>VKON01001394.1:625297-724011 GCA_009741485.1 Malurus cyaneus samueli
GGAACCAATCCCCCAGTTCAGGTCAGAAAGCCCAGCACAGCCCCTGCTCTGACCAATCCCCCCAGTTCAGGGTCAGACAATGCCCAGCACAGCCCCTCCCTGCATCCAGTTCAGGGTCAGACATGCCCAGCACAGCCCCTGCTCTGACCAGTCCCCCCATTTCAGGTCAGACAATGCCCAGCACAGCCCCTGCCCTGCCAATCCCCCCAGTTCAGGCTCAGACAATGCCCAGCACAGCCCCTGCTCTGACCAGTCCCCCCAGTTCAGGGTCAGACAATGCCCAGCACACCCCTGCTCTGACCAGTCCCCCCATTTCAGGGTCAGACAATGCCCAGCACAGCCCCTGCTCTGACCATCCCCCCAGTTCAGGGTCAGACAATGCCCAGCACAGCCCCTGCCCTGCCAATCCCCCCAGTTCAGGCTCAGACAATGCCCAGCACAGCCCCTGCTCTGACCAGTCCCCCCAGTTCAGGGTCAGACAATGCCCAGCACAGCCCCTGCTCTGACCAGTCCCCCCAGTTCAGGGTCAGAAATGCCCAGCACAGCCCCTGCCCTGACCAGTCCCTCCAGTTCAGGTCAGAATGCCCAGCACAGCCCCTGCTCTGACCAGTCCCCCAGTTCAGGGTCAGAAATGCCCAGCACAGCCCCTGCTTCTGACCAGTCTCCCAGTTCAGGGTCAGAAATGCCAGCACAGCCCCTGCTCTGACCAATCCCCCCAGTTCAGGGTCAGAAATGCCCAGCAGCCTTTCCTGTGCGAGGAAGGGGCTCTGTGCAGCTCAGCTGCATCCTCAGCCACAGA
Source organism: Malurus cyaneus samueli (assembly GCA_009741485.1). Classification (NCBI taxonomy): domain Eukaryota; kingdom Metazoa; phylum Chordata; class Aves; order Passeriformes; family Maluridae; genus Malurus; species Malurus cyaneus. The sequence goes on from VKON01001394.1 coordinate 626,097, forward strand.
GGGTTTGATTCAAACAGAACTGCTCCTGTCCACATCATGGTCCACAGGCCAGATCGTGAGCTCTTTTGGCAGCAGACTGCAATAGAAATGAATTCAAGATGTCCATTTGTGTGGATGGAGAACTTCTGAAATTATGCTTTTCCTATGAATTTGCTTGCCCAAGGAAACTGAGGCAGCCCCAGACCCCAGACTCCCCTGAACATGAATCTTTATTTGCTGTCTAGTAATTCATAAGAAATGTGGTGTTGAGGGCTTTTTTTTGCCTGTTTTGTCCTTGAATCTATAATAGTTCTTGGCTACAACAGCAGATATTATTAACTGTTTATTATTCAGAAATAAACCAGTATTCTGACTAACCAATTATCCTAAATCATACTTTAAACAAAACATAATTCAGTAGCATTTATGGAGAAATGTAAGGATAATAGCATTTGGAATATTTATGAGAACCTGGAAATGTTTGAATTATCTTCATTTTTGCATTACAGTAGCATCCAAGCCTTTAATAAAGAAGTCTCTCTAATTCAAATAACCCCTAAGTTAAACAGACAAGAGACAAAGCTGAGAACAGAAAATGTAATCCCTCACTTAAAGGTAAATAAATGAGGCACAGAAAGGGACTCAAAAGAAAACTGCGGCCAACCTCAGAATCTGGATTTTCTCCTTGTTGTGGTCAGCCAGTCCCTTTGGCACGGGCCTATCGTGCTTTCTAAGCAAATGTCCAATGTAAATACAGCTCCTTGCAGTCAGTCTGCAGGGACTGCACCAGAGACTTCCCTTCATTCAGCACAGATGTCGTTCTGCTGCTGCCTTGATTTTCTCTGCATTTTCAATCACTGATCTCGTGATTTCACCCCAAGTACCAAAGCTCTTAAACGCAATTTCTAGAGAAAAGTGATCTGAGCTGACTCCCATCTCAAAGCAAGAGGAGCAAAATTCTAGAGAAATGTTTGCTAACATGATCTCTAATTATTCTGTGCCGCAAATCAAGAGGTACCAGTGTACCATGTTATTTTGAAGGCCACATGCCTTCAAAGGCTCAGCATCTTCCAGTGGTGTGGGAGTGTGGTGCCAGCCCTGTGCCAGCCCCGACCCTGCAGGAACCCTGCAGAGTTTCCACTGTGCCAAAGGACCTGGGCTGGGCCCTGCACGGCTCCTCCTGGAAAATGGGGATTGCTTTGGTGTGCTGCTGCAGCCACGTGCTGGAGAGAAAGGTCTGGGAGGGCGCGGGGGGGATGAAACCCAAACCCAAACCCCAAACACCAATCCCCAATCCCGGGAAAGGGCTCCGGGAGTGCGGGGCACCTGCTGGGTGTGCGGTGCCCTCTGCCGGGCACGGGCAGCCCTGCACACCTGGGCATGGACTGTGCACACCTGGGCACACCTGGGCACGGACAGCTCTGCACACCTGGGCACGGACAGATCTGCACACACCTGGAGCACGGATAGCTCTGCACACCTGGGCACACCTGGCATGGACAGATCTGCACACCTGGGCATGGCGATCTGCACACCTGTGCACACCTGGGCACGGACAGATCTGCACACCTGAGCACGGACTGTGCACACCTGGGCACACCTGGGCATGGACAGATCTGCACCAGCTCACTGTGCACCCGGGCACGGGCACGATCTGCACACCTGGGCACGGCAGCTCTGCACACCTGGGCATGGGCAGATCTGCACACCTGAGCACGACTGGCAGACTCTGGCACACCTGGGCACGGAGCAGCTCTGGCACACCTGGGCATGGGCAGGCATGCTGCACACCTGTGGCACGGAGCAGTCTGCACACCTGGCACGGATTGTGCACACCTGGCATGGACAGATCTGCACACCTGGGCACGGACATCTGCACACCTGGGCACAGAGAGCTCTGCACACCTGGGCACGGACTGTGCACACCTGGGCACTTACACTGGGCACGGCAGATCTGCACACCTGGGCACGGGCAGATCTGCACACCTGGGCACGGGCAGTCTGCACACCTGGGCATGGACAGATCTGCACACCTGGGCATGGACAGCCCTGCACACCTGGGCACAGACAGATCTGCACACCTGGGCACGGACTCTGCACACCTGGGCACAGACTGTGCACACCTGGGCACGGACAGCTGCACACCTGGGCACGGGTAGCTCTGCACACCTGGGCACGGACAGCTCTGCACACCTGGGCACGGACTGGGCACACCTGGGCACGGGCAGATCTGCACACCTGGGCACGGGCAGATCTGCACACCTGGGCACGGACTGTGCACACCTGGGCACGGACTGGGCACACCTGGGCACGGGACAGATCTGCACACCTGGGCACGGACAGATCTGCACACTTGGGCACACCTGGGCACGACAGCTTTGCAACCTGGGCACAGACTGTGCACACTGGGCACATCTGGCAGCTGGACGCACGGATCTGCACACCTGGGCACCTGGGCACGGACTGTGCACACCTGGGCACGGGTTTGGAGGGGAGATTCCTGCAGCACCTCCACCCTGCATCCTATCAGTCCGTTGCTTCCTGCTGCAGGTAGAATTTGTCAGCTTTGGAGAAGTAAAATGAGCAGGGTGGGATTTTCTGTGCTGTCAGTGGAGAGCTGCCTGTGTGCACTGCAAACAACAGCACTGAGTGTGAAAGAGTTCTGCCAAGGCAGGAGACAAACCTCAGACTCCTTGTGTTTCTCCTGCTTTAAAGAGCCATGCATGAAACACCAGGAGTGCCAGCAAACCAAATAAATGTAAGCCTTTGATGCTTTCTTTCCCTGAATACACACCTCTGTCGCCTCTTTAGTCTCTCATCCCTTCAGAGGCTAAAGGTCAGTGGGGCCCCCTGTGAACTGCTGCCCTGGGAGAGGAAGAGGAAGGAAATGACACATTAGTTCAGCTTTCTAGGCCTGCCTTGATACTGGTGTGAGTCACCAGAGCATAGTGACACTGGCTGGAGACTGGCATCTATCAAGACTTGCTTTCCTCTTCTAAAGCTGCTCACATGACATCTGCAGTGTTTCCATGGGCCTGTGAACAATTATGGAAGTGTGCATTTTCTTTAAACCCAAAAGAAATGAGGCTGCCTGCTGGAAAGAGAAGGCAACATTTTAATGCTGAGAATTTTGGTAACCCTTACCTTATTAACTCAGAAAAAGAATGAACAAAACTACTTAAACTACCTAATCTATGAATAAAATGTCAAGATCTGTGTAAGACACAGCTCTCCTGTACTCCTTGGCCTTTTTATTGAGCTATAATAGTGGTCACCACCATTTTTTTTATTATTTAGAGGTTTTGTTTCTATACTCATGCTCAGGACTTGTTTGCTGGGCAAGAGAGACCTGCTGTGTCTGCTGGAGGTCAGTTTCTTTAAATAAAAAAGTAATCCAGGTCAATGCGGGATTACAGGGCACAAAATCTCCTCATGGCTAAGCAGGGTCAGTGTTCTTGGATGGTAAAACTGCCCTGAAGTTTTACTTTGCAATAAAATACCTGGCTCCTTGCTGGCTGCTGCATTCCTGCTTTCCCAGCACTATTTGGTGTTGAGCTCACTCAGACTGAGCTCAGGAGGAGATGCAGCCCTGCATGCAGAGCCTACAGAAAATCTGGGCTTTCCTTGGGTGCCAAAAGGTCAGCTGAGCACACAGGAAAATCCAGCCCTGTCCACTTGGCATCAACACCTTCCTCACTGCTGTTTGGAGCCAAACAGGGGTGTTCAGGGTTTCTGGTTGCAGGAGCCAACTGTTGGTGTTGTGGCAGAAGGTTAGATCTTGTCCATGTTCAAAGAAATTGTGAGGGAATCCTCACTGTGTGTGCAAGGCCAAATCCAGAGCCAGGCTGAGCCAGTGACTTCCAGGGGGAGGCAAATCTCATTCTGAAATTGCCTCAGCACACAGAATAAATAAGCCCAGTTTGTGCTGGGGAAGAACCTTCCCATCAGGATTGTCCAGCACTGACACCCAGCAGGTTTCACTGCAGGTCCCCGGGGTGCCACAGACCCCTGGCCCCACAGGAAAGGAGGGATGCCAAGAGTGCCTGGGGGACAAGTGTCCATTGTGGCTGCTGAATGTCACATCTGCCTGCTCCAAACAGACTCCTGCACGTGCTGACAGCTGGCCACCAGCCTGAGGTGACTTCAAAGGGCTGAGCTGAGCCCAAGAGGTCCAACATCCTCTTCCTCTGAGCTCGCACAAACACCTGGCTTAGGCAGCAGCCACCCCCATGAGCTCCTTTTCCTGAACAGAGAAGCTCTGACCTACACATCAGGGGTTCAAGACAAAACTGTGCCAAGAACATCAAAGTCAACTTCTACTGGAACTGAACCTTTGAGGAAAGTAGGATATTGCCGTGCAGGACATTAGCAATGATTTTAGAATAGCTGTGTTTGAAATAAAAATAACAACTTCAACAACAGGAAACAAGGAAGGGAAAGACCTGAAACCAAAGTTCTCCAACAGAGACTATGTTACTGCCCAGGACTCCAGTGATAAGAACCAATTCCATAAAGCAGCCACCTGAAACAGTATTTCATCAGGGATGGTTACTGTGTGGTTGAGATGCTCACCCCTCACATTCACCTCCCCATTTCAGCTCTGGGTAGGAGGAGGGATAGGTACCATTCCCTTCAGGCTGATCTAAGTCACCCAGAATGTATTTCATTTTATCAAGGCCACAACCAGCAACCACACGCTCTCACAAGCAGCGCCGAGAGAAAGGAGATTTGACAAAGAATTATGCAGTGAGTCTGTTAAGATTTTTAAATACATAGAGATATAGAAGTATACACACCTCTGCTATTTCAAAACACACAAGAGGATGGATTATAAATGTTTTGGGACAAGAATAATTTTCTCATTCTGGATCTGTCCCTAACTATAATCCTTAGTGATTCAAACAGTGGGGAAGCAGACCACAACTGAGGCTCCCAGGGCAAAGACATGAATAAATGCATAGCACAATGAAAAGAAGAATATTTAGGTTCATAAATGATAAGTCCACAGGAGATGCAAGAGGCTTGTGTAAGCAGGACACAATGTGAAGAGAGCAGCTTGCATTTGCCCTCGCTGTGAGTATTCCTTGTGCATGAAACAGCCCCTGGACACAAGAGGCAAGAGGACCGGGAGCACAGTGGGGCTGATTCTCAGCGTGGTTATGCTGCTGTTATTCTACAGGACTGCTCTTGATTTACGTGCATCAAGAGCAAGCAGGTCCCTTCTCTGTGCTGCCCACAGCTCAGCTGAAGAGCAGGATAATGTCTCTGGGTTGTGCTCTACAGAAATCACATTCTACAGAAATCCTGGTGCACGACTCCCTCTCAAAGCGACGGCTCGGACCCGCAGCACCAGCGTGTGAAGCTAAACTAAGGAAAGTTAATCTAACAAAAGCAGCTGTCTCCGGCAGGATTAGCGATTTCCATAGGCTGCGATGCTCCGCTGGAACCTCGGCCCCGCTGCCCGGCCCGGCCCGGTGGCTGCAGAGGGCACCAGAGCGCCGGGCAGAGCCGCTGCAGCCCGGGCTGGAGGGGACAAGGGACAGATGCTCTTGGATGGTAAAACTGCAGCGTCCAGAGGGCTGGGCAGCCTTTGGGGAGACCCCCAGAGCTGTTCCGGGGTACCCCGAGCCCTGCGTGGGGAGATCTCCGGTGCTGTTATGAAACGCTGCTTCGGCCCCGGGACCATCTGGCATCGCTGCTGCTGCTGCGGTGCCAGAGCCTGTGCCAGGAGGAGAGCAGGGATTTACAGCCCGGGACTGGCTTCATCTGGGTAGTGGCTGCACGCCAAAACCATCGGCGATAAACACATTGACCCAACCTGCTCGGTTTCTTACTTAAGTAATTTCCCGGACTGGGAGAAAATGCAGAATTGCACAATGTTCCTGGGCAGCTGTTTTCTCCCTCTTGTGTCATCTCAAGGCACAGGGGATGTCACTAAAAGTGACATAAAATGCTGAGTTTGAGGTGTGACCGTATCCTATAGCTTCTGATGAATTCAGTGAGTTTGTATCCTTCTCTGGCTCACTGGAGGATGCTCTGCATTCAATAGGGGGAGAATGGCATAAAAACCATGCCTTGGTTTGGGCACAAACAGCACTGGTTTGGAGACAAGTCAGTTGGGAGCTTCTGCAAGACTTTATGAGACACTGGATGAAGTCCACAGGGAAGAGGAAATAAGCACTACTCTAACATCAGTGTTCCTTGTTTGCAGCCTTCAGAGCAAGCTAGCATCTGTTCTGAAACTCCTACTACAACACAGAAGTGTTCACACACCATTATCCCAGCATCTTTAAATAGCCCCATTCTGTGTGAAAATTGCTGACTGTTTTATTGAGCGTTCTGAGTGCTAGGATCACAGCCCTGCACAACCCAAACATTCAAGATTTCAAATTTGCACCCGAGTTTAGCAGACAAAATTCCTCATTCCCAGTGACAGAAAAGGACTTTCTTCATTTTCCATATGACCTCATCACTTGCTCTCTTCCTGACATCTCTAAAGAACAGTTATCCAAGTAACTCGATAAGCCCTCCAGGGCTGGGTTGTTGGGGTTTATATTTTCCACTTTTAAATCGCTAAGAACTCCATTGTTGCTAAAGATAAGCAGCCATTTGGGGTTATTTGAGTGCAAACTGCAGATAAGACCAGTGACTCCTGAAGGCTTTTGTTGTCTCTTTCTGCTAGTGGCTTTTTGTTTCTTCTATCTTTATGTACAAGTTCTCTGAGTTTGTTCTGTGTGTGAAGGAAAGTACAGTGATCACAACTGCTTCCACAAGTGGCTGGGGAATCTGTACTGCCCTTGGGACTCCCAGCCTCAATTTGCAAGTCTCACTTCCATGTGTGAGCTGGCACAAGCTTCCCATCGCAGTAACTCAGCCTTTCCCAGAACTCCTGCAGAGAGGGCTGAAGGCTGGACAGGTTCTGAATGGGTAAAAGCTTCTCTGCTAAAGATGTCTGGGAATCAGGATCCTTCCATGAGGAAAACAGGTCAAACTCTAAGAGTCCCAGAAAGCACCGATTCTATGAAGTTATAGCAAGATCCATGGCAAGAGGGCCCTTCACATTCTGTGTGCTGAAGTAAATAGACAGAGAATCTAAGATTTAGCAAAGATAAAGGGAATTCAATTTCAGTTATAAGAATGAAGCTGGAGAGAAAGTTTTAGCCCAGCCAGGATTGATCCAGCAGGTTCTGATTCTCAGGATTCAGCCTTGTAGCAGTCACTGCACTCAGGAGTGCCAAAGGCCATTAGAACTTATCAACTGAATCATATATTCCACAACGCAGGTCAGGAGGATTTAATGTGTGTAATCACTTGACTTTTTCTCTTTGCCAAATAATTTCTATCACAAAACTGGTGTGAAGAGCTGACTTACACTGTTTCCATGGGCATTAAGCTTCTGCTGGAGCTGCTCCTCCACCTTTCATCTCAGTTTTGCACCTCTCAAGAACAGCAGGGTGGTGTCCTGACCATCCAGCACCCACCTGGAGAGCCCAGGTCAGAGCTTTCCCCTGTGACACCCTTACTGCATTCCTGTTCTTTGCTATCACGGCCCCAGGTAATAATCAGAAGGGAGTGCCCAGTCATGTGAGGGATGAGCCAGTTCAGCCTGTTTTCTGATTTTCAGGGTCAACAATTTCTCATATCATTCCACACTTACAGAGCATTTCCCAGATGGAACAGCTGCAGTCCACTCTTCAGCTCTGCCAGTAGCCACAGCTTCAAGCAGACATTTCCCCCTCTGCCTTTCCTGGCTCCTGCAAGACTTTGAGCAGCACTCATGTCTAAAGGCAAGGACCTCCAAAAAGTTCTCTAAATAGGAGTCATCATGATAAATTACACCTAATAAAATAATGAACCTTCTCCAAAACCTTGTGAAAGAGACAGTTAGGTAAGTTCTAGCAGCCCCAGTTTACAAGGAGAGCACAAGCTCACCTGTGAGACATGCCCAGAGCTACATGTGGCACACAGGCAGAAGGCAGCCAGTCCTGCCTTCCTCTCCTGGTGCTGTGCTGTCCTCCCCAGAGCATGCTGCCTCCAAACCCAGCCTTTGGCAGCAGAGCCTCATTCTCCTCAGAGCCCTCTCTTTTCTTCACCTTTCTACACTGTAGATTTTGCTGCTTTAAAACATGCAGGAAGAGGCACCTGAGCTGCAGAGGTCTCTGAGGGGCCCACCCTTGTCCCAGATCACTGCACCACTTACTAACACAGCCTTGCATTTTGGTGGGGACATCTTAACTCTTCTATAAAGATCACTTCACCCTAGAAAATAGATACCCTGGGGAAAAAGATTCCAGACTTAGTAGGTGTTTACTATTTCTGCATCTCCTGGTAGTCTTACTATTTCTTCTTGAGGTATCTTTTTGATTTCTCTGCATGTAACTGCCTCAATCCATATACCTTAGAAGCACCTACTAGGAAAAAGGGTTAAATACAAACACTGCGTGCAGCAGATGTGCATTGGGATAACTTTGCTCAGTGTTATTCTTCTCCATTATTCCCAAGCTCCTACCAGTCTGCTCTCAGCAGGGATGCCATATGTGGGATTAAAGGCAGCAAGGAAACAAGAACCAAAGTCAGGTTTCCCTGGCAGCACAGTTTATGTACCTTCATCATGTGCTGCTTTATCTGTTTAACAGCAATAGCTGCTGCAGAAGAGAAAAATTAATTATGCCTTAATTAAGCACTTTTTGGCTGCTTTTCTTGTGTCCCCAGTGAGGCAAAGCTGTGTCATTCTAACTCCATCCATTTTGGAAAAAACCCATGTACACTTAGAACCTTAGACCCTTGGGAATATTCCATAAGGCAGACAAGCCCCCAGCACAGCCAGCACATTGCAGTCCATGTGGGGATAGTTCACTTGCCCAAGGTGCAACCCACTGTGTTATTTTTTCAGCTCAGTTGCTACTGCATAACTTTACTTTTCCTTCTCCTTTGTAATTCCCAATTGGTTCTCTGGCAGCAAAGCTACTCTGTTTGGGAATATCAGATTGTGTGGCCTGCAAGAGCCTGGATAACCTGATTGAGGAAACAAGCAAGCTCCAAACAAAGCATTTCTAATGGCAAAGACATTGTGGAGACCTTTTCTTTGGTATCTAATCAGCAATGAGTTCATGCTATGGCTTGGCACTTCCACCATACGACTTCTTCCCCAATTGGGTAGGGATTTAATTAGCACTAATACCTTTATGACATCGGTTTGAAATAAAGAAATACTTTATTAGGGAGTCACCCAAGCTGCCTTGATGGACCCAGTATCTCCCTACAGGCAAGCAGCACAGCGTGTAGAGCAGAGTTCTGTGCCCCAGCCCCGTGTTGGGAGCACAGCCCACCCCTACCCTCATGCACTGAGACAGTCACTGGTTTGGACTGGGAGCTGTCTGTGGAATGCAACCAGAAGCCAATCTAGATTAGTCCCTCTACACATCACTGCATGGAACAAGAAGCACATTAAGTCTGGCCTGCTAAAAGCTGGGTTGAAATGCTTTGACCGCATCACAGTAACAACACTTAACAAGGCAAAATGTGTCCTGTCAGAGGCTATTCCCAGCTTTCCCTCACTGCTGCACTAAGCAAAGCAGCCGGTTTGTTTTCCTAGCACAAGCTGACCTTCTGTGCAGCCAATATCTAAAACACATTGAGAGGGAGCTGACAGCACTGAATGATGCAATTCTGTGAGTGCACCCAAGCGTTAGCAAAGCCGACTGCACCGGCTCCTGCTGAGCTGGGAGGCTCGGGGGCACCGGGACCAGCACGTTTGGGATGGGAAATCTTTGCAGATGGCTGTGTCTGCAGGCAAACTCCACTGGATACTCCCAGCAGGCAAACTCCACTGGATACTCCCAGCAGCTCTCCCCGGCGGCAGAGGAGAAATGTGAGCAGAAAGGTACCTGCAGCCGTGGGGCTGCTGTTTGCTAGATGGGCCAAGGCTGAAGAGTGGAGCTGGGCAAATTCCTGTAACAACTGGTAACGGTGGAACTTTTCCAGTTTGAAGGATACCAGGGGGGTCAGGATGTGAAGGGAGTACAGGGAGATAAAACTCCCAACCTCGCAGCACAGGTGAACAGCACATTATTTTGAAGACATCCAGGACAGTCAACAACTGCTGAATTTCTATAGACATATAATCCTCTAACAGAAATGCAAAATGGAAAAGGACCACATAGATTCTTTCATAGCTTGAAAATCTACATCAAATAAATAGCAACTCTAACATCCTGATTATGCTCATGAAAATACTCGGATGCTTGTGGGTTTGATTTTTCTGATTTCCTATTTTAAATGTGAATTGTTTGGGGTAAGTCACAGTGTTTATGGTTTGTGGAGAGATGTTTTGTTTCACATTTTGGGAAAAGACAGGCAATACAATTGAACAAGGCTCTTGAATTTGGAGGAGTTTGCAAAGGGGGTTCCTTGATGGCTGTGAGCTGGAGACATTCTATCAAATAACTCTGACCATGGTCTCATCAAAGCAGAACCCCCCGAAGCACTGAGGTCCAGTTTTCTAAGCTCTGACTTCACTAAGCTCAATGAATATGTGGGGTAACTCATTAAACCAATGGATTCATGTTTTATTGACCTTTCGAAAAGGGTTCTGGGAAGCACAGATGTGGATCACATCTAGCCCTTTCATCTCCTAAGTTTAATTCCTAAGCGCTCTCTATGGTTTAAGCAAACATGTCACACAGAGGAAACATTCTCATCCCTGGTTCATGGGGAAAGCAGACAGATGAGATTATTTGCCCATGGCTATAATTTCTCAAAGAGCCAGGAACTGAACCAGACTGATCCAGTCTCAATGTCTCAACCACAGGGTCACCATTCCCTGCCTCGAAATGCACTTCCCTCGAAATGCATTTCCCAAATCATGCACTGAAGTATGGATATGGGCTCCAGATTAACTCTGTGTTTATGTGACATTCTGAATACAACCATTTTCTTTACTGAGCCCTCTGTCCTTGATACGATCAAGGACTCTGGTCTTGTCAGGCAGCATTCCCCCTCAGACCCAAAATGGGACCTGGACCCTGTGCATGGCTCAAGGGCCAGCTGCTTATTCCTCAGCCACCAAATTCTCCCATTGTGCACGGAGAACAGGGGTAAAACATACAAGCTGCTAGATCAGAGAAAACTAAAGTATGAGGGAAAGTGGTAAAGGTTTACTTTGTCCTTTCCTGTCTATTTGTCTGCCATGAATGCAGAAGGTTTCCTATTTGGTGCTGTGGGGTGAGAGCCAGAATTTTCAAAACTTTGGCTCAGCTCCTGCCAACATTCATGCTCTCTTATCTCTCTTCCGGTGCAAACTATTTCCAGAGATGGTGTTATTGAGAAAGTCGATGGCTGTGATGGAAACTGAGGAAGAAGAATGAGCAGAAAGCCAAGAGAGTGAATTCAAATGCTGACAAGAACTGGCCAAGACCATTCTTTCTGCAGACACTCTCAGCAAGATCAGAGCATGCACCTGTGCAGAACTGGGGCAGCTGAGCCCCACCACGCTGGCAGCTGCTCACAGAAATAGGGTAGTGAGACAGGCAGTGCTTTCTAGCATTTTCTGTCTAAGGATTCTGACATGATTCCATTTTTAGGCATATCATACACTGTAACCCCAGAACCCAAAAGGAGAGTATTTCTACCATGGTATGCTTTCAAAATTAAAAACTCAAGTCAAGAGCTAATGTAAAAATTATGCCCACTGGATTTTATAAAGACTTTTACGGTGTTTGAGTTCACTATTTTCTCTATCATCATCAGAAAAAGGTTTATCTGCTTGTGCATTTGCTCTTGGTGAGCAGTTTGGGCAGCATCTATCTGCTGTGTGAGAAGTTAAGCATATGCATGAAGCCTCTTTACACTGCCTGAGACAAAAGTTTCCATTTAAAAGAAGCTTTGCACAGCCTTGCACAGAAATTTTGGGCTACCATACTACCCCACGCACTCATGGTATGTATGCTATTAGCTGGTTAGTTAATGGGTGCACTAAATTGCTTATATATTGTATGAGTGCCATAATCCACAGGTTGAACTGTACACAGAGTTCAAGCAGGGATCAGGACAGTACATGCCCTTAAAAGTGACTTTCAAGAGAAAAAAATAAATTAGCAATATTTGTTTGCTGAGAACCAAGGTGTACAGAAACAGTCTAAAGGTATTTTACGGCCATCTCTTTTTATGTCTCTCATGTGACAAACTCCAGTTGGACCAAAATCATTTACAATTTATAAAGGTACCATTAAGTGAAGGCTCCTGGTACAAATGTCTAGCGACCATCCACACCCTAAAGGGACAGAGCATCATTCTGTGCACGTGAACAGGACCTTGCTGCCATCCCTTCACTCCACCACAGTCAAAGCAACAAAAATTTGCAATTCTCAAGAGCTCAAAAATCAAGACACAAATCTCCTTTATGTCACAAATTTGGCCTCCAAGCTGTCATAGAATAAAACGAGTAGTTCTTTTCTTTGTCTTTGACTTCAGAGTTAAGACTGCTGATTCTTCCTGCTGCTTTTGTTTTCATTGTAGTCTGACTTGCCCTCTCCCTCCAGGTTTTGTTTTAAAAAAATCGTATTGTCCAGTGGATGCTCTGTCACAGTTTCTCTGTGCCCTTCAGCATTTTCCTCCTAAACCTGAATCTCAATCACTGGCTACCTTGAGACCTGACCCAGTTTTACACAGCGTGGCACACAGAACCTTTGTTCCCCAGGACTGACACTGACTCAAACAGAGCGCTGCACACAGCTTGTCTTGCAGCTGTGGTCTCTGGAACACAGAATGAAAGGAAAGGGTTAAGTTTTTTAGCTAGTTCTGAAAAATAGGGTGCCACTGTGAGGCAGAATTAAAATGAGACTGCAGCTCTTGAGGACACACAGTGTTTTCTATAGATCTCCTTTTGCCTCTTCCCTTCAAAATCCCACTCTGTTTTTAACATATATTACAACTATTATACTGTTCTATAGAATTCTCATCAAGCATAATTAAGTAATGTCGTGAAATCCAGTAGATCCAAAACCAAGATTCTCCCTTTAAATATGTTTCTCTCCTAAACAACTTAGCACAGTAATCACTGTGAACAAAGGAAAACTGCCAGACCCTAATCAGCACGCAGCAGGGATGGGTCATGGACACATTTATCTTTCCTCTCACAAGCCTCCCCTGGATAAAGGAAATGCCCTAATACTCAAGGCATCTTGGACACCAGATGGCTGATTATTAGACATTTTATGAAGAGGAAGGAAGTAAAGAGAAACAGCCTGAATTTTCATGGTACTGTAGGGATAGAGGAAAGGAAGGTGGAACAAGGACTTAATCCAAAACTTACTGACTGGGAAGACACTGATTTCAAAGGACTTTGAATCGGAAGGAACAAAAGATCTGTGTTTGCTTTTCCTTCTGCAGATTAATTCTCAACTCATCAAGAGCTAGAATGATTGATAGTCAAATAAAATGTCCTTTCTATTATCACCACTCCAAGGATTTCCTGATGAGCCATTTTTTTTGCAGGGGACAGGTTTAAGTTTCTAAATATTCTTCATAATGTTGCAAGCTTTCTTTAGACTCTCTGCAGGCTTTTCACAGACCTGGTTCCCAAGAGCCTGACTCAGTAGAGCAGGAGCAGGCTGGGAGGTCAGGAGAAACAGAAGAACACACAGGCAATCACATGCAGAATTTCACCACCAATGAATGAACACCACAGGCAATGCCCATCAGAATCATCAGGACAGTCCCTACACTCATATCATTTGGCCCAGCATCTTTTACAGTGTCTCAATGTTTAAAAACCTTTGGAAGTCAGTTCCTTCTATTTTGTCCACAATTAGCACTACTGTAGTCACTGTGAACAAAGTAAAACTGGCAGAGTTCTTGCAGCTCTTCTAAACCAGGGCTGTGAGTCCATGCAAGCTCTCGCCAAGGACCACTACATAAATGAGAGCTACAAGAGATATACCAAAATCTCTGCTCAGAGACAGAGACTTCCTGGATGTTTCACAAGTGGAAGATGGCAATAGCTCCTCCCAGGTCCCACCATACACAGCAGAGGGACACAGCTACATCAGATTTGTAGATGGATTAAGGATCTTGGGAAGAATGTGGATATTGGATCTAGTGGTCTTTGTGGTGCTGCTCCTCCCATGGAGAGGGATGTGGATTATCCAGCAGGCCCTGTTGATGCCAGGACAGCCTTCTTGCTAGGTATGTAATGAGAGACATAATGTACTGCTTGAGAAATGACTGTGGTCACCCCACTTGTGAGGCACGGCACGCACAGATGTGGAGGAAGGGTTGCAGAACTGGAAAGGAGGCCTGCCACAGAACAGGACAAGAGCTGCTGGTAAAGTCTCCATACAGAAGTGGCTGTATTAGGAGAAGTTTGGTTTGGTTTTTCTTGCTTTTTGCCAGAAAAACTGGCATTGATTCAGAGCTGCAGCCAGACAACCTAGGGCACACGGGTGGGAGGAGTTTGGTCTCATTTTACTAATCAACACAACTCCATTGGTGAAAGCACAGGACAAGCCTCACACAGGGCATGCACAGCAGAGTCTGGACCCGGGGCCTTTCCAAAGGGCTGTCACATCAAACGGATCTGAGCACGGGAATAATGGGAGCAGATGATTAACCCGCCCAGCTCTTTCCCTTTATTTAAACACCAAGAAAGGACTCGGGGGAATGAAGCTAATAGCCATGTGGAGTCCCAGCTCCAGAAACATAATGATGGACCTGGAGCCTTTTCTCACCCAGATGAAAGAGGGGCTGTTGTGCTGCAGTTCACAGTGTGCTAATGACAAACACAACTAAAACCTTCAGCCTGTTTCAGACTCAGGCCTGTAATCTTCTTATGCAACACACTTGACAAAGCTCTCTTGTGGAATATGAGCCTGCTTTTTCCACCACACTATATACCCACTCCCTCACCAGACTACGCTACTGGACTTAATCCATTTAATAATTTATTAATTATTTTTACTCTGATAGCATTTAACAAAATAAACTGGTTATTTTGCTGCAAATAAAACAAACAACAGGAAGCTCTGCTTGCAGGGATATGCCTGTCTGAGGGGAAGAGCAGCAGCTCACCTGCTGCAGTGTTCTGAGAGGTAAAGCTGCGTAATTATTTTTTATTATCCCCATGTTGCTTTGTTAACCAAATATTTGTCTTTTTGCCTCACACACATATCTAATGCCAATATACAAATTGCACAAGGGGATTATGCCAGCATGAGTCAATCTAGGGTGTGTTTATCCTTGGAGAGACATAAGCCTCTGTTTCTAAAGGCGGGTGTTTCTTATCCTTGTTAGACCTATGAATATCTTTCGCCAACAAAATTTGTCACTTTTCACTGTTGGCACGTCTGCTGCTAGAACAAACCCCACGGGCTGGCAGGGCTCCAAGTGGGGTGGGGGCTAAGGCCTCTGGAACTGTCATTATTGAGTATTTACATTACAGCAGAGCTTAGAGACTTCTCACTGAGATTCAGGCGTTGTCGTGCAAGCAGAGAGCAAAAGACACTTCCTGCCCCAAATAGTCTAAACACAAGTGACTGGTGATAAATAGCAGACAAAAAGGCAGCACTATTGCAACATAGCTAATGCTAAAGAAAGAAGGCAAAACCCATGAGATTACTCTAAAAATAAATGCTGAGGTTTTTATTTGTTTTATAGAAAACTGAAATCTTTGTTTTTAAAGCTAGAAAGTTTCTGGTCGTTGTAACAGCTGCAGTTCTTGCTTACTCACGTGACTCCAGAAGGTGAGGTAAGATGAACACATCACTTCAGCCCTCCTCCTTTCTGTCCCATCTCAAAGTTCCTTTCTGTTGAAGGGGAAGTGAGCGGGCAGCTGGTGCTGCTCAGTTGCCAGCTGGGGTTAAACCACGACACCTGTCCACAGAAAACACTGAGTGAATTTAATTTTAATTTTCACATCTCTTCCTCCATTGGCACACGGTTCAGTTTCCTGTATATATCCCTGACTCACTGGGATCCACCAGTGCCAAACCTGTAGATTTGCTGATCCATCCCTTGCATTTGACTGTGCCATTTGACACAGACAGCTGAGCGGGAAAAAAGTCATGGAAGAAGTGGACCTCCACTAATTTTTTTTTAAAAACATGCAGGTCAATCCTATAATGGTGCGTACTGCTTTGACTCAGTTGCAGGCAATGGAGATATCTAAACTGGGGAAATGGTGAGGATTTGTTCTGGGAACACCATCTCACTATGCTCACTTTCTCTGTATATCCTAACAAGAATATCCAGCAGCATGTCTAAAAATAGGACTTAAGTTTCTCAACTTCCCAGCAGAGGAGCATGCCAGAGCTACTGTGTATTCCTGTGCTGTGCCGGGGAGAGGAATACTCCTATGGCTGTGTAGGAGGAAGCCTTTGAGGGGAAAATCACTGATAATAAAGGCCTCTTTTATCTGAAATACCTAACATTTCAGCTCTTCAAATCCCAACACTGCATTTTCTTAAAACAGGTTTCTATTATGTGTCAAACACATCAAATAGAGTAATTCAGTCTCATCATCTAAATTCAGTGTTGTGATAGCTGAGTGAAATTGGGGCAAGCTAGCTAAAAAGGTAATAGAAGCTTTTCATACAGCAGCATGTGAAATGCATCAGTGCTTTTCTTTCTTCAGAAATAAAAAAAAAGGTCTTTTTTCCCCACTGAGCTTATGTTCCTGAGTCCAAGACCATTGCTGTGCTGAACAGGCCAGGGCTTCCAGGGGTGATTAGCAAGGTTTGGGCTTTATTGGGATAGCTAGAACCTGATCTGTGTGGGCAAGAGAGATGGAGGGCAGTGGGGAAGAGAAATCCCCTCAGTTCTTAGGCCAGTGGCTTAACCAAGGACTTAACAGTTTTCTCTGATCAGTTCAGGCATTCCACATTTCATTGTTGTTTCCAAAACTATTGTTATTTTTTGACCCAGTGGCAAAAAAGGCCACTGCACAATTCCCATTGCAATGAAATGGACAGTATGTGTATGGTTCACTCAGTTCAAGAAAAAAGCAGTTGTTTTCCCCTAAAGAATGCAGTTCTTATGTCCATCCCTCATAAACTGTACATTAAAGGAAAAATCCTAAAAAGTGCAGTATGTAAGTACAACATGAAAAAGTACAGCATGAAAAATGTCCCGTCCTGGAATCTCTGGCTAAACAGTACATCCAGTGTGCTCACATGGTCCTTCTAGCATGGTCCAGCCATGGTATTTCTCTCCTCAAACCCTCTGATAAGCAGTGTTTTTACCCCCTTTCCTTGCAGACAGAGACCTGTGGTTCCAGACAACCTAAAGTACCAAGACTGCACACAAGAGCCTGAGCTGCGGGGAAGGTGCCAGCCCCACAACCTGCAGCGATGCTGAGCAGGGATGGACGCACAGGCTGTGTTTAGTCAGCACATTTTTCCTGCAGGCCCAAGGGCAGCCCTGTGTGCTGGGACTGGAATGCTGCCCACGGATGGCAGCCGGGTAATGAGGCCGGCACTCCCAACACACAAACACTGCAGGGAATGCCAAGTATCTTGTGATGCACGGCCCACAATTTTCCTAGGTTGCTTTCTTATGCAATGCACTCGGCCTCCTGTCTATAAGCAAATGGATATTCTCAGGTAAGTATGCAGAGAATGTCTACAAGAACAATATCCTGTTAATAACATTCCCGAGGTCCACAGTCACCTGTATTTCAACCTGTCAGATTTCTATAGATTATAATTTCCAGTGCTAAACTTCAAGTGCTCTTCAGAGCAGAGGGGGTAGATAAAGGCTTTTTCATGAGGTCAGAAATATGGTGGTAATAAGCAAAGACACTTTCCCAAAACCACAGGACTCATCAGATGGCAAACTAATTAAACCCTAATCCAGCAAAGCCCTTACTGCGTATGAAATTTACAGCATGTGAATAATGACAATGAAATCAAAATCAAATACTTAACCTGACCCACATTCCTAAGAAAATTACTAAACAGCATATGCCACACTACTTGATGCAAATCCACACAAACTAATGTGGATACCAGTATTTATCTAACCATGAGAAAAACAGCTCAGTGTCAGCTGCTCTGCCCTGCTCCACTGCTCATGTCCTAAATTCAGTTTTGTTTATTTTTTCTTTTCTCAGAAAACTCCCTTCTGTGTTGCCACACATAGCTCATTGTAGCTTTTAAAACCTGGTATCAATTTAGTGCAAATTAAGGAGGCTGTCTTCTTCTGTCAGCAAGGTACAACCAAACTGCCTCTCTGGATCCCTCATGTCAGATGAACAGTCCCAAATCTAGTAATTGGGAGATGAGTGGTTCCTGCACTGACAGCTCAGTTCTGTGCAGGTCCATCAGACAGGCTGGCTATGAAACCAAAGGTAATGCAGTTACTCGGACTATTCTTCTCACGTCTCCATTGTGAAAGCTGAAACCTCAGCGATTCCACAAAGCCACCACAAAATTCCCTCCTACTCATGATATGGATGAACATAGCCGTGCAGCACACAACTGTGGCACTCAAACGCTTATATTCACTAAAATACGTTTACCATAATGCCCGCTCACACCTGCCTTGCGCTGGGCAGCCGCCCCTACCCCGGCCCTGCTTCCTCCAGGGGCGAGGAACGGAGCGGAGCCGGCTGCGGGTTCCTCGGGGAGAGCGGCAAGCACTGACACACCTGAGGGGACAGGGGCCGAGGGGAACAGCGAGGCGGGCTGAGGGGGACAGCGAGGCGGGATGAGGGGGACAGCGAGGCGGGATGAGGGGGACAGCGAGGCGGGATGAGGGGACAGCGAGGCGGATGAGGCGGATAGGCGGGCAGGGGCTGAGGGGGACAGCGAGGCGGGATGAGGGGACAGCAAGGCGGGATGAGAGGCCGCAGCGAACGCGCAGGGGCGAGGCGGGAAACGAGGGGCGAAGGAGATGCTGAGGAAAGCGCCCCGAAGCCGCGGCGGGCGTTGAGGGCGGTGGCGAGGGCGGAGCGGGAGCGCTTGCGAAGCCCGGCGGCAGCGCATGTACCGCGCGATGATTGCCCGGCGAGAGCGGCGGCGGGGCGGGCCCAGGCCGCCCCCGCCTCCCTTCCTCCCTTCCCTCCCTCCCTCCTCCGCCGCTCCCGCCGCCGCCTCGCCTCCCCCTCCTGATGCCGAGGGATGGATAGAGCGGCTGCCCTGCGAGCCGCCGGCATGCTGAGAGGAAGGAGGCGGCGGCGTCGAGGCGGCGGGGCAGCGAGCTTGCCGGCCGTGCGGAGCACGCTGCAGCAGTGGGCTGCTGCAGGACTCATCGACATCCGCTGTCCAACCTGCGCGGGCTGCGCACCAATGGCCCGCGTCCCAACGACCTCACGCAGCAGAGATCCCAGCCTGGAGTACGGCACGGGCTGGCAGCCGCGGGCGCCGCAGCGGAGCCGCTCCTGCCCGCACGGCCGGGGCCGCGCGGGCCGCCGCTGCCCCGCCGCCCTGTCCCTCGGCACCGGGGCCGCGCCGCGCCCGCCGCTTCTCCCTCGGCCCGAGCGGTGCTGGCGGGGACAGCGGCGGCCCGGCCCGCCGCGAGCTGTCAGGCCGGGCGCTTCCGCCGCGCGGGGCGCCCCCGCCGCCCGGGAAGCCGGGGAAGGCGGAAGCGCTGCGCGGTGCCGGCGGAGCGCGGACAGGTTGCGGGGCAGCCCCGCGCCCCGGGCTGTCGGCCGGGTGCGCGGGAGCTCCGGGAGGCCGTGCTCGGCCGCCCCGCCTCGCCCCGGGGCCTGTGCCGGGCTCCCGGGTCCCTGTGGAGCGGGATGCGATGTGAGGCGAGGGGCAGAGGCGACTCGAGGCTCCCTGGCAGGATGTGCGTCCCCATCTCGCTGTCCTGGGAAGCTGCGGAGACTCCCCTTTACCTCAGGTCCTTGGTTGTTGCTCCTGATGGTTCCTGCCCTCTGCTCCAGGCCTGTCTTTCTATCCCTGGCTCAGTTTCACTGATCTAATCTGATCCTCCTTTTCCCTCTGTTGCTGTGGCTCAAACAGCATCATGGATCGGGCTGGAGAGATGTTTTGCTGTTTAGAAAGATTACATGAAAGTCTTCAAGCACAAAACGTGTGCTGTTGTGATGCTCTCAAAGAAGAGTTGGATCTGTACGTAAGTCTGCATAAGTATTAGAAAGGGAAAGTAGATATATTTTTCCTGAGTTCATTTGACCTTTAGATACTTAAATAACATTTCCTTCTACCTTCTGTGCAGGTAGTTTTGCTCTAAGCAAACAATCCCCTCCTGCCCCTTCTTTGATTCAAGTTTTATGTAAGTGCTAATGCTTCTCTACCTAGTGCTGAAGACTGTGGAGTGTTGGGCTTTTTTTAGGAGTAAGGATCATCACAACACTGTTACTGTAACAAACCTACATACTGAAAAATCCATCACATGAGAAATGAAGGTTGGGGAAAAAATTGAAACAATAGGTGGTAGGTAGTTTTTGGCACAACCTGGTGGAAATCTATCATTTTTCCTTTATTATTCCTCTGCCTTTTTTTGTGGTTTTGTTTGTTTGGTTTGGTTTGTGGGACGTTTTGTTTTGGTTTGGTTTTTCTTTTTTTTCACCCCAAATTTATAGCACTGTTCTTCCTCCTGTCATCTCCAAACAGCATTCAAAAGGCTATTCTTTATGAAACAATATTTGTATAGCCTTTTGGCAGCCCTGCTAACGGCCTTTTTGATGCCCAAACAATGTCAATCAGCATCATTTCGGAAAACGATCATCACTATTTTGCTAGTGGACCTGTTGTAAAACAAAACCTTTATTCACAAAGTATAAAGGCCTGCTATCATCTTGAGGATCTTCTTAAACAAAAGCTGTTTCTAGTGATAGTTGTTGAGTGTGTGCATGCAATCCTCTTCAGCATTTGTCTGTTTAAACAAATGGGTGCCACATTAACTGATGATCATAAAATTTATGATCAGAATAAAATCTCTTTGATGTACAGTCCAGTATGTGATTCCTCTGGGAGTTCAACCAAGTGCTGGATCTCTGCCCACGTGTGGAGCTGTGGGCATGGGTACAGACTCCATGCTCTTGCACTGTTCAGTTGCATGTACCAAAATACATGTCAGGCATAGCCCCATATACTGAGTAAAGAATCAGTGTATTGGTTTCACTTACTTCTGTTCAAAGTGATGGAAAGGCAGGGAAACTTCCACAGTGTGATCCGTACATAGCTCATGCATCTCTGGAAGTGGTGTAATGTCTAGTTTTGCTGTCAGAACATAGCAGGTGAGGGGATATCTCCTAGAGCACAGCCTGGTGTGTCAGTGAACTCAGGCACCGTGCCTGGGCTGGATGCCATCAGTGGATGTGGCTGTCTCTATGGCAATTCAGGTCAGACAGCACTGCATGTTCATGGCCGTTTCTGATCCCAAGGTGAGCACAGCCCTCAAGTTCTGAAAGTAGTTGTAAGGTGAATGGAATCCACAGCCTAATACAACTGTGCAAACTCATCTAAATGCCTGTATTATTTTTTACATGGACACCCTGGTGGTCCTTCTGGTAGTGCTTCCCTCTGTGCCTGTGCCCCCTCAGGTGGCTGTCACATATGGCACATGATTCATCATGTGTGTGTCACCAAGACAACCAAGGGCACACGGGCTCATGCTTAGCTCCCTCCCCATTCACTGAAATGCTTTAAGTCCTTCCTCATTCCTCTTGCTTGTAAGGTGTTCTCAAAATAAAGCACATGGTAGATAAGGATTTCAGACTGGACCTTGGCAGGTACAGATAAGCACTCATGGTGGCTTAGATGAGTGCAGAGAGAACTGACACAGGAAGGAGGGGAAAGAAAGGGCTGTGGGAATTGCTTTCAAAGGATGTGTCGAGTATACTGTGTTATATGAGCTGACCCTGTTTCACACGGAGGAAGGCCGTTTCTTAGAAGGGCAGGGAGTTTCCCTGTAGTGGAAAGTAGGTTCTGTTAGTTTGGTTTTTAGCAGTCTGGGGTCTCTGGTGCCACAAGGGCTGGATTTGGGTTTTTTTTTAGTTTTATACATTCTGCCCGATCAGTGAGTGTTTTGCTTTTTACCCAGTGCTGGTCTGTGCTTTCAGTTCTGTCTTAGGAGGTTTGCTCTCTTCTCAAGTTGACTACAAAACTGAAATGGAAAATAATGGTAATTTTAACCTATATGTATGAGAGCAAAAAATGTCTTGCCATATAATGAGCATCCAGCGTTGTTCCAAGCATCCTTGGAGAAAAATAGCTCAGTCAGTCTCTACCTCTGTCCTACACTAATACTTGTATGACTCTTAAATTGCTTTTAAGTTAAAAGCATCTTATTTTTAGCTATATTTCTTTGTGAAAGCAGTATCTTTTTGCATTCATTTCCCTGACTGGGAAGCTGTTGGTGGGACTAGACATCTGTAGTGAAGCACATGCAACTGCAGCTCAAGCCTGCCTGTCAGAGGTGAGGAAGAAAACACAGTCCCAGCTGCTGGCAGCAGTGGGACACCTTCCCCCAGCCCCCTCCCCTTTTGTCTGCAGCAAAGATGAGGCAGGAAGGCTGAACTGCAAGACCTAGAGTGGATTTAGACTGCAGATGTGTTTTCTTTCTAGCTGGGTTCTTGCCTCAGAAGAGCTGACTGCAGTAGCTCTGGCATGGCAGCTGCCTCCCAAGGGGTTATGGTGGGAGTGTCAGGGTGAGGCAGTAGCACACGTGCTAAGTTCTGCTTGCTCTTTGGGTAAACTGTCCTGGCTTTCTGGCCAGACTAGATCTGTGACAGAGACACTGCTGGACCTGTGTGCAAAGCTTAGTTTGGCTTCTGCCTTGGGAATGCCTTCTGTTCAGCACCTTCAGCAAAAAGACCACCAGATCAGAAAGCCTGACTCCAGCTGGGCTGTGTCACAAGTAAGTCGGACTACTTTCCACAAATCAGTCATTCACAGTGACTGAATGGTACCTGTGGATTAAATCTGTTTGAACTTGCTTTGGCATTATCTCAATTCATTTGGCAATTTGTCTAGGAAAGGCTTATCTTACCAAGCAATCTCAGAGCAGAAGAAAACCACTTTGAAAATGGGGGGAGGCTTGAAAGGAGAGGAAGAGGGATATAATAGTCCACACTTGCAGACTGGAAGTTGGGTATGTGGTATGCATAAGGGAAGGACCACTGTGTTTGTAAGTTGGAAGTAGTGGGAGTAGTGAATTTTTCAGGCCAAACTGCAACCTGTACCCACATGTTATGAGCTTTGTTCAGCTGAAAATACTTCCTTTCCCAGCAGGTCTTATGTAAGAGAAGAAGAAAGTCTCTTACTTCATCTTACTTTTTGCATATGTGCAACACATTTGTTTTTCTGAAAGTGTCTTTTGTTTTTGTAGGACTCTTTCTTTTTTTCTTAAATTTATGCACTTTCTGTACCCGATAGTCTTCAACAGAGATTCTGGTTGACTTGGAAGTAGAAAAGACCATATATTATTATCTAGTTCTCAGACATCAACTTTCCTTTGTGATACTTACGATCAGAATTTCCACATCATAATGGAATTTAGCACATCTCCTACCACGGATTTTATGTAAATGTTGACACAAAAACTCAGCAGCAGTGTTTTCACTTACCCGGAGTTCCCAGGACAAGCTCTGGTGAGCAGGTTATCATCAACGTGAAGATGGGACAAGGGGCACTTCACTTTTCTGTCAAGCTCTGTGTCTTTCTTGCTTTGTGTCGGATTCTGTGATGCACTGATTGGGAAGCAAGAAAGGAAGTGTCAGAGTAAGGCTCTGTGCTGCCTTTGCCTTTCTAAGGCTGTCGGTGTGGTCACTGGATTCTGTAAAACAACTTTATTGCTGCTCATCCTCCTGCAGGCAGCTTGGAGACCCTGCTGAGCCCCGGAGCTGCGTGGAGGACTGAGCAGAGCTGGGCTGGGAGCTCTGTCTGTGCCTGCACACAGCCCACAGTCTGTAGTGCCACTCCAGCCTCAGTCTCTGCACATGACTTCTGACCTTTGTTGTGTGCACAGAATTGATCTAATCTGGGAAGTAGCCACCCAGCTCTGTCCAGCTGAACTCCTGGCTGTGACCAAGCTTACCCAAGTCCCACCTGCACAGAACTTGGGCTGCTACTCTAGTTTGAATGCTGTGAACTGCATTTTACCCAAGGAAAGTCCCGCTCAGTGTTTCAGCTGCGTGCTAGAGACAGATGTACAGCTATGAGTCAGCACGGGGTACACAAATTTATCACCTGGTTTGGTCAGGTTGGTTTGGTCACAAATAGGAACACTTAACAAAGAAGTCATGTGACATGCCACATTATTTAGAGAATAGTTTTTCTTACGATGATGTTTCCAACTGAGACAGTGTAATCTATCAGATGCTTGAGGGATAAACTCTAACCTTTAAGGTTCGTATTTCTTACCCTTGTTTTCAGCTTGGAAAATTTTCTTTTTTTCTAATACAAGGAAAATGCGACTGAAAGCAAACCTGGTTATCTCCCACTGTTTGGGGGCTTGGAGAATGTATTGGCTGGATTACTGCTGTGGTGAAAGGCAGAGAGTGATGTATGGATCCAGACTCAGCCAGCTCTCAGACTTCCCTCCCTGGTCCTTTCTCACTCCTGTGGAGCAATTCTACACAATTGACACTCCCAGCAGCACAGAGCTGCCATAGCAGGTGAATCTGGGAGATAGGGCTCTCTGAATCTGGAAACAGAACTGCTCCAAAAGAAACAGGGAGTTTTCCAGCACATGACTTGTGAGCAGTTGTGCATGGAGGTGTCACAGGCATTCCTGCTTCTTAGTGGGAGTCTGCATCTTGTCAGACTAGGGCATGATTAGCAAACTTTGGCATTCTGGCTTGGCTTTTCCTGCAGCCAGTCCTCATTGGCCCCCAGAATACAGGGCAGGATCAGTCCCCAGTTAAACTAGATAAGCTCTGCCTTGCTTGTAAGGTGAGAAGTCAGCTGGGAAACACCAAAGTTTACAGGTGGTCAGAGAGGCCTTTTGTTTTAATGGGAGCTGCACAGAGCTCCTGTTCCCACCTGTGGATCCCAGAGACACGTCCCAGCCAGCTGTACTGGCAGCACACACCTCCAGGGACATGAAGAAATCGCTGCTGCAACTGTGCTGTTCACTTGCACCTGTGCTAGGTGACACTCACCTGTTCTGTTGCTGAGCTCCCTGTTCTTGGTGTAAACCTCCTTTTTTGCATAACCTGTTTGAAATGAACCCTGGAGTATTCCTGAGGTGGAAACTCAAACCTTAGCTTAGGCTCAAGCTCTCGGGGCTTGAAGGAATCACAGCTCAGGCTGATCATAGGTGTCTGGTGTTCATCCTGCTCTAAGTGCAGCACAGGGGACTGAAGTCTGAGCTGTTCGGGCTGGAAGATCCAAATCTCACACCTGAGCTCAAGACTGTTCAAAATCTGGCTTTAAAGGTAAAATATAGTTATCATTTTATATGTATTCTAAAGTGAGCAGAGGCCAGGTCTCTCGTTCTGTTCTTCCCTAGTGAAGAAATCCAGTTGGTTCTGTGTGCCTCTTGGGGAGGCAGGGGAGGATCACAGTATACTTAAACAGCAGAATATGGAATCACATTTTAATTGGGGCTGTGGAGTGCCCCTGATAGGATGATTACTAGTTATCCCACATGGAAGAGCTCTAATAGCAGGGGCTGTGAGCTCCTCTTTAGGACAGTAATTACCATGGCACCGAGGAATGCTGCTGGGATGCAGCAGATCCAGGCTCTGATCTGGTCTGATCTGATGCTGCCAGAACAGGTCACTGACCCCAGTGCTCAGCATGCAGCCAGGAGCCTCGGGGCTGGCCGCATCTTCAAAAATCTTCAGAAGCCTATTGCATCAAGTTTAGCACCTTTCTGCCCAGTTCTACTCTCCTTACGTGCTTCTAAAATGTGGGTTTGTTGATTTATCAAAGAACTT
Organism: Malurus cyaneus samueli; assembly: GCA_009741485.1. NCBI lineage: Eukaryota > Metazoa > Chordata > Aves > Passeriformes > Maluridae > Malurus > Malurus cyaneus. Next base: position 651,919 of record VKON01001394.1, read on the forward strand.
TCACTTCTGTTCATAGCAATCTAAATTTGGAAAGGAAGTCTTGAGCTCCTCATTGTTGCTGTGTGTGTGGGTTATGTTGAGACCTGCAGGTTTCAGTGTGAGGTTTTATTTTTATTGATATTATGATGTTATTAGTCATATTGAATAAACTGAAGAGAAGAAATAATTAGTAGGTTTTACAGATTGAGAACTTCAGGTTGGTTTTACAGATTGAGAACTTTGGCCATCACCACTAAAAGACATTGCTAGGGGAGAGAATGGGTTTGTCAGTAAGTGCAGTCATGCAGAGATGTGGGTCGATGCCTCTGATGCTGCCTAGAGTGCTCTTACAGAACCTCTCCACACCTGGTTCCTACCTGTTTTCTAGCAACATTTTTCTTTTTCCAGAGCATGTTTTCCTTTTACTTCTAGAGTAAGCTAGAGAACTAAATCCTGCTTTAAAATACAGTTACGTAGCTCCTCTGGAATAAGCTGAAGTAGGGAGATTTTGTTTTTTAAGGCTTCCTGACATTTTTAGATGTCTCCTTAAAAACCGTTCTTTATCTGCCAAGCAAAACATTTCAGGCCTTTTGTCTTTATGAGCAAAACTGAAACTTTCCAGAAAATAAAACATTTCTTATGGTCTTCTAACTTTTAATTTCCCATAATTTCTATAGAGACAGGTTTGTGTGCCTCAGGCGAGCATCAGCTAGTATTATGAAACTCTCTGAGAGCAGATCAGTTGCAATGTTTTTTCCCCTCATTTTAGTGAATTCTGAAAGCTATGCCCTTGTCTATCCTCCCTTGTTTTAAGGAAACAATTGACTAAAACTCACAGGTATTGTTCTAAGGAGACTGATCTCTTTGGGCAGTTCTACAGAGGCCTCCAGCCTTCTCCCTTTGGAATAAGAAATGTTTCAGGTTTTCCTTTCCTTTTTCCTCTGAAACACCAGGATGTCTGGAATAGCTGTGGAAGAGCCAACATGAGCACAAGCACCAAAGGCTCTTAGCATTTGTTCACACAACTAAGCTGGGAGAAACCCCAGAGTAGATCTCAGAGGGCTTTTCAGCCCCGTTTGTATTCAGAGATGATATTTGTGTGTTGAAACTGGTTTGGTCTTGCTTTGTGGGTCAAGTGTAATAATTATAGAACCACTGGCTGACTGCTAAAGGCCTGATTTAAGCACTGCTGTATTGGTAACATTTTGTCTGGTTCTAACAAGGCAGAGTTTCTGTGGGATGCCTCTCCATGAATTCTTGAGCCTTTTGTAGTCATGGCTGCGGACTTGAGTGGAATCTGTGGAAACTCAGGTTTGGAAGGAGAAAGGAGAGCTACTGTGATCTGGGTCTTTATTAATGCACTGAACCACTGGCTGGGTTCGTGCTGAGACCGCATTTGTAGGAAATGCAATCCTACTTTGGGAGAAGATGTTTTCTGTAGTAATGCTGAATGCACCTCTGTAGCAGTAATTACCTATTTATCTCTAGCTAAGTGGACCTTATCAGTTCCCACCTGCCAGTCTGTAACTGGAGGGGTAGCTAACTTAGCAAGAGCTAGCTGAATACATCTGCTAGGGTGACACTAATGTTCAGTTTTTGATTCTTGTGGAAACTAAATCTACAGCACCATTGTGCTGCCAAGGCAGGTTCCAGTTCCACCGATGTGTTCTTTCCTTATTTTTTTCTACTTTGCTATTCTAATTGCCTCAGATGCCGAGAATAACTAATTTGGGTTTGAGGCAAAGAGCTTTGCAGTGGATGGACACCTGGCAACGTTAAGATTTGCAGCAGAGGCAGTGGTGGTGCAGCCCTGCTCTGAGCTGGTGTCCCCAGGAATATCTGGGGGTTCCTTGTGGCTCCTGTCTGCAGTCAGTGCAGCTGCTCTGCTGATGAAGGGGCAGATCCTGCCTCTAGCATTTTATTAACTGGTTTTTCCGTGTCCTTTTGAACTGTTGTGCCAAAACAGGACATGTTTCTCACTGTTGGAGACTTCTGCTGTACATCAGAAGCGCTCTGAGCCTGCAGGGACACCCATGCTCATTTCTGGCCTTCATTATGCTAACTTAGCCAGGGCTAGCTAAATCCTACTAGGCTTAACCTGCATCCTCTTTCCAGTTTCTCTTAATCTTTCTTCTTTCCTAGGCAGGGCTCCATGATGTCCCTGCAGCCCAGTGCCTCCTGCCTGTGCCTGCAGTGGCTGTGTCCTGCCTGTCCCCACCCTTCAGTGTCTCTCCAGCTCTCAGCTCTGCCTCAGCACAAGGCTTTGTCCTCTGGCCCCAGTGCTGTCACAGCCTCTCGGAGGCCCCACAGACATGGCCTGACTCAGCAATTTTTCACAGGTCTGGCTTGATCTTTCCTGCAGCTGTAAAACCAAGGTGCAAGGGGGAAGGGGAAACACATGAGGAAATGCATGGTCTGATCCTGCCTCTGCCTTTCACTCCTCATGGATCCTCTACATAAATAGGCTGGCTCAGCCCTTTTGGTGTTCCTGTGTTCCTGACAGGAGGAGCCTGGTGTGAGGCTGCTTCCATTGCAGGCATGGCCCCTTTACACTGCAAAGAATAAAGTCTCCACATCCAGGCTGTATTTTGCAGGGTGGGTTAGCAGCATGGTCTGTGGCAGCTTCCCTGACAGAGCCTCAGTGGTGTGGGAGCAGTGTCAGTGAGCTCTGCAAGTCTCTGCATTGCAAGCATTCTTCAGAGCTCTTCTAAATGCTGAGCCTTTAGCCTCTTCATGCAGGTAGCTGTGGCTCTGAGGTTTATCTGACCTCAAACTCTGGCACAGAGAACATGGAGAAAGTTGGAGAGCCACCTTGATGCGTGAGGGATTTTGAAATGTATCAGTAAGAAATACTCATTTCTTTGGAAAGAATAATTGGAGAGTTTTTCCTCTGAGAAGTGCTGGTGTTGCCTCTTTGCAGGGAGAGTGCAGTGTGGTTCCTGTGCTGCTGTGCAGGCCCTTGCCAAGCTGAGGATAGGACTCCCTACAGCAGGTGACTTTCCTGCCCTGAAAGGAGAGCCATTCTGGGAAGGGCACTTTGCAAATTAACCTGCATGGCAGCAGTTGTGGGACCTACCAAGGAGAGGGTCGAGTTTTGCAGTGCAAACTTCTAAAGTGTTCAAATAGTCAAACAACTTCACCCTGCACAGTCCCAGTATGACTGACTGCAAACAGACCCAGCTGGGAGGTCGGGGTGGGTACCATGGCACAGCTTTGCTTTGGTTTCAGGTAGCTGCACCAGAATCACATGTCATTACTTTGAAAGTCTGTCTCTAAGCAGTAGAGTCTCTTCCCCTGACTGGGAGGGTCTTCATTATACCAAGGACAAAAGTCTGTATTTTCTTCAGTAAGTTCTTATTTTCACGTAACTTTGAACTGGGTGATAACACATTTGAACTTTGGGGCTACATTAGATTTATACTTAACTCTCTGATGTGAGTTTTATGTCCATATATCTACTTAGATTTGAGGTAGGAAATAAAGCTCTTTTCTTCCTCAGTGGTTGAAATACATGGAGAAATCGGTGAGCTGTGTTCCTTTTTCTGAAGGCACATATGATTTGCAGCAAGGTAGGCATTACATTCCTATAACATACTTTCCAACTGCTATTTAATCAATCAGACATATTTCACAGGACAGCAGGTACATAACTTCAAAGCTAACGGCCTTGCAAAGTTTATAGTATTGGCTACCAAGTACTGTCCTCATTAACAGGAGGACTGCTCGATTGCTACCAGCAGTCTTATCTCAACAGCCTTGATGAACAAGACTGCCAGTTCCTACTGCTGTCTGCTTCTCCTCACTAAAACACCTTCTAAGGTGGCCTAAGACATGAGGTACTCACTCCACAGGTGCCCAACACCAGTGAGGACAGCCAGCCAGTGCTCTTGCAGTGACTGCAGTGCCCCAAGGCAGGATGAGGGAATAACCTCCAGAGCACCCAGCATCACACAAATGGAGATCACCACAGCTCAGTGCAGATAAAGGTACCTTCCTCTAAATTATTCTCATGTTCTGATGAGCTTCTGCTTGCCATCTGCCCTTCACACAGTTGTCATATCATGTCTGTTCTTAAGGAGACAATTTAATTAGATCTTCTTTCAGTAGGTTTTAATCAAGTATTATGGGGTTGCTGGTAAATTATTCACAGCCGTATCACTTGATGGAACATTTGGTCTGCTGAAGGTATCATGTAAGTGACATCTGTAGCAAAGAGTAGAGCTGGCTTTGACTGAGGACCCCACTTATGTTCCTTGGAGTTGTCCAGTTGACATCAGATGAATGTCAGGTTATGCGAGCCCACTTTCCTTTACAGGAGTAGCAATTGAATGTGATTGTACTGAAAACAAAGGAGTTGAGGCAGTTTAAAACTAGGGTAAGAGCTGAATTTAGCTCTAGTCTCTGCTGGCTCAGTTCTTTTATAAGTGCCTTTCAAGGCTGAATACCTTGAACAGCATGGCCTTGACCCTCACTTGAAGCTCCAGCTATTTAAACACAAGCACTGATGTACTGTCTTCAGACTTGGTCTGGTGTTAAAGTGTGTTTTGAATGAGCAAGGGAGCAAAAAACAACACTCATATAGCAAAGGATAACAAAAGGAGAAAGTGGATATTTTTAGAACACAGAAGGATTCCTTCTCTGCCTTATTTCACCTGTCCCTTAAGTTATAAGATACCCTTTCTTTTTTTATCTTGTTGAATGCATGTTTCAGCAACATTATTCTTTTCCCAGTTCAGCTCCCATTCTGTGTGAGAGCCCCAGTATGAGGCTGCCATCCACCCAACTATACCTGGAAGTTTACAGCAGTAACTGTTTAGCTCTTTCAGAACCAACACTTACTTGTTTTTATCCCTTTTGAGCCATGTCTGTGGCAAGAAATGTATTATATCATGGTCTTATCCATAACATACTACCCATGGTCTAAATAATACTCATTGTTTGTATAAAGATTGAATTTGCTCACACCTATGTCTGAAATCTCTGCTGCTGAAATGGTTACAGGAATGCTTCAAAGTCACTTAAGCTCTTTCTCTGAATTTTTAAGTGCTTGAACCTTTTTCTATAGTGAACTATTAGTACAGTTGGGAATCAAGAACTGGATGCAGGAAAGCAACCATTACCCAACCCATGCATTCTTTCAGTGGGTAAGTGCAGTTGTTTGACTTCAGGAAATGATGTACAGGGAGGTCCTGGAAACCCCCCAAGAGACCAACAGAGAATTTAGCAGCTCATTGTATCTCGTTGGAGATCATTGTATGTCATGAGCCTTTTGTGAAGGACAAGACTAATTTACAATTTAATTGTTGAAATCCTGGATGTGTCAGCATGCTTCACAGGCTCCTTGGAAGGGACACTGGGGTGAGAAGTTGTGTACCTTACAGTTCCCCTGCATACACTCAACCCATGCTTTGATCCTTCCTCATTCTCCAGAATGAGCCAAGACAAGAAGGGAGTTTGAATGTTGGCAAGTGAAAGCTGAGTACCTTACAGTCTCCCTGAGAGGAACTGAAAGCAGTCGGGCTGTTCATGAGAGGCTTTGCTAACTTCTCTTGGCAAGTAGCTAGGGCAGACACATTTCAGAGAAAGTGCTTCTAGACCTGATTTTATTAAGTGCTTGGGACAGGACAATGTGGAAGTTGGGATAAGAAGGGAATTAACTGCACCTTTATTGCACTGTAATTCTCACATTGCTGTTGCAGCTGGCCTGGCTGGGATACAAAGGGAGCCTTAGCATTGCTTATCTGGGTTGGATATCTGGAGCACACTTCTGACAGGTTACCTGCTAGCTCAAGGGTCAAGTTCAAGTCACAGTGTATAGTAGCTGGCTTTATAGTGGTCCCTCTCCTTTCAGCTGCTGTGGAACTCACATGCATTTTCCTCTCTCTGTCTGCCATTGCTGTTTGTTGGTTCTCTATGGATCATCCCTGGTCCCAAGCTTTGTGCAGCTGCTGGGAGAATCTTTGCCTTTGCATCAGAAGGTTCTGCTCCGTGTCACTGAGAGCCTTCCCCTCCCCCAGGCTGGGATATTCCTTGTGCAAGGTGATCTAACCCAGAGTGGCTGGGAACTGATGGTCCAGAGTTCATTTCCAGTTATTATTGTAGTAGGGAGTCAGGCTGGATCGAGGTACTCATTTCCAGCACAGAACATATTCCCTTTGAAAGCATAAACAACCTCCAGGTCAGTTTTACTTAGCTTCGTACACAAGGGTTTCAGCTAAACAGGAAGAGCAAGCAGGAGCTCTGCAAGAAGCTGGTTCAGCATTCATCCCTACTGGGCTAAGTAAGGTCCCTTTCAGTAGAAGAAGATACACATGGAGGACTAAGTTCTAAAGCAGAAATGGAAGCTCACTGTTTCTGTCTTTTGAGCTGGTCATCTTAACTGCAGTGTCTTCTTTCTCATTATCTAGGATCCTACAGAAGCCCTTCACAGACAGGATCACCCAATGCCCTAGCTCTGAAGGCAGGCATGTTCAGAAGTTGTTGTCGTGGTCTCCTAGAGAGGCTGGAGATTAAAGAGGCTGAACTAGGTGAATCATTACCCTCAGAGTATGAATTTCTGGTGTTGGGGGACCTTGTCTGGTGTCTGTGCAGACCCAGCAGCAGCAATCCACGTGTAAGTACAGCCAGCATGGGAGCACTGAGTTAGTAGCAGTAAAACCTCCCTCAGCTGTACTTTGCTGCATGCTAATAACAGCTTTCTGTTAAGATTTGAGGCTGAAAAGAGATTTTGCACAGCTCGGTGTCTGTATTTGGAGATAAGACTAACTTGTGGTAGCTGGCTCTCATTGCCCGTTCCAGCTGGAATCTGTGCTGCCCTGGGACATGGGGCTCAGGCAGCTCATGGAGCAAACTGCAGTCAGAGGCTGTTAAATTCTGAGTGCGTAGGGCAGCACAGCCAGTGGGGACAGGGAACCTCTGAGCTGGACAAACAGGTCACACAGGTTTCCAGACACTCTGTCCTACCCCAGCAGAGCTCCGAGGCTGCAGGAGCTGGATGCTTTCAAGTAGGAGCAGCACCAGCATTTTGTAGGATGAAGGTTTAGCAGAGTTGAAACTCCATCAAATACTAGAGTATTTGAGCTTGTTTAGCAAGAATCCATCAGACTAGTCAATAATTTGACTTCTTTGCAGTTAATAATTAAGTTCCTCCTACAAAGCACCACTGATGTAATTAAATTTCATTTCTAAGTCAAGATTAACAGCTTCACTTTGGTCCTTGCTATAGTTTCCTTCAGGGAGACACCAGCTTGGATATGGGGATCTGACCATTTGTGCCCTTTTTAGGGAGCAGAGGTCATATCCTACTCTGTCTGTAGAGGTGACTCCTACACTCCTGCTCTTCCTGTCGCCTTGCTCGCTCTGCCCGTGGCCCTGCAGAGTACAGGGGAGTAGGAATGAATAACTAATCCAGTACAAAACCTCACTGAACAGTCAAAGACACCCAGCAGCTGACCAGCAACTTCAGAACCAAGGAAAGACAGAGCTCATCTCAGTAATTTCAAAACAAAATCATAAATAAAGCCTTTCTGCAACACCATCTTCTGTTTCACAGCCTTTCCCCACACCACACATTTAACCCAAACTTCTTCATTCTCACTGCCATAATACTGACTCCATCAGTAGGGTGGTCCTGGGCTTTCAGAGAGGATCTGCTCAGAGGTTTGCCTGAGACTGTGATATTCCTGATCTTGAGAGAGCAGAAAAGCTTTTTACCATCTCCAAGGATGTGGGGCTGCAGAGAGAGGGGGCTTTGGGCTGGTGCTGGTGGGAACATGTTTGCTGAGGAGAAAAGAGAGCTAACCAAAGAAGCAAACTCACTGACAAATGGCATCACCAGTCCTGGAGGGAAGATAAAGAAAGCTCATAGGGTCCACTGACACCTTTTTACTTTTTAACTGTTTTAGGAGTCTCTCCTAGAGCTGAGCTGTGGGACACCCGCTTTACTTAGCAGCTGAATCTCACAGCTTTTTGAGTCCTGTATTTTGTGCCTCAGTGCCTGTACACACAACTCTAGGAGCATTCTTGAAAATTGGTGAGCAAACTGAAAATCTCCGATCCTGCTGCATGGCAGAACATACCAAAGCTTTTCTTTTTTCCTCTTAAAATCTTGTTTTGTAGGTTCAAAGCATTCTGAACAGAGCAAGGTTTAATGTATTTTGTTTTTCCTGACAATCCCAAAATACTATCTCATAGCAGCTCGTTAAAATAAAGCTGTTTTGCTGTTTTAAAAGAGAGAATGTGGCAAGTTGCCACATTCCAGTTAAGCAATTTCCTATAGTTGACTTTTTTTTTGTGCATGTTTTTTTTCAGCCGTGTCCCTACTCTGTTTGCACTGCAAGAAGCCAAAAATACCCCAGACAAGACAGAAGCCCCCACCTCTGTATTATCTTGAGGCAAACTCCCCTTCCTGAGTCTCATAATAAGAACAGAACATGGAGCTCTGGTGCTGCAGACTGTAGTGTATGTGGCAGACTGGCATTTTTAAGAACTGTGGCTTTTTTTGGAAATAACATTTTCCTTCATGGAGGTAGATTTGCCTTTTTTTATTGCAGTAGACCTGAGAAGCAACTCAGCAATAGAATGGTTGGGAGTCCTCCCTTACAGGTTGCAGGCTGTGCTGAGGAATGAATGGGTTGTGCTCTGCAGTTGGAGACAACAAGGTTCACTCCAAATCCATGTTCCTGCTCACTGCAGGAGAGGAGCAGGACATGCCTCGCTGAATTCAGTGGGTGGATGCGTGTCCTGCAAAATTGGGCTTTGGCAGGTGCACGTAAAAACTGAGTAACTGATTTAAAAACATCTGCTGAGTAATTGAAAAAGAAGAGCAAGCAAGTCCTCAAGGTAGTGAGTAATGCTACAGCTTCCTATTTCTGGGTGACTGTGCTCAGTCCTCTCCCTTTCTCTTTTCAGCTGAAGAAAATGATTGGCAGGAGCAGTGCTGAAGAGCAAGACTGGACATGCAGGGTTTTTGCAGACAGGCCATGGAAATGGGCTCCAGGCTGGAATAGGATGCTGAGGAGCAGCCTGGGCAGCCAGAGTGCTTCTGCTGAGCTCCCAAATGCCTGTGTTTGTAACCTAACTGAAAATAAGGCTCAGCTGTACTGCTGGGGTAACAGGCAGCATGGGCAGGACCTCATCCAGCATTCTGGGAAATCAGGGCATCTGCAACTTTCAGATAACTTTAGTGTTCTTTGGATGAGATCATGGCTGGAAAGCTAATAATAATCTACTGCTGATTATTTGCACTTTCAAGATCACACTGTAAACAATCTAGTTGACTTTATAAATTTCCTTTGCCAAAACTCAAAAGAGGGGTTACTCTAGAGGAGTGCTAGAAAGAATTACTCCCAGTAGTGTTTTATATCACACCTGGCAGGAGGTGGAGTAGAGCAGGAAAGGCGTTTAGAGTCTTCTGTGTACGGGTGTGGCATTGCAGCTTTCTACAGCATCCTCAGAATCCAGCATTTTCAGTGATGCCTAGCTTATCCATTTTCCCTTTGGAAAAATCCAGATGAAGTACTGTAAAGGAAAGGAGTCAGAAAAACCCATGAGTGATCTGTGTATAAGCACACAGAGCTGGTTGGCTGCAGTGAAAAATCTCAGCTCTTGTGGCATGAATTTGTATCCAGCACTCAGAGCTGTCCGCAGGCAGGCAGAGAAATACAACATAGAATCCCTTTGTGTTTGCCCTGCTCCTTAGGAGGGGAGTATTTCCATGACACAGTAGCACACAGGCTGTTACAATGGCTTTTTCTTTTCTCCTCAGCAGTTTGGTTTTTGTGTGTTTCTCTTCTCTGTGGCTGAGCACAGTGAGTCCCTCCTGGGCTGAGCTGAAACCCTGAACCCAGAGCCTGCTCAGCTTCTCTCCAGCACATAATCGGAGGAGATACTTTAGGACAAAAGGGGTGTAACTCAGCACCAGGAATGCAAAGAGGTGATGAAGTTTTCTAGAGAGTATTTCCTAAGGAGCCAGTAGAGCATGAAAAGCAAAAAAAAAGAAATGGAGTGAAGGCAAGCAAGTGTATAAATTGCTTTGTGGAAATGTTTCTTACAGGCTGATGCTCTGGGGTTGTTTTCTGATTTGTGGAAATGATGGCAAATGTGAAAACTTCGCTGCTCTAAAGGCCTCTTTCCAATCTACAACTGGAGCAAAAAAGTCAGGCTCAGATTTTTCACAAATTCTGCATTAATTTTTGTATACACAAGCAAAATGCTTAACTTCTGATCCTGAACTGGCACATTTCCTACCATTGTACATTTAATGCAGATTTTTATTAGAAGAGTATGTTTTGAGAACATTAATTTGCTTCCATAGAATGCTTTGAAAGTGAGAAACTTGGTTTTAGCAAACTGTCACAATACACTTACCCTAAATGAACAAAACCAAAGGGAAACCAGCCCCAACCCCAACCTCCTGTTCTGCTTAGTTACAGAGAGATAAATGTGCTGGGTGAAGTTTCTGTGGAAATTCACAAAAATAATGGATATTGTACCTGCCTGAAAGATGCTGAGCTTGGAGCTTGTTATCTTTATGATCTTTTTGCAAGTGTTGATTAAAATCTCTCCAGGCTGCTGTATGGTGCCAGGTAGCTGTTGCAGAACTGTCTGGTATATGGCCAATTGCTCCTTATCAGTCCACTCTGTATTTTTCCTCATACAACTATTACTGGGTCAGCAACTGTATCTGTATTTTCCTCTATTTTCCTCTATTTTCCAATTGGGCACAACATGGTTTAGGTGAAAGTCTCAGAGTCACAAGAAAAAGTGTTTCATGGGATGGGAATCTGGGTTCAGGTGTCTGCACTCTAAATCCCGTATTTCTATTTAATGATAGAAACTCCACATGGTTGCTACAGGCAAACGTGAAACGTAAGAGAGCCCCAAAGAGCAGTAAGAGAGAGCCCCAAAGAGCAGTAAGAGAGAGCCCCAAAGAGATTTTCAGAAAAACAAAATGTGAGCAGTGAGCCATGGCAGCTTTCTCACGCAGTGTCTGTGAAAAGAGAAATGTGACCCCAGTCCTTGCCAAAATAGCTCCATTCTTTCTAGCAGAAAGCTAATAATTTGGAGCATTTCACAGATACAGTTTCTTAGCTGAGATTTCCCAGGGTGCAGAGACAGAATGTCTTCAGCTCCAGGACCTGCAACCTGCTCCTACAGACACTTAACACTTTTCTGTATAAACCTCTTCCCCAAAGTGCAGCCCAGCAGCAGTTCTGGGGAACTGTGTTCAGGGAGGAGGGGAAGGTAGAACTCTTGAAGTGCTCAAATAATTGAGTCAAACATGCAGAGGATTTGATTTTGTTGTGTTTTGTTTCCTTCCCTTGGTCTGCTAATAAGTCTGAGAACAAGCTGCTAATCTGTCTCATTCCCCAGCCAGTACGTGAGGGAATGGAAGAGACTGGAGGTTTGTGCTGGTATTGTATTGAAGCTACAGAAATAGAAATGTCTGAGACAAAAGGGAGATGCTTGGGAAGGCAAGGGGAAGAAAAATGGGAAAAACTCTTTGGGATTAGGGACAGCATCCTGGCCAGTGAAATGCTCCACTGAAGGAGCTTGTCTCCTTCCAAGACCTCTCATTTATGTCCTGGGGAGTGTTCAGGCCTCATCCAAGGTGTTCTCTCACTGTCTGTGAGAGCTCAGGGTGCTCAGAACCCGGCAGAATGAGGCTTGCAATGAGGAAAGGGAAGTGCCTGAGTGTGACGGGGACCTACAATTAGTCATTCTCTTCCTGACCTTGCCGAAGGAAATGTCTGGCTTTATATTGTCTGCTGTAAACTCTCCTTTATTTAGGCTCTAAGTTTACACATGCACCGCTTGTTGGTGTCTTTATTTCCACTTCCTGCACAATCAGTCAAATATACCTTAGAGTTCTTTCAGAGGTGTGTGAGTATGATTAGTGCAGTCATAAAAACGATGGAGGATATTCTCTTCAAGGGCATTTCAAGTTTTGAATTTTACAGAGAGATCCATGAGCTGTAACACAACTCTTATGCCCAGAGCATGGCCTGGTGCTTTCCATAATCTCTCTCTGTCACTTGCTGCCTTCTGCTGCATTTGCTGAAAGCCCACAGGGGATGGGGGGCAGTTGTTTTCTTTGTGGGAGGAGAGATGCAGTGATGCTGAATTATTATAATTACAGAGAGGCACAGGATTAGTGCCGTGTTTGGGCTGCATTTGCCTCTGTAGGATTTACAAAGTTGGACAGGTAATTGTGGTGTCTTTCCCAGCAGGGTGAATGGCCATGCACTGACTCCACCAGGGATGGAAACCTGAACAGCTCTGTAGGGCAGCTTGGAGTGCAATATCCTTCAGCAGAGGATTGGGGCAGGAGGAGGCTGCTGTGCTTCATATGGAAACACAGCTAAGCCTAATAAAGCATGGCTGAGGTGAAGGAGCTCTCTGGGTGCTGGAGAGCTGTGAGCTGAGCAGAGCTGCAGATCTGATGTGGCAGCAGCAGGGCTGTGCTCAGCAAAAGGCAAGTACAGTTCTTAGTCTTGCAAAATGCTCTCAGTCATTCTGTTACACTTGTGTGTCCTCGGCTTGCAAAGGAAGGGGGAGGGCTTTCATTTTTAGTGTTCAGTGGGTGTGAAATCTCTGATCTTTGAGCAGAGGACTGTTCCTGTAGCTGCATTAAGCTCGGATGCCTCGCTGGGATGAAATTTTTGAAGAGAATCATGTTGTGAGGCACAGGGAGCTACTTGATTGTGCAGTTTCATCCTCCCACTCTTAGCTGGGAAGGCCTCAACTGGGTGTTTACAGCCTCAGTCGCTGGGATTGTAAAAAAGAGAGGAGGGGAGAAGAAAAAAAAAAAAAAGGAAAAAGGAGTGGTATGTGGCCTCCAAGTGACCCAGAAATGATGCTGTCTGCATCATCTGACAAAGCAGAAATAACATAGTGTAGTGTTTGGGCAGTGGCTATTGTGTCAGCCTCAGGCATGGCTGAGGGTTCAAAGGAAAATCCATCCATCTGGTGCTCCATCTTTCCCCACCTACCCCTCTATCTCTCTGTGCCTGTATTTACCAATTTCTGCTAAGGATTCCCCCCGCACCAGCACACCTTGCCTGCACACTTTCCTGCTGGCTTGTGCTGGGCCCTGTTTTGCAGGGTTTATTTAGCAATGCATTGAGAAACTCTTCCCTTTCTGTTACAAGCAAGCCCAAAGTCCCTGAGCAGCACAGCAGGGTCCTGCAGGGGCAGCAGGGCTGGCACCAAGGCTCCAAGGTGGAATTGTCCTTCGGGGGCTTGTTCCCATCCCTGGCATCCTTCTGACATCCTCTGCTTTTCAGAGTCCTGCTGCCGTGGTTAGAGCAGAGCACTGGAAGAACTTTCATGGTTTTCTGCTTTCAGAGCTGCTCTTTCACTTGGTTTAGATTATTTTAATCCTTCTTCCTCTTCCTTATTTTGAATAAGGTGCTGCCACATGGGGTCCTGTAAGCATACTGATGTTCCTGAGGTGTCTGTGGCATTCAAAGCAGTGGCAGTTCTCCAGCCTGTCCTGTTCAGGAGCCTGTGGCCAGCACAACATTCTGCTACAGCCCTGCTGCTGTGACTGCACCTATGTGATCAGTGCAGGGATGCACAGGAAATGCACCCAAGGGAGCAAGGATTCTGGCTACCATGCTAAAAAGCACAGCTGAAATGCAAAAAAACCCAGGCCTTACATTCTGGACATGTGTCCTGCTCAATGCTGAGCTCCTTCAGCTGGGTTCAAGCAGAGAATGTGAATTCCACAGGCTGCAGGTCAGTGTCTGACGTGTAAGTGAGCCCCTTTTCTCAGATGCCACCTCAAATAAACAAATGACTTTGCTGCCAGATATTTCTCTGTAATATTTTATCCGGTACCTATTTTACCATGCATAGCTGGTGAAAATAGAGGTCACAATATCATTCTTTAGTAGCTTCAGTTCTGTTGGTTTTGAGGGCAGGGCCATGTGGGAGAGAAACTGAATGACCTCATTTTTTAGGCTACAAATTAATTCCTTGAAATGAAATGTGTTTTGCTTCTCTTCTTACTTTGGGTTGTGATTTTTCCTCCTCTGCAAATCCTGTGCTTGCCTTGGAAAGAACTGTCTGAATTTCATGCTGATCTCAAGGTAGCTTGGAAGTTTGTGATATTGTGAGACTCTCCAGCTGAATCCTTCATTATCTGACTGCTCCTAATGGAAGCACAGATGGGAAGGATGGTTTTCTGTGTGGCTGAACGAAGTGTTCTGTGAACAGGTTTGGATCAGATTTCACTGCAAATTGAGCATATGTCATGTGAAAAGGGTACAGACCCACTCTTTCAGTTTAACCAAGCAGATTTGGTACTAAAGCAGTCAAAACCAGGCAGTGGTTCAATTTTCCCTATACTGGAAAGGGAACAGTTCACACTGTTGTCAGGTATCTTTATACCTACAGGCGCAATGAGCGAGTTCTCTGAACACAGCGGGAAATGAGAATTTCGGAGGCTGCAGCTGGTGCTGGTGATGCTGTGATCAGATGCTGATAACAATCCAGATAGCCAGGGGCACTCAGATGAGTCAGCTGCTCAGAGCCTGAGTTCACAGAGGAGCAGCTCAGTGCTCTGCGGGACGGAGTGCAGGCTTGCCTGGGTTCTTGGCAGTTGAAGGGTCCTGCAGACCCTCTGTTGGAGCAGAACCCCAGCACTATTTCTGTGCAGTGACTCCTTGTCCTTATTCCGGCCTCCTCCATGGGGCAGCTGGTCCTGGTGTGTTCCTTGGAGGCTCCTCTGGCCCCAGATCAGTGTTCAGGTTCATAAGCACTCTGAGAATGCCTTGATTCCTGTTTTTTGGGAAGGTCTTGCTCAGGACGTGCTCAGCATTGCTGCATTTCAGTCCCAGCTGGAGAACCCAGCCAGCCCTTCTGCTGCTTTGGTGCTTGCTTTTTCCTGCAGTTTGGCATTCCCCCCCAGTTAAAGCAGGATCAGTGAGCTCTGTTGTGCTCCTCTCTCCAAAGCCACAGGGGCAGAGTGCTTCTGATGGACCCAGAGGCAGAGCAGGCACTGATCTGTGTTTGCAGTGCCCATGGTGGGTGCCTCACATGGAGTAGGGTTGGTTCCTTGTGTGGCACCTGCACAGGGCCTGTCTGAGCTCTGCAGTGCTCCATGAAGTGACATTCCAGGTATTTCCCCTTCCCTTCCCTTCCCTTCCCTTCCCTTCCCTTCCCTTCCCTTCCCCTCCCTTCTTTCACTTTAAACCGGGTGACTTTGAGAAGGTGCCCTCGAGTACCCTCACACGCTGCTGCTCTCCCCGTGGCTGGGCAGATCTTTATCATTTCACACAAGGTTGCTGAGCATGACTTCAGAGACAAATTTAACAAGTCCAGTTCTGACCTTTTTACGTTCTCTTCAGTGCTCAGGTGGCCCAGGAGATTATTTTGGTCTGACTTAGAGTTTGTGTATGTAATAGCACTGGGGAAAATAGATAAGAGTCAGCTAAAGGTGTGAAGTGAATCCACTTTCACTGGATGCCTTCGGGTGACTCATGTGACTTTATTTCCCCAGTGCCCCGTGCAGATAAACTCCAGCTCACAAGTTCTGGTTTGTGTTCAGGAGGCAGAAATGCAGGACCTCCCTCATTCTTTGATTCTGATCCAGCCAGTGCAGTACCAGGAGCTGCTGGGATGCTTGAGAGAGTGCTCCCTGCCCTCTGGGCTGGTTCTTGGCAGGAGGTTAATAGAGGAGTTCCTTCCTGATTAATTCCCATCTGAGGCAAGATAGATGATTTGCATTTCTCTTAGCCACATGCAAGAGCTGGACCATACATTGATGTGATCCTTTCAAAGCCTCAGCCCCAGCTCAGTAAATTGCAGGGCAGGACATGGTTGTAGCCTTGGAAGTTTGGGTGTAAGCTCATATTTAATGTCTCCTCCAGTGCTGCCAATCTCCCTGAGATTTCATCTCTGGACACAGGAGCAATGCTTGATTTGTTGATTAAATCATGACACTTGTTTGTGTTGGGTATTGCAAAACTCCTCTTCTAAACATTGCATATGTTTCAAGTCAACAAGAAAATTTGCAGGCTTTACTGAGCAGATTATAAGTTTTGTGGAAGTGTGAAAAATGGCATTTGGTTGTGAAACTTATGATTGAATCAAACTTGGTCTCCAACTGTTGATATTCTGAAGAAATCTTGGCTGGCACTTTGGTATAGCAGAGTCCCTCTGCCTGTCCCTGAGTTGTTTAATTTATAATTTTTGTTCGGTGTCTTGGTTTCCTTTTTTTTTTTTTTTTTCTTTGTGAATTGAAAATGATTATTTTTTTCTGCATTGATATAGGGGTTTTTTTTCTTTGTGAATTGAAAATGATTATTTTTTTCTGCATTGCTAGGGTATTTCAAGATATGTCTCAAAGCATGAGAATAAGCCATGGAAGGCTTCAGGAAATGTGCAGACTCTTCTAACCTTTGCTCATTTCTCCCTTTTTATTTGGATCAAATGCATTGAATTCAGACTGATTGGGTTTTGACCAAGTGTAGAAGCTGAAATAGATTTAATGACTTTTAGTGATTGCTGGATCAAGATGCCACTTTTCTAAACATGAATAAAACATAATCAACAAGAAGCTGGGGGAGCATTGACCCCCAAATGCATGAAACTTGATTTCTCTGGTTAGACCCCATAACTATTAACATCCTCTGACAAACAAAGTTAGAATATGATTTCTGATCAGTTAACCAGAGGTCAGAAATATTTGGGTTTGCAGAATTCTCCCCAGCTTTTCCTTGTAATATCTCCTGAATTCTGCAGCCCGATGTCAGTGATCTGGTTTTACAGATACTTTCCTGTGCCATGTCTGCAGAAGTGCAGCTGAAAACCTTTTGGACTTTTGCTTTTTGTTTATCATCCTCTAAAGTCCCAACTGTTGGCTTGAGGTCATGGATACGGGCAGACTTGTATCTCAAGAGATTTGCTGTTTATTTTATAGAAATAAATAAAAAAGTACAAGCTTGGCAGTTTTCTCCTAAACTTCTTGGAGCTGCTTCTCCTTTGTGCTGTAAGTGGATCTTTTAAAGGTGCTGTAAGGAGATGAACATGCATCCAGGAGCTCCTGGCAGCGTGTGCCCTTCTCAGAGCAATGAGAACTCTGTTTCTAGAGTTCCTAGGTGTCTTAGGAAGAGGAGGAGAGCTCTGCCCTGCAATCAGTGATTTACTCCAGCTGCTCTGTATCCTGTCTCTGTTCTTGTCCTTTCCCATCTCTGTGGGTTCAAGGCAGTCAGTGTTGCTGCTTCTGCTGTGGGGTTGCCATTTATGATGAGTAGGACGTGCCATTTAGCAAGCAGGCAGTGAGTAGCTACTATTGGCTTTATCTCTCGGTCTAGTTTGTGGTTGGAGACCTGTGTGCTGGTTGTGGGTTTTTATGTGCGTCACTGAACCCAGAATTTTTATTATATTCTCAGAAAAGGGTTTTGCAACAGCTCAGCTATTAAAGCCAAACCATGCAGTTTAGTTAAATGTCTGGACAGGAAACAACAAAATGAAATTCATCCTAGGGGAGAAGCGTGGTGCATGTAGGCTGGGAAGAGAATGCAAATACACTATTTATAGGACTAAGGGAAAACAAATTTGGACTTGAGGAGTGAATGCGAAGCAGTTATCCAGGGAAAACCAGCCTTGGCCATCTGAGACACTCAGACCTGTGCTGCCAGGCTGCTTGTCCGTTTTGGAGAACTTGTTCTATCCCAACAAAGAAGAAACTTTTGAAATCTGTGCTGCATAGAGTCACTTACAGCAGTGTCCTTTAGGAGTTTATGCTGTGGGTGACACTTGGGAAGGGGAAATGCTTGAACCAGTATTTTTTTAAGCACTGTGAAAGCGGCTGAAGGCAGTGCCTGCTGCAGGGAGTTCCTGCAGGAGGGGCAGGCAGAGCTGCGAGCAGGAGGAAGGGGAGGGATGGGTGCATTTGCTCCTGATCAGACACATGGGGTGGTGGCAGAGCCAGGAGTGCAGCCCAGCTCGTTCTCTTACTCACAGAATGCTTCTGGTGTTACACTGAAGTTGGCCAGGAGAACTTTGGTGAGCAGTGCAAACACAGTGACTGTGCCTCAGAGATATCCTGCTCAGAGCAGCGTGCTGTCCTCGTGACACTGCAGCCTGGAGCTGGACAACGTGGGGCACACAGTTTCTCTGTAGTTTCTTTTATGTAATTTGTGATTTTTCATTTATAAATAGATGCTAAGCCCTTCTTGCCTTTCAGTGTGCTTTTTGGAACAGATTCTGACACTTTCATTGCCTGCAGTTCCCTGCTTTATACTGGATCATGTGCTACTTTTAGGGCATTTGCTTGTAATTAGTGTTCCACATAACTAAGCCTGGAGCTCTGACTTTACAGAGTATGCTGATAGCTCATCCTTCTTCCAGGAAAAATAAATCTTGCCTGATGGGAGATCCTACATTAAAAAAACAGCTTACAGTCACACTGCAGAGCCGAGCTGCTGCTTTGCACACATCAGGGCTGGCTGTACCAGTTCCAGAATTACTGTGCAATCTTGCCTCTGTCCCTAGGTGCTCCACAGCCCCGAGGCGTGCCCAGGAATGGGGAAGGGTGAGGTGAGCCAGGGGCAGCAGCAGGAACATCCCGCAGTGCCCTGGGAATTCCAGGATGGGCTCCCAAACACACGCTGAGCTGTTTGCCTGGGGCTGGATGTTGTGCTTGCAGTTTGTATATCAAATCGTCATTGACCCTTCCCTCCAGTGGCCTCCGGAAAAAGACAAGGCTTGGGTGATTTCTGTCTTCCTTCTCTTTTCCATGACATAGCTATTGCACAGTTGGGAAGCTGTTTTTCATTTGTGTAGGCTGATTTTTGGCATACTGGGAGCTGTTGAGTCTTCAGACTTCCTGCAGCCTCTTCTTTCTGTTTTTCCTGAAGGGCTCTTACCTCATCCCAGGCTGTCCAGTGTCACAGTGTCCATGGAGGGGACAAGCACACTGAGAAGAAAGAAAATCTAAACCAAACCATGAGCAGGAAAATACTTGGAATGGTATCTCCAAGCTCCTTTCTGACGTGGCTGTGAGCAGGAGCGCTCTGGGGCCAGGCTGTTGTGGGAAAGGACGTGTGACAGTGAGAAAGCAGAAGGTCACAACTGAGGCAGCCGGTGACACGTGTGTGCCCCTGCCTGCAGCAGGGTGACAGAAGGATCTGAGCTGTGATCCAGGGCCAGGGGAGCCAGGGGAACCAGGGGAACCAAGGGAACCAAGGGAACCAGGGAACGGGAGCCGGGGAACGTGGGATCCAGAGCAGGGCGACAGGAAACAGGGGAGCCAGGGGAACCAGGGGAACCAGGGGAACCAGGGAACCAAGGGAACAGGGAGCAGGGGAACCAGGGGAACCAGGGGAACCAGGGGAGCCAGGGGAACCAGGGGAGCCAGGGGAACCAGGGAAACAGGGAGCCAGGGGAACCAAGGGAAACAGGGGAGCCAGGGGAACCAGGGCAGGGGAGCCAGGGCGGGAAACAGGGGAGCCAGGGGAACGGCAGGGGAGCCAGGGGAACCAGGGAAACAGGGGAGCCAGGGGAACAAGGGAAACAGGGGAGCCAGGGGAACCAGGGAGCCAGGGGAACCAGGGAACAGGGGAGCCAGGGGAACCAGGGAAGGGAACCAAGGGAAACAGGGAGCAGGGGAACCAGGGAACAGGGGAGCCAGGGGATCAGGGGAACCAGGGGAGTCAGGGGAGCCAGGGAAACCAGGGGAGCCAGGGGAACCAGGGGACATGGCATGGGCACAGCTGGAGGGCCAGTGCCCAGAGAGAACAGTCAGCAGCAGGTTTGGGCACAGCCAGCAGCAGTGGGCACTGTCACAGTGCCCAGCCCATGGCACACACAGAGCCCTGGCTGGGCTATGGGTGGCTCAGAGCAGTGTGGCAGCCACTGGGGCCAGGACAGAGCCCTGGTGGGCTGGCCCAGAGCAGTCACAGGGCAGTGTGGCAGCCACTGGGGCCCAGGACAGAGCCCTGGTGGGCTGGCACAGAACAGTCACACGGCAGTGTGGCAGCCACTGGGGCCCAGGACAGAGCCCTGGTGGACTATGGGTGGCACAGAGCAGTCACAGGGCAGTGTGGCAGCCACTGGGGCCCAGGACAGAGCCCTGGCTGGACTATGGGTGGCACAGAGCAGTCACAGGGCAGCGTGGCAGCCACTGGGACCCAGGCACTGCTGAGCTCAGTGTCAGTCCCTCCCAAGGCCAACCCTTCCCTGCTGTGCTCTGCAGTGTGGGGTCTGCCCAGAGGAAGCAGACAAGCAGTAGAAAAAAGGAAGTGCTGTCACCCCCTTTGTATAAAAAGAGGTACTGAGAGTGAGTGACTGGGATTTCCACTTTCTTGTAGGTCTTGTGCTCCCAAAGCCACGTTGGGAAGTTGTGGTGAAAAGGTTCCTCTGGTTTCAGCAGGGTGGTCGCAGGGCAAATGCAAAGGATGGTTGAATTTCTAGGACGTGGCAGTCCTGAGTTGCCTCTCCTGGGAATGGCAGTGCTTTGCATTGCTGTGGCATTGCAGAATCACTAAAGTATTCACACACTTTTTGATAAATCTCAAACCTCATGGCACTGCTGTAAGAATTCAGAGTGTGGGCAGAGACAAACGTGTTACACCTGATAGTTGTGAGAAATCAGATTGCTCATAAAACATATCCTCCACTAACTTCATAGAAAATTACTTAAACTATAACAGGAGAGACATTATAATGGCCAAAGAATCCATGTTTGTTTTTTCCTTTACATTTTCAGTCTGATCTTGTCCCAAATGCTAAAATTTGTTGACTAGAACATGTTCTGGTTTATAAATCATGGATCAAGTAACTTGCTTTGAGGCATTGTTTTGTTAGGAAGGTTTTGAAGCTTAAGCCTGCCCCATGGGAATGTGTGATACAGTGAGCAATCTTTGGAGAGTATTTTCTTTCTGATAAGCAAACATAAGGCACAAATAATACTTCTTTTTGCTGTTTTATTCTTCTGTGCCTAAAGTGAAGAATTCTGTATAGTGCTTTTGCCAGGAGATGATCAGGTGATAAAAACTTCAGAATAAAATTTTAGAAGATGTGCAGCAATCATCTAGTCCAGCTGCCTGAATTTTTGTTCTTTTGAGTTAGCTGCCTTTAATGTTGAATTTGTTATAGAAATGCCCATCAGATAACGGGCCTCAGAGTCTTTGGGTACTTTGGCTACTTTTGCCTCAGTGACTTTCTAACACAAATGAAGGCCAGATGTAAGAGAATTCAACAAATATACAGGACCAAGGGATGAGCAGTGGTGCCTGCAGCATCCTGGATGAGGTTATAAACACAGGGCCTGCAAACTGATTGCAGTTTTTGTTTCTAATAGTTTGGATCCTGTTAATGCTTTGGTGTGACAGCCATCCTCTGCACAGAGCTGTTGTTGATGGGGGTTAGAGCAGGGTCCTGCCTTCTGCAGGAAAGCAAAGAAATGAATGGATTTCCCTGAGAGCACCTGGGGGGATGTCACTGGTGTGTCCTGGGAGAGCCCCGCTCACCAAGCAGAGCATCCCCCTTGTACAAACCCGGCCTGGGAAGGGTCAGGCTCAGCAGTGCCATGGAAGATGGCTCACGGTTTGCTTTGGAAGATGGCTCCCAGTTTGCTTTGGGAGATGGCTCCCAGTTTGCTTTGGGAGATGGCTCCCAGTTTGCTTTGGGAGATGGCTCCCAGTTCTTTGGAAGATGGCTCCCAGTTTGCTTTGGGGAAAGATGGCTCCAGTTTGCTTTGGGAGAGGCTCCGTTGCTTGGAAGATGGCTCCAGTTTGCTTTGGAAGATGGCTCCCAGTTTGCTTTGACAGAGTGGCTCCCAGTTTGCTTTGGGAGATGGCTCCCAGTTTGCTTTGGAGATGGCTCCCAGTTTGCTTTGGGAGATGGCTCCCAGTTTGCTTTGGGAGATGGCTCACGGTTTGCTTTGGAAGATGCTCACGGTTTGCTGGAAGAGCTCCGTTGCTTTGGAAGATGGCTCACGTTTGCTTTGGAGATGGCTCACGGATTTGCTTTGGAGATGGCTCCCAGTTTGCTTTGGGAGATGGCTCCCAGTTTGCTTTGAAGATGGCTCACAGTTTCTTTGTGATCTCCAGGTGAAGCTGATCGATTACATCCACAGACAGCGGCAGTGCAAGCTGAGCGTGCCCCTGAGCGACAGGACAGCCGAGCTCAACAGCTACCCCCGCTTCAACGACTGGCTGGACATCGTCAACGTCAGGAAAGAGGTGGTGCAGGTAAGGGAGGGGAGCCCTCAGCCCTTCAGTACCTTCCCAGCTGCCTCTGCTGGGTCTGAGAACACAACTTAACCTTTACTACCTTTTAGATATTAATAGTACTGTGCTACGCTGTGTTCTGTGTCCAGCATTAGCCAAAACAGGACCACTGTTACATAATCACACACACACACGTAGAGTTCAGTCCACTGACAGCTAAACAAGGCAGAAAAGGATTTTTCTATTCTTTTTCCCATTTTTGCCTCTGCAGGCTAGGTCACAATGTTCTCATTCAGTTTCCTTTGATCGTTAAATAACCAAAAATTATCTTTGACCTCAGCAGGAATTTGCCAGGGTCAAAAATTCCACAAATTTCCATGGAAGTTGTTCCAGCTTGGTTCTGATATAACTAAGTGGTCTCTGGACTAAGTTTTTTTTTTATTTCCTACTGTTCTTTTTGAATGTGATGCTGGCGCTGCCTTCCAGCCCAGTGAGGTTTTGGGTGGCACAGCCAAAGGTGCAGCAGTGACAGTGAGAGGACAAAAGCAGCCTGTTGCCGTGGCCAAACTACCAGGCTCCCAGCTAGTGTTGGTTTCTAAGGTTACTGGAATTGCCTGAGTCTAAAAGAATGTCTTTGTAGCTCTTTTATAAATCCTTTGTGATGTCTGCAGAACTGGGGGCAGGGAAGAGGTGAACAAAAGGGGGGAGGGAGGTGGACAGTTCAAATCTGCAACATCCTGCTAATTCAGGGAGCAGAGAGGGTTGAGATTGCCCTTCTGTATGTGTGGTCACTAAAAGGGGTGAACAAATTCAAACACAAAAACAAATTCAAATTCAAAAACGCAAATAATAGGTTTTGGTCTAAGGCAGAAGGAATTTTCCAGCTCTTTATTATTTTGATTCGTGCTCTCTTGCTGCCCCTTTCCAAGCAGTGTCCAGTGAAATGAACTTTTCTGTTCTCTGCAACAGAAATGTAAGAAGTGTTTAAAGCACTGAAATTCCTATGGGATTCCAATTGTATGGTTATTTTTTAAGAGTCCTGCATCCATCTCATGCAGCTGCAGACAGCTGTACCACTTGTATGAGCTGGACAGCAGAACTGCAACACCCCATGGGTCATTAAAATAATTTCTGAGTAGGCATTCTGGAACGGGCTGTGAGCTGGGGGGAGTGTAAATAGCTGGGCTAATAAACTAAGTGCTCTGTTCTTGCAGTGATTTTTTTTTTTTGGTCCTCTTATTTCACTGGTCAGAAAATAGCAATGCAGCCACTGTTGGTGTTTGACACTGACATCAGCAGAGAGCTGTCTGGGATGAGTTTCCTTTCAGGAATTGCTCAGGTATCATGGGATCATTCCTGCTGTTTAGATTTCATACATCATGTTGAGCTGCTTTTCAGCTGAAAGCTTTCAAAATGGAAATCACTGATAGGAGGAGCTTTAATAGGTTAGTTATTACAAAATCCAGAGTGGTTTCCCACTTTGTGCACGCTGCCTGGGACAGGACTGGAGGAGAGGAACAGATCATGCTGTGAAATGGGGACCCTCAAGTGGCTCTGGTTCTGTACCTGGTGTACAAGGAACACTGGGAGCAGCTTCCCATCTCTCATGTACTGTTAGCTCACCGTAAAATGGAAATAGCAATGCTGGGTTTCCTTCCTAAGGCTGCCAGAAATGGTGCAGAGAGAAGGAAAACTGCTCGAGTGTCACAGTGTGTTCACATAGGCACATAGCCCTGTCTTCTTGTGCCTTTTAGACTCCGAAACTTTTTGGAGAAGTTGCAAGTACCTGTGGAGTCTCAGAAGAGCTGCTCCAGAGCCCTGCCCTGGGCACCTTTGAGAGCTGAACAGAACAGCAGGTCTGGCACAGGAGGAGGTGCAGTGGAGGGCTCTCTGTGCCTGCTGCTTCTCAGGGACAGGCCAGAAGAAAGGCCTGAGTTCATGGGGTTTTTGCTTTTTTAAATGGTTCTGATTCCCTGTGCTTTTCTAGTGTTACTGGAGGGAGTATTTTCAAGACTGTGCTAATCTGTGACATAACACCGTTGAAAAGCAGCCTAATTGCAGGAGTTCTTTAGCTCAGCGGTGAGAGAAACAATGCTCTGTTTCTCTGTCTCCCCTCCCCTCCCCTCGCTCCCCCCAGTCCTCTCCCAAATAAAGCTGCCATGCAGGGAAGCACAGAAGCTCCCAGGCTCTCCTGTCAGAAATAGAGCAGCCGCTCCAATTTAGAATATCTGCTGACTCCTCTACTCCAGAGCGAAGACTATTTTTGCTCGGTGACTTGCTCCAGACATTGTGAAGCTCGAAAGCTCTGGTGATTATAATTGTTGGGCTCCTTTATTTCTTTGAAAACCTATATTTAAAACAAGAATAATGACTGCTTAGAAAATCCTTTAGTTCTGGACGAGATTATAGTAATAACAATGCACTGTTTATGGCGTTGGGCAACAGCTAAAGCTGCCGAGAGCGTGGAGAGCAGCGAGCCGGTGACGCTGCGCCGAGTGCGAGGGCTGGGCTGTGCTGACCTCGCAGGTCTGCAGGTAGGTGGGCAGTGCCAACCTGCACTTTGGCATCCTCTCTGCTCCCTGGGAATACACAATTCCCCGGGGTAAGCAAACTTGGAGCCCCCGCCCCGATCTGTGCTATTTCTGTTGCTTTGTTATTGTTCCTCTAATCAGTTACCAGATAGATTTTTATCATAGAAAGTGGTAGCAGGCTCAGCTTTTAATGCAGTGCTATAACTTGCTTTTTAAGTATTTTTCTAGGAAATGAATGCTTGGAGTCCTTGTTTTTGGCTAGGAGTTCTAGAAATTGATTAGTTCTAGAGATTGATTAATTCTAGGGACTGTGCGTGTAGTTTAATACCCAAAATGATGTATAAATGGTTAAATATGGTGGATTGAAACTGAGCAAAGAGGTGCTTGAACTGAGACTTAAAATAGACAGGACAAGGAACCTTACAGACAGAAGGTGTGTTTGTGCTGTGTAGTTGTCTTGAGTGGCTAAGAGCTGTTCTGAGAATGGTCCTGGAGAAATACATTGATCTGAATTGCCCTGCTTGCCTTGGGAGCTGCAGTCAGGAATTGAGAGGGGAGTGGGAGGGAAGGAGGCTGAGAACAGAGTGCAGTCCCCCCTCTTAAGCTGATGGAAGAAGTCTCTTGCAGAGGTGTTTACTGGGTTCTGGGCTTGGGGCATGTTTACCAAATAGAAGAGACTAAAAAAAAAATCTGCTGCTTATTTTCTTTAGCATAGAGAGTGATTCTCTCTGCCTTTATCACTGTGCTTCCTAGAAACATAACTATTATGTTTGTTCCCACATGTAACTTGTCACTGTCTTAAAAAGTAACTTAAGAACAGAGTCATCTTCTTATCATCTTGTGAAGCATGTCTGGGCCAGCCCTGCTGGCTGTGGAGCAGCGGTGCCAGTCAGTCAAGCCTGGAAAGCTGTTTTTAGAGTGGATAACTGTCAGACACGGGGAGGGGCACATCCTGCCCCAGGACTACTGGCCATGAGCAGGGCTGTGCCACCAGGGACACTGTGGGGCACATGCACCAGAGAGGCTGTGCCACCAGTGGGGCACATGGAGCAGGGCTGTGCCACCAGAGAGACTGTGGGGCACATGGAGCACATGGGGCAGGGCTGTGCCACCAGAGAGACTGTGGGGCACATGGGGCAGGGCTGTGCCACCAGGGAGACTGTGGGGCAATGGAGCAGGGCTGTGGTTGGGGCTGCTTTGTTTTCCATTTGGGAATGTATCTGGGTGCCAGTGGGTACCTCTGGGTGCCAGTGTGTACCCTTCTCTGCAATACCTGGGGAGCTCATCTCAGCATTGATGCCAAAGACCTGCAGAGCTCAGCAAGGCAGGGCAGTGCTGGGCACACCAGGAACAGAGCTTGTGACCTGAGCAGAAATTGTCACCAAGAGCCTCCTGGTGCCCTGTGAAAGTGCCCCTGTGGAGGGTGAGCACTGCCCTGGGGTTGCTGCCATGAGCCCGTGGCAGAGGGTTCTGTTTGCACAGTGTGGCCCAGCTTGGAGCAGATCCCTCGTTGGAGGAGTTGTGAGGGGGTTTTGTGTGCATCCTGTGGATGGGGGATAGAAGAGGCAGATCTGCCCCAGCCTATCAGGTTTCCACAGCTATATCCTCTCATCTCTTTCTGTCAGCATATCTGCATGAGCAGCCATGAGGACTGGGCTGTTTGCTGTGGATTTCCATGGCACTGGCAGCTGGAGCTCTGGCTGGACCTCCAGATAGCAGAAATCCTGGGTGTGCTAATTGTGTGTATGCAAATTAACTCCTGCAGCCTTCCCTGAGCCAAAACTTGGTGCTGTGTTCCAGCTGAAGGCCCCTCCACAGTGTAAACAGCTCTTATAAAAAAAAAATAATCCCTACCACTGCCAGGG
The DNA here is from genome assembly GCA_009741485.1 of Malurus cyaneus samueli. Taxonomy (NCBI): domain Eukaryota; kingdom Metazoa; phylum Chordata; class Aves; order Passeriformes; family Maluridae; genus Malurus; species Malurus cyaneus. The sequence continues at coordinate 678,478 of VKON01001394.1, forward strand.
CTCCCCTTCCCTGCCAGGGCATCCAGGTGCCCCTTGGGCACTGTGAACCCTTCCTGAATTGAGGTCAGGCCAAGGGATCTGCAACTGCTGCATGTCTGCCCTGCAAGAGTGGTGACAGCAGCTCTCCTGTCCCCAGAGAGCCTGCTGGACAGAATGCCCTGAACCTGTCAGCTCCACTCCAGCCTCTGCTCGAGCTGGAACAGTCAGGAGGGTGATGTTAGGTGAAACTGTGGCCTGGTTATGCTCACAGCTTAATGCAAGCTGGAAATTTCAAGTGAGAGGCTTTCCAGAATGCCCATAAAATCTCCAGGAATTTAATATTACAACAATTTTTCAGTACCTTCATCGCAGGGCACCAGAAAACCAGTGCAGAATAACAACTAGCAGGCACAAGATGTTCTTAAGAGCATCTTTACATGCTTTGCTTAGAGCTATCAGTGGGAATTTAAGCACCTTATGTAATGGGCTTTCTCCTCTAGCATCTGCTGCTTCACGGGAGGATGATTGGAGGGGGAATGTATTGATTTAAGAGGAGGCATTTGGGGCCTTGACAACTGTCCAGCTTTACAGGAAGAGCTGTGGCTACTGGGTCGAGGAGCAGGTCAGGCTGATTTTACAGAGTGCCTGCAGCAGCATTAGCTACGTAGGCTTATCTGCAGGGTAGAATCTTCACCAAAAATAACCCCTCCACTCTGTTAGATACCAGCATTTTTGCCATGTTTCAGGGATTTAAGTTGGACACCAGACAAGATTAAAGACTGTTGTGAACTCTTCACCCTGACTAATTGAGACTAACCCTTGGATGGCTCCTTGGATGCACTGGTACTCACTTTTCTCTCTTTAGACGTGTGCAATGACATTCAGTCTGTGTCTGATAAGCAGGAGGGCTTTATGGAAAAGCCCTCTTACCTGTTGTAGGGAAGAATAATTTCCTGCTCTGGACATTTTGCATCCCTTCTGCTGAGCAGTGCATGGTTAGGGTTTAGATTTTGCTGGCAGTTATGAGGTGCTGAAGATTGAAAGCAGTTTCTGTCTTCTCTTGCTTTTTCTCTCCTTTTTTTCAGTCTGACCTTATTAGTAGAGTACTGTCTGAATATCTTGCAGCTTCTCTTGTCAAGACAAGGTGTGTTTGGGGAGGTGGTATTGAGCTTGGCCTAAAGCAAGCCTTCAATCTGCATTTTAAAAGCTTTGTAAAGCTGTTTTTTTTAAAGCTTCAGCACCCACTGAAGAGGCAGGTAAAGAGAGGTCAGCTGGACCCACATTTCTCACCCTGAGTGGTAAAGAGTGGAAGTAACCCCTGTGCAAGATCCCAGAGCTGCACTGAGTGCTTGGAGCCCCTCAGATGCCCCTGAGCAGGGCCCTTCTCCCCCCAGAGCAGCTGAGCCAGCCCAGCAGCAGAACCTGTTTGAGAGCCATCCTGAACCAGTGACCCTCCACTGTCACACTGCCTGGGGGTGACACACAGCCAAGGCACAGCAGGCCAATCTTACAGGGATCAGGTTGACCAGTTTTATATTAAGCCACCACATATGTGCAGCACATGAGTGGCTGTTTAAAGAAAGCCTCTTACTTCCCCTCCCTCCCCCTCTTTGAAGGCTTATTTCTTTTGTCGCGTGTCATGGGGGCTGGCAGCAGGTTCACAAAGTCTGAGCACTCCCAGCTCAAGGTCACTGGAATTGTTTAAATGTAATCTCCTTTTCTGTACTTTCTACTTTCCTACAACTTGTATTCTGTCTTTCTGAAATTAAACTATTGAGCAAAAGAAGAGCTTGGACGTTGCTGTGGGTGCAGAGCTGGGCCTTGTGTGAACCATCACACACCAGTCAGCTCTGGGCAGAGACAGTGCCCTGAAAATGGATGAGGCAAAGGAAGAATGCCCTGACATTTCTAAAGAGCTCAGTAGCTTGGTATCTCCAAAAAACTGTTTTCAAGTGTTTACCCTGCAACCAGGAAGGCTTGAATCCTTGATCCAGCTTGGAGGTGAGTTCCTGCCCCAGAACAGGCATTGGAGAAACCAAATCCCCAGCAGTGCTGCCCCCAGTCCCAGCAGCTGGCCCTGCATTCCAGCTGCCACTGGCTGTGGTGGGAAAGCCTTCATTTCTTCCACTTTCCCAACTGACTTGCTACCAGCTCTGATAAGTTCCTGGTTTCATGCTCATTTAAATTCCTGGCCTCCCCTTGAGTCAGCTGTGGTTTGTGTTCCATCCAGCTCAGGGCACGTGACAGAGGATGCAGGATGTGTTTCTTAGACTCCTGCCCTTTCTTAATTTATTCTTTTTCTTTGCTCCATGCCACAGTTACTAAAAATGGACACTCTTTGTGTTGCCACCTACAAAGCTCCAAAGGTTGGGGTTGTTCAGCATTGTCACAGCTGAAAGTCCTGCGTCAGCTCTCAAAAGCAAGAGTCTGGGTTAGGAAAGATGCAATTGTTAAAGGACATTCAACACATTCACATTTGCTTTTGAGTCAGAAGTGGGGTTTAAGAACTAGAGGATTTCAAGCTTTTTGTTTCTCCAAGCAGTGAGTCACACTTCTGAGCTTCCCCTTCAAATAGAAGTTCAAAGCCTTTTATATAGTTTGATTTCAGGAGTTGAAAATTTAGGATAGAGGCCAAATATTGTGAAATTTGTGATCTCATTGTGAGAATAGGCAACAGGGAGGTTTGTTTAGGCAGAACTTTTCAGGGAAATTCCTGGGTATCTGGGCTAAGTATCCTGGTTTTGTTTATTAACCACAATTGCTGCAGACTTAAACTGGAAACATTTGAATGGGGGAAGAGAGAGAGAGACACAGCTCACTTCTGTGTCAGGAAATACCAGATCATTTTGTGCTTTCCAGACTCTTGTATCTTTTGTGTCTGCCTGATCTGATCACTGGGGGGCTTTGGTGTATTAAGATGTAGAAGGAGCTCTGCACAGATATCTCTCCAGGCAGGATACGAGTAAGGCTTGTTCTCTGATGAAGGAAAAACTGCTTGAGGAGGAGGCCACTATCATTGTCAAAACATTTATTTTTTGTTCAAAAAAATAAGTCATTTTCCTCGCTGTTTCTGCTTTTCACTTCACTGCTGAAAAGCCAAACATCCTTATCTGACACTTTTTCAGGTTTTAGACCTGTTTTATTTATGACTCTATTTTTAACAAAAAGGTTAAGTTTCAGTAGTAGCTTTGCAAAAATTTTCCCCAATGAGAGAAGAATATTTCGATCCCCTGTAACCCTAAGTGGAATAGCAGAGGATGACCAGTCCTGGAGGTGTGGGCAGGGGAGAGAGCAGCTGTGAGCACTGCTGGCACTGTCAGAGCCCAGGGCACTGCCAAAACCAGTAAATGGTGAGTCAGGCCAGGCTGTGGGGCACTGGCACTGCTCAAAGTACACAACAGGTGACACTTGTATTTATGCACCAAGAGAAACAAAAAGGGTTCCTCTTGTTTGCCTGCAGAGAATACCAGAGGAGCTGACCCTGGATGCCTTACTAGAAATGAATGAGTCCAAGGTGAAAGAAACAATGAAGAAATGTGGAGCCAGAGATGAGGAGTGCTCCAGGCTCAACGGGGCCCTGAGCTGCCTGCGGAAGGTGACAGAGTCAGGTACAGACTGCCTTGTTCTCCTGTGGAATTGGGGTCCCAGCCCCATCTGGGGGACATTCTGTCTTTGGGATGTTCTGTAGCCACTGTCAGCTTGTGGCTCTTGGGTGTAAATGAAGATACAGTGATCAAATGTATCTAGAGGTGTGAATTTGGTTTGGTTTCGACATCAGATAAATAAATGGATGTAGGAGTATCCTCTCCTACTCAGTAGACATATATCCTTATTAACCCTTTCTGCTCAGAGTTGTATCTAATGCTCCAGTTCATTCTCCATGGGTCAATACACATCCTTGACTTACATACAACCAGATTCCTTGTAGATGATGCCCTCCCCAAATATTGCCAGCTCAGAGAAACCCTGTCACCTTCCCCAGCCACTTCCAAAAATCTGTTTGTTCAGGAGCCTCTCCCAGCAGACTGGTACTCACATACATCACACCTTTCTTTGTAACAGTGATCAATCTGTCACTGAAAGGTGATGTTTCCTGTTGGTATTATGACAGTTCATCCATTTGCAAATCACAGAGATTAGTTCATGGAAAAAGTCAGCAAACAGCTCAGTTTCATATTTCCTTTTTTCTAATCTTTCTTGTCCCAGGCTGTCAAATATTTCCCATCCACACTGTAAAACCAGTCATTACTCAGGAGTCATAGCATTCACCAGTTAGAAAGAAATGGCATTTTCAAAAATGCAGGTCTGTGTCTCTGAAAAGCTCAGATGAGGCCCCGTGCGGAGCTTTGCTGAGGCTCGGGACAGAGCATTGCCCGGTGACAGTGGCACAAACAGCCCTGCCTGGGACACAGTGCCCACAGTGCCCTCCCTGCTGGGCCCACACTAACCCTGCTCCCTTGGATGGTGACAGTGGCACACACAGCCCTGCCTGGGACATGGGCAGCTCCATGCCCACAGTGCCCTCCTGCCCGGCCCACACTAACCCTGCTCCCTTGGACAGTGACAGTGACACACACAGCCCTGCCTGGCACAGGGTGGCTCTGTGCCCACAGTGCCCTCCCTGCTGGGCTCAACTAACCCTGCTCCCTTGGATGGTGACAGTGGCACACACAGCCCTGCCTGGGACATGGGCAGCTCCATGCCCACAGTGCCCTCCCTGCTGGGCCCACACTAACCCTGCTCCCTTGGAGTGACAGTGACACACAGCCCTGCCCAGCACACAGTGCCCACAGTGCCCTCTGCTGGGCCACACTAACCCTGCTCCCTTGGACAGTGACAGTGCACACACAGCCCTGCCCGGAACAGTGCTCCATGCCCACAGTGCACCCCTCACCGCCGGCCCACTAACCCTGCTCCCTTGGACAGTGACAGTGACACACACAGCCCTGCCTGGCACACAGTGCCCACAGTGCCCTCCCTGCTGGGCTCACACTAACCCTGCTCCCTTGGACAGTGACAGTGACACACACAGCCCTGCCTGGCACACAGTGCCCACAATACCCTCTCCACCAGGCCCACTCTAACCCTGCTCCCTTGGACAGTGACAGTGGCACACACAGCCCTGCCCGGCACACAGTGCCCACAGTGCCCTCCCTGCCTGGCCCACACTAACCCTGCTCCCGAGGAGTACACACAGCCCTGCCTGCTCCCTTGCGTGACAGTGCACACACCGTGCCACATGACCTCTCCCTTGGACAGTGACAGTGGCACACACAGCCCTGCCTGGCACACAGTGCCCACAGTGCCCTCTCCACCGGGCCCTCACTAACCCTGCTCCCTTGGACAGTGACAGTGGCACACACAGCCCTGCCTGGCCCACACTAACCCTGCTCCCTTGGATGGTGATAGTTACACACACAGCCCTGCCTGGACACCACCCTACCCACAGTGACAGTGCACACACACCCTGCTGGCACCACTGACCCTCTCCCTTGGACAGTGACAGTGACACACACAGCCCTGCCCAGCACACAGTGCCCACAGTGCCCTCTCCACCGGGCCCACACTAACCCTGCTCCCTTGGACAGGAGGTGAACTGAAGGACGATGTGCCCGTGGCCCTCCCCGAGCGCCGGGACAGCTCCTCCTCGCAGCCAGACCCTCCGGGCCCCGCCTGGTCCCCAGGCCCCGGCCAAGGGCAGCCAGCAGCAGCAGCAGCCACGCTCCGTGTCCGTGGGCACGGCCCCTCCGTGCGAGCCCCCGCGCCCAGCCACGGCCCTGTCCCTACACAGAGACCCTGCTGGAGCCCCTGGTGCTGCCGGCGGCCGCGGGCAGGCCCAGGACTCCGCACAGCATCACCGTCACGCCCCCGGCCACACCGCAGCCCAAGCGCCGGCACCGCCTGAAGCCGCCGCGGACGCCGCCGCCGCCCTGCCGAAAGGTGTTCCAGCTGCTGCCCAACTTCCCGACCCTCACCCGCAGCAAATCCCACGAGTCTCAGCTGGGCAACAGGATAGACGAAGTTCCTCCCATAAAGTAAGTTCCCTCCCCGCTGGAGCTGGGGCTCTCCCTGGCAAAGACTGCCCTGCGTAGGCAGGAGAATATTGGCAGTGCAGCAACCTCAGGAGCCTGAGGAGCAAAGCCAGAGTGTCATAAACCTGACAGCACACGCTGCAGGCAGCAGTTCCTGCACTAGCAGAATGTGTACCTGTCACAGGAACATTAGTGCCTAAAAAAAAATTCTTTTTTTTTCTTTCTAGGTTCGGTAAGCGATGCTTGTGGGGTATCTGCAGTGCCTTGCTGAGAGAGAAGAGCCTGTGCTTATCAGCTCCCTGTTGGCCATCCCTGGGCTGCCTCTGGAGGATCTCCAAAGGCCCTCCTATCCCAGAGCTTCTGTTAACTGAGCAGGAGCGTGGCCTGCCACAGAACTGCAGGGTTTTGCTTGGTCATTGTTGCACCTGGTATTTCTAAGATGACACAAGGCAAAGGAATTCTGATGTTTCAAGGGTTAAAGTGAGGGGTTTGGGTGGGAGTGCTTATGTGTGACCTCAGATAGCTGGTTCTGGTGCCTCTTGGTACAGGAAATTTCATATCTAACCATTTAGTGGCTTTGGATATGCATTGCCTAGTGTTTCTGCACTGAAATTGGACAGTTTGTGCATCCTGAGGAAGCTTTAGCGTGTGCTGGTATGTGGGGTGCTCCCTCTGCTGCTGTGGAGCCTGTTCATGTGGGTAATGGCTGGCAGGGGCAAGGCTGGGTTTATCCAGGGCCATTTGGAGTTCTGGCCATCCTGAGGTGTGTCCCAGACACAACCTGTAACCTCATGGAAGCTAATGGAGAGAGACTGGAGCAGCTTGGAAAGTGTCCAAAAATATCAAAGTATTAAAAAAAAGGATGGAAGTTCAAATAAGGCTATTATAGCACTGCACATATAGCAAATGCCCTTTAAAATAAAAATCCCAGAAATTACTTTCAGAAATAGAAAGATTGTGAAATGAAAATACCAGCAGAAATCTGAGCATTTCCCTGGGGAGAGTGAGATAATTGGTGCAACAAATGAAAAAGGCATTAGAATACATCCAGACAGAAATGAAGAATTTTGGTGCTTGTCTTCATATAGACCTATTGGCTGGGTTAAAGTCTCTGCTGTGGGCTTTGGTGAGTCCCAGACAATCCCAGACTGTTTGATATTCATTTGAACTCCTCAGTGAGGATTTAACCATCTGACCCAATGTTAACAGCCATCTTTAGTGCTGTGTTGGGATTGTTTGGATGGCCACACTGGACCAGCAGCATTCCTTGGGGAAGCAGCTAGCCATTCCAGCTGTTCCAAAAGGCTGAGCATCACAGATGCCTTCACAAGTTCACTGGACTAATGATAAAAAAGACTGTGGTGCCATCTATGGTCAAGTGAGGAGACTGGCTCTGAGCCAGCCTTGCTGCTCTGCTGACACTTGCACACTGGGGTTTGCCTCGGATGTGCAATATTTCTGCACATTTAGTTCAGGAAATACGCCAGAATCTGAGTATTTCAAAGTTTTCAAGAAGTTATGTGCTGTCACCACTGACATGCTGGATTGGCATTTTGGAGTCCAGCTCTCCCAGTCTGCACTTAGCAGCTAGTTAAGTGAGCTCACACGTGTTTTTCTATTCTTCTGGGTCATGCTGGCCCTGTCTAGAAATAGAGATAATTTTCATTGAAATAGAATATTCAGAAATCTACTGACACTGCAAAAAACTGGGTGATGGTATTTGTGGTAAACCAATTGGGAGAAAACCAATTAGGAGTGCAGTCTGACTTTCTACTTTAAGAATGGCTTAGACCTGATCAGATGGACTTCTGTAATCCCTAAATGTAAAACATCATGATTTATCCAGTCATATGGAAACGAATACAAGAGCAGTATCTGGCTGCAGCTTTACAGGAGGCAAAGCAGTGTGAGCTGTGCTCCTGTGACACCTCACAGCTGGGTTTCTGTGCAGAGGGCACTGTGAGCAATGCTTCCCTAAACCCTGCTCTTGTTCTCCAGCAGAGCTGTCCCAGGGATCCCCCCAGACGGTACGAAGAGACTTTGGCCTGGCTGTAACTCACAGGTGAGCAGCCCAGCAAGGCTGGGGTGGCACAGCACTCTCAGATGGGTTTGGGGTCGGGTCGGGAGTTGCAGTTGTCAGGTTCAATCTTAACTCTGTGTTTCAGTGGGTGCCAGCCTTCTTTCAGTTGGCTTTTGATCAACAAAGTGAGAAGTCTTCACCACAGCAGCTCTTTTCAGAAAGAGCTGAAATGCAGTCTGTAACTACCTACAGATGTTCATTTTGCCTTGGACACCATTAACATCAGTTTTCCCCCTCTTGCCTCTGTTAGGTTCTCTACAAAATCCTGGTTATCTCAGATTTGCCAAGTGTGCCAGAAAAGCATGATGTTCGGGGTGAAGTGTAAGTACTGCAGGTGAGCACACAGGATGATCTCCTTCAGCACAGGCTGGAACCAGGCTCCTCACAGCCTGCAATAACTCGTGTCTCTTGATGCCATGCACTTTTAGCAGTGCCATGGCTTTTTCAGTCCTTCTGCCCAGGCAATTGGATGCTTTGGCACAACTCACACTGTGGGCACATGAGTGAATCAAATTTTTTTCCCTGCCACAGGCTTCCTACCTCATCCTGGGCAAATCTTGTAGTGGGATCCCTAAATAACAGTCAGGATATTAATTTCTGCATGTCTCTCAGGCTTGTTAATCCACAGCACTGAGATTTTAATACTTCACTGTTGCTGGATGAGTCAATGAAAGGAACTCTATTAAAAATAAATCAGATGCTAAGATATGTGTGTGGCTTTCATTAGCCTAATGACACACATAATGGGATTCTCCATACGAATGCCTGCTGCTCTGGGGCTGAGCATTCCACAACTCCTTCTGAGATTAGCATAAGAATTACAAATTAAGGGTAGGCTTCTCCTTTTTGGGAAAGAACAAGTTGCTATTTAACATGTAATGGTTATCTTTCAGATTAAAATGTCACAACAAATGTACTAAAGAGGCACCTGCTTGTAGAATATCCTTCCTTCCCAGTAAGTAATTCTCTACAAATTCTTGGCATTTCAATGTAATTGATGGTATGGCAAGAATAAAAAGCCTCATTAAAGCTGTTTTTCTCCCTTCTCCAACCTGTTTTTCAGTAGCAAAAATTAGAAGAACAGAGTCTGTCCCATCTGATATCAATAATCCAGTAGACAGACCCACAGAACCCCAGTTTGGAACTCTCCCCAAAGCACTAACTAAAAAGGTACGAGGTGGCTGAAGCGTGTCCCGAGGCCCTGGGGGGCTAAAACAGGGGGGGCTGGAGCCAAAATGGCACCTTGAGCTTTTCCTTTGCAAGACTTGAATATGTGACATTTTCTCCCTGTAAAACAGGGGTTGTGCAGAGCTCCAGGTGCTTACTCAGAAAAACACGATCGAGAGCAGCTTCCCTCTGTTGTCCAGCAGACACTGAGGGCAATTCCTCCTTTCTCTTCATTGTTTTCTCACCTCGCTTTGCAGGAGCATCCACCAGCAATAAACCACCTGGACTCCAGCAGTAATCCTTCCTCTACAACCTCATCCACTCCCTCTTCTCCAGCACCTTTCCAGTCTTCCAACCCTCCCAGCGCGACGCCTCCCCCAAACCCTTCTCCCATGGGCCAGAGAGATGGGAGATTTAACTTCCCAGGTAAACTCCTCTGCCAGGAGCCTCTGCAAGAAGAGGATGGCCAGGAATTCATAGGGAGTTGTAGGTTCTGAGTACATGGTTGTGCCTTAAACGAGGTGTGAAAGTGTATCTTGTTACTTGAGATAATGAAAAGGTCTGTTCTTACAAGTTTTTAAAAGGTATCAGCAAGGTATCTTTTCAAGAAACAGATTACTGAGGAATGTTGACACCTTTCTTAGATGATTTGGTCTATTTTCTCTTTTTTGGAAAAGGACTGAAAAAAATGCTACTTTTTCTCCTGCCTTTCCCCTTGTGTTATACAATGCATGCTGCCTGCAGTGTGTGCTCACCAGGGGCTTCCAGTCAGGAGGGAGGTGCTTGCTGAAGCAGGCTGTAAAAATGAGAACTGGAATGAATTACTTTACTGAAATATAACCCACAATCAACACTCATTTTAAAACCACTGACACACATGACTGGTGGAGAAAAGTTTACCCTTCATGCCCTATGGATTGAGAGCCCCAGTGTACAGATTTTACCAGAGCTGAGAGGGGCAAGAATCTCTGACAAGGCCAAAGATCTAAACAGTGAGAATAAATGTAATTCCTTTGACCTGTAACTGAAGTCACATGGTGCTCAGTAGCTGCTACATCTGGCCTTCAACACTGCTGAATTTTGCATCAGCTTCTGAACTGTGAACTCAAGTTGCTGTTTGAGCCTGCTCAAAAGGAGCAGAGGCAGTTTAGTGTAAGTGCAGCTGCTTTATTGGGACAAACTGCTCAGATTCACTGAAAATATTAAAAAGGCAGATGGTTCATGAGCTTCAGCTTCTTGGGGACACTTCTGCAAAGCTGAGATATGGAGCACGTCACATCCCACCTGATGTAGGCCTGCCTGGCACATTCCTGGGCTCTCCCTTTGCTTCTGCCCCTGTGGATCCAAACGTGCTGTTGCCCACCAGGCTGTTTGGGAGTGGTAGCACAGCTTGTGTTTGACACCTATCATCTGTCAGGGCCTTCCCAAAATGCATGTGCTGAAAGTGCCCCCAGCAGCCTGATAATCCACTAATCTGTTCCCAGCAGTGACCTGGGACTAATTCATTGAATGCACATGGAGCACTCACTGATGATCCTCTCTTACTGTTTGTGTTGTTTTTGTTTTTTTTTTTTTTTTCTCTGGTATTTTTTTGCTGTTCCTTTTTTACAAAACCCCAATTAATAAAAAAGCTGCCTACTACCTCCAGCATAGACAACAGTTTGTCTTCCCAGGTGAGTTGATTGTTTTAAATCTACTAACCAACTTCTACTGCCAAAACATAACTTATGTGTAAACTCTGCATGCTGCCCAAGAACAATCATTTTGCTTTAAAAAAGCTGCCTAAAACAATCCAGACTTTCTCTTATCTCAGTGTGTACTCAGGCCTCTCCCCCCTAATCTGAGGTAGTGACATGATTTATGTACTTTGAGTATTTATCTGTAGAACATTTGTTTTCTGCTGTGGGATTCTATGTACATCCCATGTTCTTCCTTTCTAAAGATTCACTTTTAGGTTCTGTGCCTGGCCAGAAAGACTTTACAGATAAGTGGTGGAAATGGAAGCTAGCCAACATGCAGGCATAGCAGAGATGAGCATAGTTTTAAATGAATTGTCTGTGGTTGAGTTTATAATTCCTGAATAAGAAGCAAATAGTTGCTATTGCCCATGTTAAAACTTGCAGTCCGCAGGAGATTGAAATGTAAAAGATGTATCATAACTGTTTCTACTTTCCCAGAAATCCCCAGTCCTGCACAAACAGCACAGCCTCCAGAAACTGCTGCAGACACTAAGTAAGTAGAGTTTTAAATCCTATCATTTGCACAGTGTTTACCTGGTATTCCTCAGGTCAGCCCAGAAGTGCTGTGTTATGGCCAAAACCAGATTTAACACCAAGAACTTCCAGGATAACTTCAATCAGCAAGGGTGATTCTGGTATTCCCAGTTTTATAAAGCTGAATATGACATAAATCTAAATGGCACACTGAGGATTTCAAGCCTTTAAGATCTAGTTCTGGTTGTGTGAAGGGTCAGATGAAACAGAATTCAGTGTTTTGTATCTCAAAGGGCAAAGCACACTGAGCTACCAGCAAAGAGCTCTTTCAAGATGCCAAGGGCAGGGCATGGAAAAGCTTCCAGCCTGCATTGCCAGCTGCTCCACTGCAGGTGTTTGAGGGGCAGGAATGGGAGCATCTATTCCTGGAACAGTGTAATAACAGAGCCATGCCACTGCCAAATCAATTCCTGACACTTAATTATCAAGAATCACTTCCAAGTCTTTGTTGCTCATTTGCCAAAATGAGCTTAGAGTCCTTCTCCATTACATGGAGCAGGAATTGTTGTATTTTTCTCTGACCTGCTGTAACGCTGTCAGGATCTGTTCTGTATTGGTTTCTTGGCAGCACAGCCCCCCATTTCCCAATATTTCAGCTGTTGTTTTCACTGTTTCTGTTGCAGTGCTGCCCAGCAGCCAGGCATGGGCGGAGGTGCACGGGAAGCACAGGTGGGTTTGCTGTTTGCCCTGCAGGTCTGTGCAGCAGTCTGTGCTGCTCTGGGTCCCCAAACACACCTTCCCTTTTCGTGGGCAGGTGGAGGAGCCAGAGGTCAGTAAATCAGAGCCTGAGGATGATGAGGACGAGGTGGAAGATTTGCCCAACCGGCGGCCGCACCTGCAGGGGATGATCTACCGCAAACCCAGCCAGACCAGCGTGTACCTGCAGGAGTGGGACATCCCCTTCGAGCAGATCCAGCTGGGGGATCCCATCGGCCAGGGCCGCTGGGGCAAGGTCTACAAGGGCAAGTGGCATGGGGAGGTGGCCATCAGGCTGCTGGAGATCGATGGCAACAACCAGGATCATCTCAAACTCTTCAAGAAGGAGGTGATGAACTACAGGCAGACCCGGCATGAGAACGTGGTGCTGTTCATGGGAGCCTGCATGAACCCCCCTCACTTGGCAATCATTACCAGGTAAGCAGAGAGCACCTTATTCTCAGTTCTCCTGGTGGGTATTACAGAGCTGGCCAATACTGGTCTCATATATGAACATTTCCTGTAGCTTCTGCAAAGGAAGGACGCTGCACTCCTTTGTGAGGGACCCCAAGATCTCCCTGGACATCAACAAAACGCGGCAGATAGCACAGGAGATCATAAAGGTGAGGGTTTGTGATGCCAAGGGAGCCATCAGGCAGTGCCTCAGTCACAGCTCAGAGGCTGCACAGGACTGGGAGCTTCCCTCTCAGCCTCTCTCCACACCTTCCTGCATAAAATCACAGGGGCTGTGCCTCCAGTTACAGCTAATCCCTGACACTGCAGTTAGGAGAGGAGATGTTTTAAAAAGCAGAGCATGCTTGGAAGTGATAAAAACCCAAAACCATTTCCATCTCTGTTGTGTTTCCCAGGGCATGGGGTATCTGCACGCAAAGGGGATTGTACATAAGGATCTGAAATCCAAAAATGTCTTCTATGACAATGGAAAAGTTGTGATCACCGACTTTGGATTATTTGGAATTTCAGGTGTGGTTCAGGAAGGAAGGTAAGTGGAAGTTTCAGTGCTTGGTTCCACCTCTAGAGTGACAAATAATCAAATAGGGAAACATTTCCTGCAGTATATGAGGAGTGTTGGTCAGTTTAGTACACACTCAGGTTATACTCTGTGCATTTGCTTTGTTTGCATTTTGAGCAGAGTTCTTCCTACAGTCCCAGTAGCACAAGCAGAGAGTTTGGATTAAGGCTCAGAGCACAGAACAAACAAGACTTAAACCCAGGAAGGAGTTTTGAGAGTCAGGCTGACACGTGTTTATTTGTTAACATGGCAAGAAAATTAGAAACCAAACGTCAGCAAAAACATTGCAGTAAATAAAGTCAAAGCATCGGGTGAAGCACAGTTACAGCCCCCACACCAATGGTTTGGTCCTGCTTCTTTCTTTTTGGCTCAGGAGGGAGAATGAACTGAAGCTGCCTCATGACTGGTTGTGCTACCTGGCTCCTGAGATTGTCCGGGAGATGGCCCCAGGGAAAGATGAAGACAAGCTGCCTTTCTCCAAAGCTGCAGACATCTACGCCTTTGGGTAAGGAAGGAACACCCAGGGGTCCCATGGGAACTTGCAAAGTGACATTTTCCTCACCTGCTGCAAAAGTCCCGGGTGGAAGGGGTTTGCTGCCCAGCCTTAGGCACCTCCCAGAGCTCAGCTGAAGGAGCTGGAGCAATGCCAGGGTGTGGTATTTCCCCAGAGGAGCAGGCAGAGCCTGATGTGTGTGTTGGTGTTTGTTGCAGGACCGTGTGGTACGAGCTGCAGGCTCGGGAGTGGCCGTTCAAGAGCCAGCCTGCAGAGGCTCTCATCTGGCAGATCGGCAGCGGCGAGGGAGTGCGACAGGTCCTGGCCACTGTCAGTCTGGGCAAGGAGGTCAATGTGAGTCCCTGAATGCAGGAACCCCTCTGTGTTTGTCAGGGAGGGAGGGGCTGATTGTACTCATAACTCTGAAGGGCAGGAAAGAGCCCAGATGAGAATGGAGACTGGTCAGAGGCCAAGCCTGTGCCCGTAACTGTGGGGCAGAAGGGAACATCCCCCAGCACAGGACACTCTTGGATTCTGACAGTGTCCAGGCCCTCTGTGAGCAGAACCTGCATTACTCACACACATCCCAGTGCTCAGATAGTTTTCTGGTTTGCACAGTTGACCCATGAACTGAAATAATGAGCCATTGCTGTCCTCTGCAGGAAATCCTCTCTGCCTGCTGGGCCTTCGACCTCAGCGAGAGGCCCAGCTTCACTGTCCTCATGGAAATGCTTGAAAAACTGCCAAAACTGAACCGCCGGCTCTCCCACCCAGGGCACTTCTGGAAGTCTGCGGAGTGAGTACCTGCTGCTGCTCACAACACTGATGCCATGCAATTTGTTAACTGATCATTTCTGAGCTTTATTTGCTTTCCTGGGGCTGTCAGACCTGACAGAGCAGGAACACTGCTCCTCCATTTCCTGGGAAGTGATGCAGCTGAGCCATGAGCCTCACACAGTTCATGTCTTACCTCACCCTATTCACCTCCCTGAGCAGCTGGCTGATCCAGCTGTTTGGTGTCAGAGAATATCCAAACAGCATTGGGAAGGGCCCACACTGACCCCAGAGTGGTCAGGGCTTCCTTGTGGTGGTAATAATGGCAGTACTGCCTGAGGAAGGGAAGGCCTGAGAACATGCCACTGTTTCCTTTCAAGTGGTTCAGACTGGATGAGTTTGAAGCCACAGGCACATTTGCACCCAGTGCCCATTCACCATCTCCTTGACTCAGGAGAACTGCTCATATTTTCTTTCTCTTTTTCCTTTCCCTTTCCCCTATCTTTCACCATCTTCCTGCAACGCCTGATCACAACCACCCAAACTCTTGACACAGGGACTGTCTCAGCAGTTTAGTCTCTGCTGGGTGATGAGTCTTTGGAGTTTTGGTTGAAAATTTTGCCACTTCTCCTGTACAATTGTTTGTGCTGGATCCCTGACACACCAATGATGGGCAACAACCTTAAACTGCAGAAAGCTTCTCCTAGTCTCTGGTCCCACCCTCACACAAAGAGCACACACTGAGCAGTGGAACTCTCCCCACCTCAGACAGATCCTTTCACTGCACTAACCCCTGCTCCAGCCTGGTCGAAGCTGTACAGTGTGTAATTGCTTTAAATAACTGAAAACTAACTCTCATGGTGAATTTTTCCCTTCCCTCCCATATTTCTCTGTAGGTTGTAGCTACTGGTGCAATAACGGGCTCCACCTTGCATGCTTCCATGTATCGTATCCTAACCGGCAACCTGGACAATCACCTTCCATTAAAAAAGCAAAACCAAACCACGAAATTAACCCATGGACATAATCAACACTAGCCGAGTTCTCCTCTCTGCCTTTCGCTTGGTGTGGGCTGTAGCTTCAATAACCACTCCTGTCTGCGAGACCTTCCTGGCTAACACCGGGCTCCTCTGCCCCCGGAGCGTTCCAGCAGCTGCGACTCCTCCTGGGAAGGGCACAGGGACCTGCTCTGACTGACCAGGTGCACAGACAGCCAGGGCTGGGTGTCCTGCCCAGAACTCAGGGCTGAGTGTGCTGTGTGCTGCCCAGAACCAGGGCTGGGTGTGCTGTGTGCTGCCCAGAGCCAGGGCTGGGTGTCCTGCTCACAGCCAGGGCTGGGTGTCTGCCCAGAGCTCAGGGCTGGGTGTGCTGTGTGCTGCCCAGAACTCAGGGCTGGGTGTGCTGTGTGCTGCCCAAAGCCAGGGCTGGGTGTGCTGTCCTGCCAAGCCAGGGCCTGGGTTTGGGTGGGCTGGTTTTGGCCTGGGCACAGCCAGGGCTGGGTGTGCTGTGTGCTGCCCAGAACTCAGGGCTGGGTGTGCTGTGTGCTGCCCAAGCCAGGGCTGGGTGTCCTGCCCAAAGCTCAGGGCTGGGTGTGCTGGTGTCCTGCCCAGAGCCAGGACTGGGTGTCCTGCCCAGAGCCAGGGCTGGGTGTCCTGCCCAGAACTCAGGGCTGGGTGTGCTGTGTGCTGCCCAAAGCCAGGGCTGGGTGTGCTGGTGTCCTGCCCAGAGCCAGGGCTGGGTGTGCTGGTGTCCTGTCCACAGCCAGGGCTGGGTGTCCTGCCCACAGCCAGGGCTGGGTGTCCTGCCCAGACCAGGGCTGGGTGTGCTGTGTGCTGCCCAGAGCCAGGGCTGGGTGTCCTGTCCACAGCCAGGGCTGGGTGTGCTGGTGTCCTGTCTACAGCCAGGGCTGGGTGTGCTGTGTGCTGCCCAGAACTCAGGGCTGGGTGTGCTGGTGCCTGCCAGAGCCAGGGCTGGGTGTCCTGCCAGAGCCAGGGCTGGGTGTGCTGTGTGCTGCCCAGAGCCAGGGCTGGGTGTCCTGCCCAGAGCCAGGGCTGGGTGTCCTGCCCAAAGCTCAGGGCTGGGTGTGCTGTGTGCTGCCAGAGCCAGGGCTGGGTGTGCTGGTGTCCTGCCCAGAGCCAGGCTGGGTGTCGCTGTGCCCAGAACTCAGGGCTGGGTGTGCTGGTGTCCTGCCACAGCCAGGCTGGGTGTCCTGCCCAGAGCCAGGGCTGGGTGTCCTGCCCAGAACTCAGGGCTGGGTGTGCTGTGTGCTGCCCAAAGCCAGGGCTGGGTGTGCTGGTGTCCTGCCCAGAGCCAGGGCTGGGTGTGCTGGTGTCCTGTCCACAGCCAGGGCTGGGTGTCCTGCTCACAGCCAGGGCTGGGTGTGCTGATCTGCTGCCCAGAACCAGGGCTGGGTGTGCTGTGTGCTGCCCAGAGCCAGGGCTGGGTGTCCTGTCCACAGCCAGGGCTGGGTGTGCTGGTGTCCTGTCTACAGCCAGGGCTGGGTGTCCTGCTCACAGCCAGGGCTGGGTGTGCTGATCTGCTGCCCAGAACCAGGCTGGGTGTGCTGTGTGCTGCCCAAAGCCAGGGCTGGGTGTCTGTGTGCTGCCCACAGCCAGGGCTGGGTGTCCTGCCCAGAACCAGGGCTGGGTGTGCTGTGTGCTGCTGACAGCCAGGTCTGGGTGTCCTGCCCACAGCCAGGTCTGGGTGTCCTGGTGTCCTGCCCAAAGCTCAGGGCTGTCCCCAAACTGCTGCACCTCGTGCGTGTCCTGTGAGCCTCGAGGCAGCGGCTGCAGCCCCCCAGCCCCTCTGGGGGCTGTCCTTGGTGCTGGAGCTCTGTGATTGAAGGTGACAGGGACACTGTCACAGCACTTGCATTACAAAACAGCAGGACCCGAGGGCCAGATTGGGCTGGTTCTCCCTCAGGCCCAGAGCCAGCACTGGAGCAGTTGTGTCAGGGCCAGTTCTTGGGTGGAAAGAAGGATGGTCCTTGCTCCACTTGGAGCAGCTGACAGTCCTTTGGCCACTGAGAACAAGGCCAGGAGCAGTGTCCAGAGCAGGCACATGGTGTCAGCTGGGATCAGCCACAAAGCTGTGCAAAGGGGAGGAAAGCAAGAGCAGCCTGCAGCTCCTCCTGCCCCTGCAGTGCTTGGAGTGCTATGGTTTGCTTCTGTTTACATCCCCTGGTCAGCAGAAGGACACAGTGCAGGGCCTTGGCAGGGTCACAGCTACCACAGCAAACATGTGCCTTCTGGAAAAGGTCTCTTTTCTCTGGTTTGGAGAAAAACACAGACCAGGGGGGTTTCTGCTGTCTGAGGACAATCTCCCACATCCACTCCCTGAGCCTCCTCAGGAAAGCTCTGAAAGTGCTTCTGAGAAAGGAGAAAGTGCTTCTGGCTCTGCCAGCAGTTTGAGAGCAAGGGGAGAGGCAACCTCTGTGTGTTGTAGAGCCTGTAGCAGAGCAAATGGGTTTGGGTTTGTTTCCTGTTGTGGTTTTTTAACCTGTTCATGTATGTTGTCAAAACTGCCCTTCTCTTACAAAGAAAATCCCGTCAGTCAGTTTTTGACTCCCTTGTATTTCAAGGGATGCAAGTGCTCACTGAAAACCAGTGTCAGGTTCTACCCACGGTAGAGACTGGGTAAACTTCCTGCTCCTCCCCCTGGGGCAAATCAGATTGTGCTGTTTCTTCCCATTGATGAGGTTTGCATGATTAACTTCTTGTGTTTGCTGCTGACTTACTAGAGCATCCCTCGGGTGATGCAAAGTGATACAAGAGCACAACCAAACCCATTTCAGCTCCTCTGGTAGGGCGGTAGCTTTGTGAGATGAATTATCAGTAACTGTTTCCCCCTCCCTTCTCCTCTCCCTCCCCATCTTTGCAGCATTAACAGTAGCAAAGTTGTCCTGCGTTTTGAAAGATTTGGCTTGGGGATCCTGGAACCGAGTAACCCAAAGCTGTAGCCCGGTGTCATTGTGACCATGTTGGCTGCCTGCTCCCACCCAGCACCAGAAACCCTCCCTGGCTCCTCCACGCCGAGCCTGGTGCGGCCCCTCTGAAGACCATCAGCTCAGCCCGGTCCTGCCTGAGCACCAGCAGTTATTTAAACAATGTTTACATGATACTTTTGTGTGAACTATATATTTTTATAAACATAATAAACGGTGAATCGAGTTGAACTACAGCCATTCTGAAATAGCACTGAAAAAGAGAAGAGCTGTTCCTGGTTCCTCCTTGTGTCCACGGTCAGGAGGAGCCACTCTCTGCCTTCAGAGTGGGTTCCCCTGGCAGTGGCACCTCTGGGTGCAGAGCAGCAGTGTGGCTCTTGTGAGGCTTTGGCTTTCCAGAGGAAATTCTTCCCTGAGGGTAGAACCCAGCCTGCTGCACTGGGGCTCACCCAAAGCGGGGCTGGGCCAGCTCTGGGTCACCCTGAATTCGGCTGCACCAAAACAGATCTGCAGGGAGAGTGTCTGGCCATGGGGTCTGTTAATGACTCAAGTGCTCTTCTCCACAGAACTCACACTGAAACCTGCTCCTTCTCATACAACCCCAGAGGAATTAAGAATTGCTGGCCTTAAAAAACTCATGACTTGTTACAACTCTGCACAGGGACCAAATTCTTCTATTGAAGTTCAGGCACAAGTTCAAGTGCAGGGAAAGGCAAGAGAGACAGGACAAGGGATAAGCTGTCCCTAAATAATGCATTAACTAAGGCCTGGGTGCACAGAGCTGCAGAGCCATTGCACACACACAGCAGTTGGTCACATTAAAGCTTGCAAGCTCTTTGATAAACATAGGACTAAAGCAGTTACTTTGGGGAAGAAACTCCTAAAGAATGACAGAAATCTTGCAGCCAAGAAGGCAATACCTGCCTCACCTTAACAGCTCAAAATTTTCACAGAGATTAGTTTTAAACCCAAAACCCATCACTCCCATCTCCAGTGCATGGTGTGGAGGTTATGGAGGTGACAGCCAAGGTTATGGAGGTGACACCAAGCTGAGGTGACGGATGCATTGTCCCCCTTGGTAATCCCTGTTACCAGAGGCTCCCCTTTCCCCACCATCACCCCAAGACTCAAGGGGAGCTCCCCAATCCTCTATGAGCAGGCAAAGCACCAGCCCTCAGTTTGGCTGCCTTGTGTCAAGAACTAAGTGGCACAAAACCTGAGTTCTGTTGAGCAGAGAGCTTCACTGCCGTGTGCAAGTCAGTTGTAGCCTCTTACAAGTGTTGACAAAGACTTTTTAAACGTCTCAGATACGAAAGAGGAGCAGGATTTGGCATGGCCAGGCACTGCAGTGCTGTCCTGATCCCCTCTCCCCTCCCACGTTAAAGGCATGGCTGCTGCACCCTCGGGCTCCACAGGACTCTGCTGTTTGTTCTCACCGTGTGGCAGCAGCTTTAGGCAGAAGTTGTTATCCCCCAAGTGCTGCTTAGGAACAGCACATCACAAACCCAGAGCAGGGAAAAAAGATGATGCCCCTCAGCTGGAACCCTGCATACCCTAGGGAAGGGCAGGAGCTGCTGGCCCTTGGCTCAGCCGTGTCCGAGGGTGGCAGCGGCAGCGGCTTTGGGGTGCTCCTCACTCAGTTTTTGGGTGCATAAACCAGGCCCTGAGAGCTGGGACACCCCAATGTTCTGTGTGGGGTCAAGGGCCCGGGGTTCCTTGTCACAGCTGTCCCCTTTGTGCAGGGCTGGCCCTGGCTGTGGAGCCCTGTGTGTCCTGCTGTGCCCCAGTCAGGCTTTGGACGCTGTGGGATGTGCCCCATTGGGAACATGCCCTGCTCCAGTCCTGGCACTGGGGGTTCATCACTGCCTTTAACGGGGGATTGGGGTTCCAGTGGAGCCTGGGCTGGGTGCTGCAGGGACACCCCAAAGTGCCCTGAGCACAGAGCTCCCCCTGTGCTCAGCACAGCCCAGGAGAACCGAGCCCATCTCAGGGTCATTCCTGTCTCGGTCACCCTGCGGGGGCACAGGGGGCACAGGGATGGGGGCACAGAGCCCTCCCAGCCCCACTCACCAAGCGACAGTCCCTGGGTTGTGTTTGGTCCCAGTCCCACCCCAGCCCGTCCCGGTGGAGCTGTCAATGTGACAATGCTGTGCAATGCTGCTACAGGAGCCACACGTCAGTAGTGAATGTAAATGGTCGTAACATGGTGAACATGGACACGTTTTCTTTTCAAATGTGATGTAAACTTTGTACAGTACAAATTTTTTTTTATATTTTCTATGAACTGAGTGTCTTCCAGAATTGCTATTAAATTAATTACAAATTGTTAGGATTAACAACAGTTTCTGTATTAGTTTATGCAACCAGGAAAGAAAAAAAAAGTACGAGTGCACTCTATGCTACTGGAATTCTGGATATGTAGGAATCTTTTCAGTGAATAAATCTTTGGTCTGGATAAAGCAAGTGTTACCGAGTCCTGGTTTGACCTTTCCTTCCCATTGACTTGGAGCCAGAACAGGAGCAGAGTCCAGAGAGACCCCCCAGCTCCTGCTCTGCTCTGAGGGACACCAGGATCTCCCCCTGGATTCATCAAGGTTCTCCCTCTTGGATATGAGGAGTCACATTATTAAAGGGTTCATGAAGCCACCACTGAGTTCTCCTGATGCTCTGAACTCTTTCAGAAGTTGCTTCCCCTCTCCCCAGCACCTTCCCTGTTCTCTGCATTGGTGCTGCCTCCACCTTCCACTGCAGAGAGGGGCAGAGCTCAGCCAGACAGACCCTGCTCCCCACACTGGAGCTGCAATTTCCAATGTTAATGAATCCCAGGAAGGTTCTGCTGCTGCCAGCAGCTTTGTGCTGGGAATAACAGCAGCATTGTCATGCCAGGAATGGGCTGAGGCATCACAAAAACAGTTCTACATCTCACACACAAACATAAAAAGCTTAAGGTAAGTTGAGCTTTGTTGTCTTTCATAAAGGATAAGAAATAACAAACTTAATTCTCATTATACTTGAAGGGCAGAGGTATTTGATTAAAAAAATGAAATCATCCAGACTCCAAGCACAAAGGTTCTGCTCAAGCTGTGACTGGAGCAGTTTGAGGTTCCCTGCTCAAAATTGTACCCCAGAAGTGCCCTGGGCTGTCCAAGGCACCGACATTGGGGTCCTACCAAAACATCAAGAAAAAGAAAAAGCCTTTCACCCACCTGGCCTCAGTGTCTCCAGAGCTCACTGATCCTGCACATCATCCCAGTGATGATGGGATCTGCCAGGTTCTGCCCCTGCCTTTGCTGTTCTTGTGAGCCTCAGCTGCCCCTCATCCCCCTGCCCTGTCACTCCCTGCACTCGTGGATCCTGTCCACACGTCCTGCTCCTTTTCCTTCAGATAATGACGTTATGAAAACCAGGCTAGAAGGACATCCCAATGTCCTGAAGCACATGTGAAACACACTGTTCACACAGGGCACTGCTGACTTTTGAGTCTGAACTGTGCCTTCATCAGATTCCAGCTCCTGAGACCAGGGATGACAGGAAAATCTCATTTTAAGCTTATTAAAATACGCTCAGATAGCCCTGGTAATTTCAGAGGAGCTAGTTCTGACCTAGCTGCAAGGCCTAGGAAGAGCCCAAAGCCAACAAGAGCAGTTTCAAGCCAGTCTCACTCCCTGGTGCAAACTCACACTTGCCTGACAGTAACAAAAATGCAAAAGGGATCATTTTGCACATTTAACTCCTGGAGATGGGGCTGTCCTCAGGGAGCAGCTCTGGCTGGAGCCCAAATCCACCTCACTGACTGAGCTACCTCTGCCTTTGCAGGCTGGAGCCAAGAGCAAGAAGAGGTTCACTGATCCACACCACTTTGTCTCAGTATAAAGGCAGATTTTATTACAAACAAATCAAGTAAACCAGAGAATAGAATCCCAATGTACAAAGTGCTTTGGAATTTTTGGAACCTTCCTGCCATAGGCTGTGCAACAACTGAGGTTCATGTTCCTGAGTGCCACAAAGCAGAACTCACCACTGCTGCCTGCTGAGCAGATATTCTGGGATGGATGCAGCAGGAGTTTAAACTTGGGACCAGCACATTGTTATCATTTACAAACTGCTCCAGATCCAGGCTCGTGGCCACACCACTCCCAGCAACACAACCATCCCTTCACTTGCTTTCAAGTGAATATATGCAAAAAAATCAATCTGATATAAATAAGGTGTCAAACAGTACATTTCAAAAAAGATTGCAGCTCTAGTTAACTTAGTACAAAACTCTACCTTTTCCTTGTATTTACAAAAAACACCAGATTTATACTAGAATAGACAGTATTAAAAAAATAATTTGCATTTTCACTAGTAAGATCATGTATTAAAAGCATGTCAGAATAAATAGCAACAAAAGGTAAATTTAATATTTTAGTTAATTAAGGCTGAGGTTTAAGAGTCAAATCCTACAGTCCTGTACACGTGCACGATTGAACATGTATAGAAGGATCTGACTCTGGTTTTTGAAAATAAGAACAAATGTGCAAGTGTTGTCTAAAATGCAAGTGGATTTGTTCTTCAGCTGGTGGGTTGCAAATCTCTTTTGCTTTCTTGTGGGAACACGGCCCCAAATATATCTTCATGGTATCGCTTTTCATTCTGCAAAAAGAAGAAAGGACACCCAAGAGATGAATTAAGTGTTGCCAGCTACTCCTTGCCCATCAGTTCAGTAACTAAAGGCCTTTTGCATTTGTAGGACTGGTTCTATGATCGTAGACTTTTGTTACTGCCAAAGAAAGGGAACTCTCAATCCCAGGCACAAATGCTCCAGGAAGAGTTCTGGTAACAAGAGTGTCCTGAAAAGGAGCAGCTTCATGTTTCAGCACTGTGTTCTCAGTGATGGACCCTCTAAATTCCTAAACTCAGCTTCATTTCTCAGCACTGTGTTTCTCAGTGATGGGCATATTAAATTCCTAAACTCGGCTTTATTTTTCAGCACTGTGTTCTCAGTGATGGGCCCTCTAAATTCCTAAACTCGGCTTTATTTCTCAGCACTGTGTTCTCAGTGATGAACATATTAAATTCCTAAACTTGGCTTTATTTCTCAGCACTGTGTTTTTAATGATGGGCACACTAAATTCCTAAACTCACTTTTCCTCTGTTGGTGATAAAGCCTCCAGCTCCTGATGTTCCCACACATTGTGAGGCTGATCCCCAGTGTCCCCAGGATCACAGAGCAGAGCAGCAGAGTCCCTGTCACCCCTGACTGAACAGAAGCTGTGTTTGCAGTCCCGAGGGGCACCGAGGTGTTCCCAGAGCTCTGCTCATTGTGTGTGTGCACAGAGAGCTCATGGCAGTGCTGCTCCTGTGCCCTGTGGCAGTGTACCTTGAGCTGCTGGAAGTACTCATGTGCATCCTACAGGCTGAGGAACAGCCCCTGTGCTCTGTGACAGTGTACTTTGAGCTGCTGGAAGTATTCATGTGCATCCTGCAGGCTGAGGAACAGCCTCTGTGCCCTGTGCCAGTGTACCCTGGGCTGAGGAACAGCCTCTGTGCCCTGTGCCAGGCTACCTTGAGCTGCTGGAAGTATTCATGTGCATCCTGTGGGCTGAGGAACAGCCCCTGTGCCCTGTGCCAGTGTACCCTGAACTGGGCAGTGCCGCCTCTGTGCCCTGTGCCAGCCTACCTTGAGCTGCTGGAAGTACTCATGTGCATCCTACAGGCTGAGCTGCAGTCCCTGTGCCCTGTGCCAGTGTACTCTGGGCTGAGGAACAGCCTCTGTGCCCTGTGCCAGTGTACCCTGGGCTGAGGAACAGCCCCTGTGCCCTGTGACAATGTACCCTGAGCTGGGCAGTGCAACCCCTGTGCCCTGTGCCAGTGTACCCTGGGCTGGGCACTGCACCTCTGTGCCCTGTGACAGTGCACCTTGAGCTGCTGGAAGTATTCATGTGCATCTTACAGACTGAGGAACAGCCTCTGTGCCCTGTGCCAGTGTACCCTGGGCTGAGGAACAGCCCCTGTGCCCTGTGCCAGTGTACCCTGGGCTGAGGAACAGCCCCTGTGCCCTGTGCCAGCCTACCTTGAGCTGCTGGAAGAACTCCTCTGCCTGCTGTGGGCTGAGGTGCAGTCCCCGTGCCAGCAGTGCCCGCAGTGCCTGTGCCACGTCCCGTGCCATGCGCACGTCCCCGCACACGAACACGTGGCCCTGCTGCTTGTGCAGAGCCTCACACACCAGAGCCTCCAGCTGCTTCTGCAGGATGTCCTGGACATACACCTGGAAACACAAAGAGCATTGTCACACGGGGCTGTGAAAAGCTTTGGTTTCAGCTCTTCTGAATTCTGGGCACTAAGGCTCCAAATGCCCCATCCATCCCAGCTCCGTGCTGCCTCTCAGCAAAGGTGGAAAATGTCCTCAGGCTGCCTTTATGAGCCCCAAATTTGGAAGCTGGGCCTGTGTCTTGATTAAATGTTAGTAGACAAAAACTCTTCTATCTGGCAAAGCCTCCCAGCTGCTGGGAGAACAGGCGAGCTAAAAAGAGGATAAGTTCAGTGCTGTTGTTTTGTCTGGTCAAGATTTCTACATAAAATTAATTTCCATGGTCACTGTGTCATTGAAATGGGACAAATGGCCAGAGCCATCTCATTTCTAGCCCAGGGCTAATCAAATCCTGCAAACCCAAAGGTTTCTGAAAACGTTCCAGTTCTAGTTTCAAAGGCTGTTTGCACTGGATGTGCCCTCTGTGGCAGTGAGGGGTTATATTTTTGTAGCTTGCCTGTGCTGGAGTGCACAGGGAGATTTTCCTTCATTTGAAGGAGTGGGACCTTTTGTCACCTGCTCACAGCACACTGAAGCAAAATGCTAACATTTTTTTAGAGAACAGAGTCCAGGGATGATTGTGGAGGAGTTAACCCTTAAAGAACAAGGACCCAGCCTGACCTTAGCTTGGCCAGGCAGTCTGGAGTAAGCTGTGTAGACATTTTTCAGGACCCCTTTCCTCTTCATCTCCTCCACTTCCTCTCGGTAGATGTGATCCAGCTCTGGCTGCCGACAGCCGAACAGCAACGTCATGTCCCCTGCCCTGAGCCCTGCAAAGGGTGTGAGACACCTTTGTGTTTGTCACTGACACCCAGGACTGGCACACAGCCTGTGTCCCCATGTCCCCAAACACCCCACACCCACACAACAGCTCTGCGGGATGGATGGGCAGTGCCAGCTCAGGGTCTGAGCATTGGGGTGACACTGAGCTGCCATTTGGGGTGACACTGAGCTGACATTGGGGTGACACTGAGCTGCCATTTGGGGTGTCTGTGGCTGCTCCCTTGTCTGGAGCTCTGGGGTGACACTGAGCTGCCATTTGGGGTGACACTGAGCTGCCATTTGGGGTGACACTGAGCTGACATTCTGGGGTGACACTGAGCTGACATTTGGGGTGACACTGAGCTGCATTCTGGGGTGACACTGAGCTGCATTTGGGGTGTCTGTGGCTGCTCCTGGGGTGACACTGAGCTGACATTTGGGGTGTCTGTGCTGCTCCCTTGTCTGGAGCTCTGGGATGTCCCCCTGGTACCCACCCCATGTCCCCACCCGTGCCAATCCCCCATTTACCTCTGTTTTCCTGTTCATAGAGACGCTGCAGCCAGAAGCTCCTGAATGGGGCAATGCCTGTGCCTGCCCCAATCAGAATGCAGGGCTTGGCTGGCTCTGCAGGCAAGTGGAACTCTTTAGCACTGAAATGCAAGAAAATGTTCCTCAGGTAATGGTTTGTGACTGATGTCCAAGGTGCCTGAATGACTCTGGGCAGCCCAAAACCCCAGTTTGGAAGCAGCTGGGACTGAACTGAGGTACCCTTCTTTTCCCTCACCTTTCCTTGCTCTGATGTGGACAAGCTGACAGTGGGGATGGGGTCATAGAATGGAATTATTTCACAATTTTCTAATGATCTGTGATTTTACTCAATGTAAGGCATGATAAAGGATCTCATCTCTGGAAGACAGGGAATTCCCTCTCTTCTCAGACCCAAACAATTCCAACTTGCATCACCAGTCACTTGAAAATATCCAAACAAAGAAAAACCTACTCAAGAAGTGAACCAAGAACTGCTCTTGTTGAATTTTCTTTACCTGCGGACGAAGCAGGGAATGGTTTCATTGAGCTCTATTGTGTTCAGCCACGTGCTGCAGACTCCATGGTGGAAGGGCCCTTCTCCATCTAAAAGCACAGCAAGGCAAAATACTGTCAGCTTT
Organism: Malurus cyaneus samueli; assembly: GCA_009741485.1. Lineage (NCBI taxonomy): Eukaryota > Metazoa > Chordata > Aves > Passeriformes > Maluridae > Malurus > Malurus cyaneus. Next base: position 705,168 of record VKON01001394.1, read on the forward strand.
AAAAGCCCTCTGTCTTTAAAAAAAGCACAATATATACTTAAAATTATAGCTTTTAAATAAATGGATGTCTAATAATGATTTATAAAACAAGGATACACTGATGATGGTGCATTATTACAGAAATGCTTCACATTGTATGGCAGACACACTTCTTTTTTTTTTTCTGAACTGCAATGTAGCCTAAACAGTGTTTAATTAGGAGAGAAATGAAAACACCAGCTCATTACCTCTTGTCCTGTAGTTTACAACTGCAACTGTCAGGTGAATCTCTTTGGGTGTCATGTCACAGGAGGAGCTGACAGAATAATACCTGGGCTTCAAAAATGGCAGCTGGGTCAGCAGGAAAGCTGTGGTCACCTCAGCAGAGGGAAACTCCTCCAGCACCTCCAGGAGATTTGGGCTGTTGTAAAACTTCCATTTATTGTATTCTTCTGTGCTCTGAAAGCCAAAGGGCATCACCACAGTGTTAGCAAGTCATGCTGAGTTCAGGAGGGCAGGGATATTTGAAATGTCACTTATAAATAAGATTTCTGCTTTATATTCAATTAAATACACAGGCAAGTCAGCAAAGACTTCTCAAAACTGCCCAGACTGATCTCAGCACAGCTGTCAATCACTGCCTGCCTAAAGCCACATCCCTGTGACCCTCAGGACAGCAAATTCTCTGACAAAAACATCTGCCAAAAACATCTCCCAAAAACATCTCCCAGCTCCTCCACCTGCCAACTGTCAGCTCTTTAGGGTGTTCATCAGAAACCATCGTGGGGCAACAGAGCCAGAGAGGCAAATCCCCCACCCAGAACCACACAGGAAACCCAGATCGTGGTTCCCACGCCCAAACTCAGCTTCAAGATCACTCTTTCTCTCCCAAGATCACTCCTTCTCTCACTGTGCTTTGCTTTCCAAGAATATGTAACAGAGGTGTAAAAATCCATCACTACACAAAATTCTGAAGCTTCTGCTGCAGAGTTAAAGGGCATCTGAACTGTCCTGGAAATGAAATGCAGCCCCAAGGCTCACCTGACACAACATTTGCAGCCTCTGTTTGTCTCCTTCCTTGGTCACCAGCTGGCAGAGTTTTCTCAGCAGTTGTTGGGAGGGTGGAGTGGTGATATCAAGCAGATATGTCAGAGCCTCAGTGAGAGTGCAGGCTGGAATCTTCTTGTGACTTGTCCAGTAGCCACCTGGAAATGAGGGAAATAAAAGGACATTTGGCAACACCCATGGGATTTCACAGCTATGGACCACAGGGCTCTTCTGCAAAAGGTTAATGTGAGGGTTTGAATGTTCTGTAAGGGGAGGATCTGATGCACAAAACATCATGACAACAAAACAGCACTAGGAAAATTAATTTTTCATTTGAGGAAATCATCTTTCTGAGTGCCAGAATCCTATGATTGTTGCTGTTGAGATGGGAAAGATGGGCAGGATATATAAGTCTATTTTAGGACTCTTACATGTAGCAACAATAAGCAAACTGTTGATTAATTTAATTGCAGTCAATGGCCAATTCAGCAACTGAATTACAAACAGTACCAGCTCAGGTACCTCTGCAAACCTGGTGAAGTGACCATGGACTGCCAGAATGCACAAAATTAGAATAAAAAATGATAAGAATAACTAAAAAGCAGCAACAAAATCCTACTGAAACATAAGAAAACGATCACAGAATCAAATGCAGTCAATAAAAATTCATAGGAATTTTAATGGAATCTGTCCAACATCCTCTGTTATTTTGTCTAAACTTACCATCAATGCAGGTTTCAAGCCTGACAATCTGATCAGCTGCAGGGGCGTCCTTGACACGAGCAATAATTCCACGCACTAATTCTGGTTGATTGCCTGGAAAAATCCCAATGTGTTCTCCAGGAAGATAATGAACTTCCTGATCAGTCTCACAGCGAAGTTTAACCAGAATGGTGACACGACTGCAGAGTGAGGAAAGAGAAATGAGACAGATGTTGGTTACATTGACGGGATTTCCCTTGGATTGAGCAGGAAAGGAATAAATTTGCAGTGGCAGCTGGAAAAGACTCCCTTGTGCTCATTACCAAATACCAGACCAGCTTAGGACTTCACAGAGGCTTAAACAAATCAGAGCCCAGGTATGTGAAGCACTTGTAGCCAAACAAATTGGGAAGTTCTGCCCAGCACAGAATGAACATGTTTGGAATCAGCAGTGAAAGTGCAGCCCCACTGCAGACTGCACAGCTCCCATGCTTCTGCTAAGGACAGCACAAAATCCTTATATTTTATTATTTTGTAATAACTTCAGGGAGAAGATGTTTACAACCAGGCACTTTATATGTGTAAAACTTTAGTAAAATGTGGTATTGCAGTGTTCAAAAGAACGAGGTGGCATACCTGGACTTTGAACTTTGAAGATTCTGCCTGAATTTCAGCTTCATGGGAATTACATCTTTGGAATGAATGCTTGCAAGAGCTGGTGAGAAAAGAGGATATGGCTCTTGGTAACTCTGTGATTAGGTTTGTTTAGAATGAATTCAGATATTATAGAGAGAAGAGCTGAACCACGCCTGCCCTAGAAGGTGACTGACATCAGTCAGTTGTGTGTGCCACAATCCCTGACTAAAACCAGTCCAACTCAGCTTTTGTTCCTCTGGTTCTGTCTAAATGTGTGATAATTCAGTGTCACTGTACTGGAAAAGAGAACTTACACAATGTAAACCAGTGGATTTTTAAATCTGACCACTGTACCCCATTATATGAATTTTACCATCTAGCAGGGTCAAAAGCCTTTCTGAGAAACCTTCACAGTTGAGCCCCACGTGAAGAGCAAAAGCAGGGGAGGGAAGGTGGGACAATACCTTTGTTCAGGTCCATGGGCTGAGAGTCAGGCACTATCCTGTAACTGTTTGGGTCCCAGCTTTCCTCAGAGGTGTAGACCTCAGGCAACTGAATACTGTGTCTCCCACGGACATTGAAAATGTCACAGGCAGTCTAGGTAAAAACCACAAAATATTCACAGTAAAAAAAAGAAAATCGTAGTGTTATCATAATCCTAACAAGGAGCTATGAATTCCACAGATTTCTATTTTTTATTGCTCCTACTGCATGTGTTCAGTGAGTTCAGTAAGGTTCCACTTCTATACCATCATGGCTCTAAAAAGATCCACTGCAAAAAATGCTGATTTTTGATGCTACCCTTGTTCATACTGAGCATTCCATTATCCAAAAGGGTTCATGCAAGTTTGTGTGAATATTAAAAAATAATAGAAAAGGGACCCAGTTCCCTCTCCAGCTTAGGCAACCAGTAGAGAAAAGGGGAGTTGCAAGTTCAAACATGAATTCAGACACTTGGTTTCCTCCATTTTCCCTCATTTTTATGTGAACTGAACTAAAATGGATGAATGCCTGGAATAGGAGCTGTGTTTCTGTATTCACCTTGAAAGCACTGACTGCCCAGCTGCGGAAAGCTTCCTCCTGCCCATTGAGTTCATCCCCTTCCCCCACTGGAACAAGCTGGGAGGCCCCGAGCTGGGCCAGTTTTTGGTCAATGGTGTGAGCAAAGGCACAGAACTCTGGGTACATGCTGGACCCCAGACCAAACACAGCATATCTGCAAAAGGATAAAAAAGAACATTGCTGTCTTACTCTACATGGAGTGTAAAGGACTCAATCACATGTAAACCAAGCAACGAAGTATTTTTACCTAATTTTCTTTCTCAGCAGTTTCAGTCTGAGCAAGGAGTCCTTCAAGGTCTGCATAAAAATGCATAAAATATTTAAGGTTAGAAGAATATCCTGGTTGAAAACAGAAGTGAAACCCATATCTTACTCAAGGACATGAGCCAAATGTCTTTGGCCTTTGAGCTGAGTCTCATCCACACTCCTGAGGTGAACATTACCTTTCCGTTACCTGGAGAATCTCCATTTCCAAAAGTGCTGGTAACCACTAAAAGAAGTGTTTCATTTTCCAGGTCATGGATATTGTAATCATCCATGCACAGAACCTGGAAGGAATAAAGCTCATGAGACATTGCTAGCAGACATAAGATAGCAGCCTTAGATATCTCAGATGACCTCTGACCAAACTTACAAGGCATTACGTTCAATGAATGCAAAATCAAAGTGCTAGTCCAACTTATTTTACTGAGCATTCAAAAGCCAGGTTTGGAGCATGGAAACTGCTGTCCCCACATGGATTTGCAGCCCTCACCTTGGTGCTGAAGGCACAGTTGAACAGGCTGCTCAGGTTGGTGGCGAGTGTCTCTGATTTGCCCGTCTCTGTCGCGTAAATCACGGTGACCTTGGCCCTGGTGGCCATTGCTCCTCGCATCAGGGACGATGTGAAGAGTGCAGCCCTGGGGAAAGAACCATCACACACAACTGTTAATGTCTCTGCACTAATTCAGATTGATTTGCAAACCAGCTAGGAAAGGCTGAGCTCGAGCATGGCTTTCCTTGGTTCAGAAGCAACATACACTAAACAGCCCTGAGCAAGAACCTTAGACAGGAATGTTCCCTCAGTGAGAACAGGTAAGGCTGTGATTCAAACCACTCAAGTGGTCCCTACTGTAATTTTTTTTTAAAGAAGTAGAACAGAAACATCACAAGAATAGAGTAGTTTGAAGATAGATTCTTCTTTCTCTTGCATGAAGAATCTTCTTTGAACAACTTACTTTGCCAAGACACTAAACTTTATTTCTTTTTTCTTTGGCCTGTGGGTCTCATCATGCCATACATGTGTTTTCCATGCATCCACCTTTAAAAAAAAGAATAAGCTTTAGGTAAGAAATGCAAAATAGTAAAGAAACAATTTGTGTATCTTTAAAGGGCCAGATCAAATAGAATCTGTATGTACAATCCACTGAGTACAAGTATGGGATTAGCCTGTGGTGGATTAAACTGCATTTTACTTAAAGCCAGAGAATCAAAGCCAGAAATAACAGCCCCTCCCACATAAAACAGTTTGTGTCTGCTAGTCCTGACTCTGTGGAGTGAACCTGCACGGAGCAGGACCTGTCACCCAGACTGGTGACGTACCCAGGTCCCGTATCTCATCTCACTGCAATTGTCTGCTGGATTTTCCCTTTGATGATGTGTACCTGGTAGTAATAGAAGGGACTGAGGACATAGTTCAGCATCTCCTGGTGGAACACAGGGGTGATGCTGCCTGACATGGGAGGCACAATCCAGAGCCAGTCTGCGGGACAGCCGCCCCGCGCGCGGTACTCGCTCTGCATGTACTTCATGAAGGACTCAGCGGCCGAGTGGTGATCCATGATGGTCACATTCTGCTTCTGCAACCACGGCAAAAAGGAAAACCTGCATTAAAACCCCTGTTCTGCCCTTCTGCCTGCTGGAGCTAAAGATTTCCGCTTGCTTTGGTCAATATTTCAAGGACTTTACTCAGGGCTGGGAAATAAATTTTATCAGCAGTTACTGTAAAGATACAGTAGATTGAAGCGCAGGCCTTTGATTCAGAACCCTTAGATCTTTTCCTCTACATCAGCATTTTCCCTCTGCAGACTGGGAGTGTGCACTACAAAGCCTCTGATTCACTTTTACTCACTTTTCATATTGTCATGGTATGTTAAATGAACTGGAATTGAAAATAAACTATATTAATCCAAAGGCTTTACATGGGTTTCGACACATAGATAAATGTGTTACAAGGATTAAAAATCGCCCTTAACTTCCTTTTGTTTTTCTCTTCCTTTTGCCTTTACCTGTGAGGGAATATGGATTTCTCTACTTTCCCATGTTTAAATCAAGAATAACTTTAGGGGAATCATAATGTCATGTCCACTGAGTGAGAGGAAAAGGGAACAGTGAGTGATGAGTGCCTGTCCAGATGCACTCTCAGGGACTCACCTGGAAGCTGTGAAGCACAGCCACGTTGATCTCTACAACTGCTTGGTCCTTCCACAACGACGACAGTTTATTTGTTTCCAGACCCATCCTCCTCCCTACTTCCTACACATGAAAAAGAGAGAGAAAAGGGAAAACCAGATTTATTTAAGCCCCGTGATTTCTCCATCTCATCACATCTGTATCAGCAAAAATCGTGCAGCAGGGGAAAGAGCCAATCTCACGCTGGGGAAAGTGATGGCAGCAGAAGCACCTGAGTTGAAAGGCACACTGGAATATTGAAGTTCTGGTTCTTGAGGATGTTGCAGTTTCATAAAGCAGGGAGTGGTTCTCTCCATCCCAGTGAACAAAAGCTGGCTCCCCTTCCCCCAGCCCCTGCCCTGAGCAGGTACCTTCAGGATATTGTAGCGGTGCACGTCACAGAAGTCCCTCACTCCAATTTCTGTCCCCATGTACCAACCATTGAAGGGACAGGCAGTGAATTCCAGCCCTCCCACCTCCAGCAGCATGTTGGCCACCGCAGGCAGCGCGTACCACTTCAGGTCCAGCTCCTTAAACCACTCGTACCTGCAAAGGAGCCCTGAGTTATTGTTTGTGGCTGTTCCTCCTTTTGGTGATAACCAGAAAAGACAAAGAGCAGCAGTTCCAGGAGGGACCCTGGGCAGGGTCTGCAGGAACTGGGAATCACCAGCTCCAGAGACTGCAGAATCCTATTACAGAGTTCTGCAATCTGCAGACCAGTCCCAATGCAAACAAAGAGAAAAAAAAAACAATGAAAGAAAGGCAATAAAAACTTTGTTATGAGTGCAGCCATATTTTACATTAATATTACACTGGCATAAAAAATTATGATTTAAAAAAATCTGAATATAATTGAAATGTAGATTGGGAAAAAGATTTCCAACAAAACTGCCATTTGCTTCTTTAATTTACATCCTATTTCATTGTTCTAACAGGCATTTTATCTTTCAGGATAATTTACCATCGTTTCATCCTGACAAAGAACTCATAAAACAACTGCCACAGGCGCAGCACAGTAACCTGCCAAGGTGAAGCAGAGGCAAAAATTCAATTATCTAAATCTTGTGTGCTTACTTTGGATGCTCCATTGGCACTTGGAGGATAATTTCTGGAGGTATTTCAAATATTTCTGGGTCTTGGCCGTTTGCTTGGAGAACAAGTGGAAGTACATCAAAGCGGCCATATTTCGGCTTCCACCCAAGCTCGATGCACAACTGTAAATACAGAAAGCACATTCTGTGGGGTTTTTTTTCAGGTTTCTCCTCCAGATCTAAAGGCAAAAGAATTTTAACTCTTTGAAAGCTGCGGAGGTAAATTTTAAGTGAAAAAGGTTCTTTTTTTCATTCGAACAATGCTGGTGAAGTTCTGGTTGTGTCCCTGGTTGTTCCCCTGGCAGTTTTGGCTCACCCTGCTCTGAGATGGAGGGCAGCACTTCAATATCTGAACTGTAGGGAATTACTGTTCCAATCTGCACCTAAAACCTGCGGGCAGAACATCCCATTCACTCCTCACCTGTCGCTGTTGGCCAGACAGCCGACAAAAAAAAGAACAAAACAAAAATAAAAAATAAAAAAAAAACCCCTTTTTTGGGACAGCTCTTTTTATCCACTTTAGCAACCAGTGCATAATTTGTGTCAAACATACATTGGTCATGAGGCTGTCACTTTCTACTCATCAGCATAGGATTGGTAGGTTTGCAAAAGCTACAGTATTAGTAATGTTTATAATTGTAAGCCCCTGCATATCAATTCTGCATTCCAATCTCTTTTTCTCAAGAGAGGCAAGGATGTGGCGTTTTTCTCCCATGTTAACACTCCCTACACTCACCCCCCTCCCACTGCATAAACACTCAAGGGAAAAGCCCCAGAGATCTGGGCTGGCTGAGATGGAGCAGTGGTGGTGTCTGGAGCCTGACCTGTGTGAACTCCACATTGGCAGGGTCCCCAAAAATGGAGCCATCTGGCATTTGGTATCCAGCATAGCGGATCAGCTGGCTGTTCCACACGCGGAAATCGTGCTGCCCGTCCGTCCTCTGCGGGAACACCGTGATGGCAGATCTGCCCCGGGACAAAGCACATCAAACACATCCTCACTCTTCACATGGCACCAACAGAAAATATTTTGCATTTCTAAAATGAGCACCGGCAGAAATAAAACCATTCATCCTCTTTACCCACTTCCCCGAATGTTCAAATCATCTCTTTTCCCCCCTTTTCCAAAGGGTTTTGCAAATCAGCCATGGGAGTGAAAAAATTTCAAGAGGTTGACAGAACACATGAGAGGAATGTGTAAGTACCAGAAAATTAAGAGTAGAGACAAGTTGTCAAAATATTTAGATAGACCATTTAATGTGTTTTTGATGCCAGATCTGGATGTGATTTTTGTTGCTTAAAACGAAAGAGACCTACCTTAAATTTCCATTGTTTGTGGAATACTGAATATGACGGCACATATGCTCAAACATTTCCTTGGCTGTTTTACAGTCCCGTGCATCAAACACCTGCATGTTTCCAACAGAAATGTAAAGAAGACTAATTCCAAAACAGTCATGCAAGCTTGTTATTTTTCCTATGCACTTAAGGAATGGAAAGATTGCAGCTCCACTAGGAAAGGTTTGTTTTTATAGTCTATACATGCATCATTTTCACACATAACAATCACCAAGGACCAAAACATGCAGCTGTTTCTGGGACACACCTACTTCTTACACTCATTTTCACTCAGCTATGAAGTAGAGAATTACAAAAAAACCAAAATATCTATGATATGAAGAGGAGGGAGAACTCCTCAGCTGAAGCAGTTGCTGTCCTACCAAAGGAAAGGACATTGGAGTGACAGCAGAGGACAATTTGGTCACAGTTTAGGTGCAGATGCACACTCACCTGCAGATTGGACCACTGGATCCTCCCAATGCACCGGGGTGCATTTCTCCAGGCCTGCTTGGCAGCAAAGATCAGCTCATCCTTGGTCAGTTGATATGTTCCTGTGGTTTCTATCTCCTTGGTCACTGCTTCCAGTCGGCCCAGCTGCTCTTTGATTTTTGGCCTTTTGAAAAAGGGAACAGGCATGAAAAGGAACAGTGAAAATTTCATTCAAAGTGAAGATGTTCTCTTTATATTTTGGCTTCAGAATTGAAGATTTGTCCATATGCAGAGCAATGACAGAGCTTACTGGCCTCATGAAGAAACCAACACACTAGAAATTTAATCCATCCTTTCATCCATCCATCCTTCCACCACCCAGCACATGCATGGATTGATCACAAGCTATTCTGTGTAAGTCTGCAGTTTAAATTTGGATTTTCTAGATTAATTTGGAAAAAAAATCACAAGCAAATGAAAACAGAGAATAGGTGAGTTTCAGGGCAAATGCAGACTGAGAGTGACTATCCTCTCAAAGTTCCATTCTTTTCACAAGGCCACAGCTCTTGTGAGTAAAGTAAGTAGGATTTTCATTCCTGAAAAGAAGTGCTGAGCAATTCCTTTGTCAGGGAAACCAACTCTGAAATTCTTGAGCTTGATAACAGAGAGTAAGTCAAAACATTAGAAAATATTTATCACAGCACAGACAAAAATTGTTTTGTTGTCTTACAGACAGAATGAAAATAGCCTGCACTGTCTGAGAGTTTTCACATTTTCAGCAAGATGAAAGATCAAGGGCAAGCATGTGAGATAGTGTAAACCAATGTGATCAAACAGCCACGAGCAGAGACACAGAGATGTGCAAATGCAATAGGCTGGTGAGGACAGCCTTTGGGTAAGACAGGGACTTTCAGAAAGATTCAGAGGAAAGAAAGGTTTGTAAACAGTTCAAAGTGTCCAAAGAAGTGGCCATTATGTGGCTGAATCCCTTTGGAAGTTTGATAATGTTTTCTAATGGGATGAGCAAATACTGAACTGCTGCTTGAAAGCTCATCATGAGATGTCCCTGCAAACCCTTGGACATCAATCAGCTGCATTTCCAGCATTTCCTGACACAAGATCCCTCTTGGCATGGCCATGGCCATTTTTGTGAGAACACAAACCCCTCTCTGAATGCTCCATGAGCTCATTTTGATAGCACAGAGCAAGGGTGAGAAGCAACATTGGCCTTCCAATCTTTGCCTAAAGCCTTGAGAGGAGCACAGAGAGAAGATACTTGGGAGCAGCACAGACAAAACACATTATCCACATTGCTCATGTCTGAGACTGATCCCACCAACAGAATGGAATTTCTTCTGCCAAGAAAACAGAAGGGAGTGCTCTGGCAGAGTTCTCAGTGTGCTGAAATGTAGGGATGGATGGGGCTGAGAAGTGCCTGCTCCAGAGTCCTTCCCTGTGTTCCCAACACCTTGGATTGGCAGATGGAGCACATGAGGTGAAATTACAGTTTTATTCAGCTTTTCCAATAGTCCTCATGTATTTCTGAACTCATGTAATGTAACAGGATGGTTACCAAGAGCTGTGTAAAAACCAAGCTCTCCTGGAAGCTCACACACAGACTGGCAGGTTGGGGATTTTTATACCAAAACTAAAGTTGGCTTACTCTTTAAATGAACTGTAGTATTGTTTGATGAAGTCTATTGCCTGAGGTAAAAGCTCTTCCAGTGGAACTGGCCCATCTCTGGTACCTCTCACCAGCCCCTTTGGGGTCATGAGAGACCCTTGGCAGGCTTTGGTCCGGCAGTTGATAACCTGAAAAACAAGAAAATGTCAAAAAACAATGTTGCACTCTGTATCTTTTAAAATTTCACAAAAATCCATGTTCAGATTTCCACGTTTTACCTCTTTTGCTGTCAGGTGTAGTGTGTCAAGAAAGCTGGATCCATTTTCCAAGTTTCTTACTCTTACATGTCTTGGACATCCTGATATTTGGTTTGAAACTTTGATGCCATTTTGAGGGAGATACTGGACAGAGAACAGATTAAAATGTATACTGTCTTCAGACTTATTGAATATCTTTCAGTTTCATTTTAGCTTTTATGTTAACATCAAAATATTTCAAATTAAATTCAAGAAACCAGATATAAATGTGATCTGCTCCAACATGAGTATTTACTTGACTACAAAATTATTGAGCTAATCTACAGTTTGATATGAAATGGGCAGAAAAGGTATTTTTGTACCAATCAAACAGTGTCTGCCACTGAAAACACCTTTGTAATTTTAATATGCCCTCATCTGCAAGCATAAGTCACAGGCTCTGGAAAACAGTGAATTAATTTTAGAGTGAAGCAATTTTAGAGACAGGACAGGTTTGTTACTAAAGGTTTGCAAGAGAGAATAAAGGAGTCAGAGCTCAGAGGAGAACCTGGAGCAGTTTTGAGCAGCAAACACCACTCATGTGAACTGTTACTATCAAATAATGATAAATGTACAGACCTGTCCTCCCTCAGCAGCCTTTGCCAAAGTTACCACAGGCTGAATCTCCATCTGCTTCTTGTCTGCATCGTGCAATTTGGCATCATCCTTTTCAGAGCTTCAACAGAGAGAAAGAAAATTCAGCACAAGGTAGAGTGCTCAGTTTATTTAGCTTTGCTTTCAGCAGCAGCAGGAGATGCTCTCTGAAATTGGGGTGAGCCATAACCCAGCAGGGACAATGCCTCTGCATCCCCTTCCCAGGGCACTGAGTGCAAGCAAAGGAAGGAAAACAGAGTAGGAAACCTGAAATAAGAAACACCCTGAGCACTGAGAAATTGAAGATGCATGTGCAGTTTATTTTATACAGTGTCATGTATGAATTGCATCACAGAAACTCTTATAACACACCAAACAAATTTAGGACTATGAAAGAGAAATCAAGATGATTTATATCCTCAATGACTGTATAACTTAGACACAAGAGTTTAATTTTCATTACCACATCAGAGCACCCAGGGACCTCCAGCTCCTTGGTTAAAATCAGTGTTTTGGAAACACATTTCAGGTTTCTCCAGAACCCAAACCTCTAAATATCTTCCCTTTCAAACATTATCCCAAATCAAAGATAAACCACAAAACCATTAAAAACATGATCTTACCCATGGATCTTCCTATTTCTCTCCACGTTGTTGTTGATGTCCTTCTCTTTGGGGGACTGGCTCTTGGCACCACGAGGCTTGAACACAAACTGCCACGGGCACAGCATTTTGGGTGCTTTTTTTGTGGTTTTAGCTCACTGCGCTCAACCTTGTTTTGTGTGAAGTGGGAACGCTTCTAAGGACAGAAAAAAAACCAACAAGGTCATTTTTTACCCAAAAGGGCAACTCCCTTTAACAGCACTCAAAAACTCACCAGCCTAACTGATCTGAATCTAACTAACATCCTGTGTTTCAAATTAAAATTGCTTGACTCTTAGAGCAGTGATACTAAAACAGACATTTTATCAGTGTAATGTGCAGCCATGTATTAATCTAAAATACTGGCAAGAGAAATTCAAATATCTCCCAGCAGTGTAAAGCAGCAAATATTGGTGTCTGAGCAGACCACAAGCTTAGAAAAGGGATGGAAAATGCTGCTGTGTTATTCACCAGTAATGAAAAAAATCTTATTTGTATATTAACCAAAACATTTTGCAATGTATCCACCTGCCAGGATAAAGAGGATTCTGAGAGGCTGAAGTCTGTGGTTTCTAAGATCTGCAGCATTTATTAGAATGTACCACATAGCATTTACACAAAAATGTACAAAGTTTATGTTATCCATTTTAATATACATTTTCTGCTAATTTCTGAACCAAAGATGGACTTTGTGCTAGGGAAAGTGTGACAGAAGAGAAAGACCAAACCAGTAAATTGCAGCATTAGAGAGAATTAGCCCCAGCATTTGAATCTGATTCACAACAGAAATCAAAACCTGATGTTTCCAAAAAGTCAGAGACAAAGGAAGAAAATGCATTGTCACATATTCCTGATGTAAACTATGCCTTATTTTGATATTTATATTACTTTAACAGTAAAAGTTAAATGTATGCTGTGTTCCAAAGATACTGTCTGCTGTAAAGTCACACAAGAAGAGAAATCCATCCAACTATTTATGCAGAAACTGCAAAATGTTAGGATTGTTTGCTACTCCAAGTGAAAGAAATAATGTGTAATAAGCATCTCTCTACAGTTACAAAATAGGAACAAATCTAACTTACTATTCTGCAATCAAAAATGCTGTGATGTGCCTATATAATTTTGTAAAAGACAGGAGGAAAAGAGAGGAGAAATGGATGGGGGAAGACAGAGAGAGAGACAGAGAAAAAAGGAAAGAGAGAGAAAGAAAGAGAGAAAGAAAAGGAGAAAGAAAGGAAGAAAGGAAGAAAGGAAGAAAGAAAGAAAAAGAAAGAAGGAAGGAAAGAAGGAAAGAAAGAAAGAAGAAAGAAAAGAAAGAGGAAAGATCCCACACAAACATAAACACAATACACAAGGAGAAAAAGGAGGAAAAGGAGGAAAAAGATGATAAAAAGAGAGATAATATTAAAAAGAAGAAGAAGCAAGAGAGCAGACTCACATTTCCCTGCCCTGGCACTCAGAAGAAGCTGCTCTGTGTCCTGCCCCGAGGGTTTTGTGATAACATTGACAGCATTACCTGTTACATGCACAAACCTGGGAATCAGAAGAAAGGAGGGACAAAGTTTTCAGAGCAGCTGGACAGCTTGGAACTGGAGCAGGAGACTGAGACTGAGGACACTTTGCTCCTAATACAGAAAAGAAGATGCAGTTTGCCATATAATGACTTTATATATATAGAAGATGTCATATAATGACTTTACCTGCGAGCTGCAGTAAATGAGTGACAGAATGATTGTCTGGACATGGGGATTCTTACCGTGCTTTTGGGAGAGGTGTTTGTTCCCCACCCTGCCAGGAGAAACTCCTCTCTGCCAAAGTTCCCTGCCTTTAACCTCTCAGGCTGTGGATCCCTCCTGGGAGGGAAAAGCATTTTATAGCCCAGGATCATGTGTGCAAAAGAGCACTGAGTAAGGCTGGAGACAGATAGTGAAATAAGGGGAATTCCCTCAAGTCCTGTATTGTGAGAAGTGCAGGATTGTGGTGGTTGTGTGAGCAGAATTACATAACCTGAGTGAGAAAGGGAGGGACAGAGGGAGCTCCTGATGCTGACAGCATCCCTGCCTTCCCCAGCCTTGACTCCTGCTCCTGAAAAGGGTGCTCACAACCCTGCTCACAACCCTGCACACAGTGTTAAAAAAAAACCAAAAAAATATCCTGAAAGGCTTCTCACAGCTTTCATCACTGTGTGGGCTCCAGGCACTCTCTGTACATCACCTATGGCTGTAGGGAAAGGGAGAGCAACTTCAAGAGAAACGTTCCAGAGCTGGAGAGCTTTACAAGAAAGGCCAAAAAAGCATTTAGACAGTGCTGCTAAGGACAGGCATTTCATGTTTCACATAAACATATTTCCTTCCTTTTGATCAAGTTTTAAAGGATTTTTCTAAATGGGGTATTTGTAGAATTCCTTGTTCTTCAGAGCTCCCTGTTCTGCCATTGCTGCCTGCAAAGTTTGTCCCTTGATGCTTTTCCAAAGGTTTGGGAAAACTGCAAAGAAACTGCAACTCCCTGAAGTACAAACCATCCCCACCATGCTGTGTGTGACAATAGCAGGGGGATGCTACATGAGGGAGAGGGGATTGCTGAGCTGATTTTCAATGTCAGACAAAACATGGGTTGGTTTTTGGGATTGCTGAGCTGATTTTCAATGTCAGACAACACATGGGCTGTTTATTTTTTTTTTTTTTTTTTTAAAAGCCAGGCTTATCCCTGCAGTCTGCAAGGCAGAATCCTCTGGGCCAGAGCTGGCAGCAGTGCCCATGGCACCCACAGCCCACAAATGTGGTGCCAGGCCAGTGTAAAGGTAAGGATTTTGACCTGCCTTATTTGATCCTTGATATGATATATGGCTGTTTCATGGAAACTGTTTACAAATTAGAGATGATTACTGAATCTGCTGACCAATATGAATCAGATAAGGTACAGTATAACTAGGGAAAGATTTACAGGTGCTGAGCAAAGATCTACAGAAACAGGGCAGAAGGCAGCCAGAGAAATGAGGAAATGAATGTTCTTTTCTCATCCGTCACACTTTTACTGGGCAAGCTTGGGCAAGGTGTTTTCTTCCCTCTGTGTCTAGTTTCTCTATTTGAAAATGAACATTAACTCATTATGTAAAGCATTTCTAGAGGCAAAACAAGGGCTGTGCCCACGTGTTCATGCACGAGATCCCCTGTATGCATCCCATCCAGGATTGCTGGAGATGAATCTCTCCAGAAACAGAGCTGATTTTTCTGAGCATTCCTCTGCTTGGCTTTACCAAGCTTGTGCTGCTTTGCATCCACTGCTTGTGAATTTTCACAGTTGGATTTTTTTCTTTAGTGTGGTGCCTTTCCTCTCAGCAGAATTAGCAGGTGACATCCCTTTGTTTAGGATATTCCACTCCTCAGGCAGAAACAACCCTGTGAGCTGTGTAACTCAACATCACGCCAGGGAATTCTGCCTTTACACTCTTCACATTTGCTGTTTTGTAACAGGGTTTAAAAATTCTCTTTGCATCTTTTCCTTTCTTATTAACCTTTTTTTCCCATAGAACATGGGGAATCTCAACGTCTAGTTCTTTAAAACAAAATATATCTTAGTAGAAACTTGATTGAATTCAACAGGTTCTGAATTTTTAGCATTCACTCTCCTTTCCCTCTGCTTGGGACTGCTGAAATCCAGGGAAGGTTTGTAGAGATTGGATATAAAAAAATCATGTTGGGATAACCAAAGGTGGTGAAATATCTTTCCATAAGAGAATTGTTAAAAGGATGATTGGCTGACATACAGTCAT
Source organism: Malurus cyaneus samueli (assembly GCA_009741485.1). Lineage (NCBI taxonomy): Eukaryota > Metazoa > Chordata > Aves > Passeriformes > Maluridae > Malurus > Malurus cyaneus. Next base: position 720,812 of record VKON01001394.1, read on the forward strand.
TCAAGAACTGCTTAATCACTCCAGTTTCTCAAACAGGACCTGGTTTTTTTACTCACTGAAATCGATATTAAAACTCCCTCTGTGCAATAAGAACAAGAGAGAATCCTTCATTCCTCACAGATTAACCAAACAAGCTCACTGTGCACCTCCTTCTCCAAATATTCCACAGTGTTTGGAAGGTTTTTCCTTCAGAAGAGCAATTCTCCAACACATGTCCTATTTGTGCACAGCCACTTCTGCCTCTGCCATATCAGAGTGCAAGAACTGGTTGTCTTCTTTGCATTAATTCTGATGAAAGAGGTGCCCTTTTAGAGCAGACTTTGACCTATTCAGTGGCATGCTGATCATGCTGTCATCTTGAGTTAAATTTTATTTTCTTTCTGAATGTCTAATGATCTGTAGCCTCAATGATCAGCTCTCTGCAGCTTCCAAGTGAGTCACATTCGTGTCTGATATTAAAATATATATCATATCTGCAAGATTCTGAATGAGCTCAAGATGTCATAATCCTAAACACATTTATGAATAAGCTCTGGGTGTAAGGTTGGTTCAGGATCAGGACACTTTGAGTCTTCAAAGAACTCCTACCCTGAGGCAAAGCTGATGACAATGAGGGCTGATCTTCCCAACTTCATGAACCCCAAAGAGGAGTTCAATGCCCCAGCTTTTCACAGCTAATTAGTGAACTTTTTCCAACTTACTTTTCCCAACTAACAGAAGTATTTTCTGAGATGTCTCCGTGATGATCTGGCAGCAATGCTTCATGTGGCAGCACAATAAATGCAGGATTGCAGCCCCTGTAAACACCAGGGATCAGATTTGTCAGGGTTTCCCTCACCCCTCTTGTGCTAAGGGTGAAATTTCCCATTTGCATCTACCATCTGGTGGCTCTGTCTTTATGCATTTCCTTTTCTGATGAAACACTCCTTCCTGCTTAACCCCATTTCATCAACTTAAGCATCAGTAACACACAATCATTACAGAAGGAATGGGCAGGACCCTGCAAGGCATGGGTCCATGCTCTGCTGCCACATCAGCTGTAATGGGGTGTTTTGGACCCCCAGAACACAATGATCACTGTAACGGGGTGTTTTGGGACTCCAGAACAGAATGATCAGTGTAATAAGGTATTTTGGGATTTTTGCAATAATTTTCTCTTTTTTTTTTTTTGCAATAAAAGTTGCTGTTTTTCTTTCTTTTTTGCAATAATTTCTTCTTATTTTTTTTTTGCAATAAAAGTTGCTGTTTTCTTCTTTTTTGCAATAATTTTTTTTATTTATTTTGCATAAAGTTCTGTTTTTCTTTCTTTTATTGCAATAATTTTTTATTCTTTTTTTGCAATAATGTTTTCTTATTTTTTGCAATAAATGTTGTGTTTTTCTTCCTTTTTTTGCAATAAATTTTATTCTTTTTTTGCAATAATTTTTTCTTATTTTTTTTGCAATAAAAGTTGCTGTCTTCTTTTTTTGCCAATAATTTTTATTCCTTTTCTTGCAATATTTTTTTTTTGCAATAAAAGTTTGCTGTTTTCTTCTTTTTTTGCAATAATTTTTTATTCTCTTCTTGCAATAATTTTTTCTTCTTTTTTACAAAAAAGATTTCTGTTTTCTTCTTTTTTTTTTTTTTTTTTTTTTTTTTTTTTTTTTTTTTTTTTTTTTTTTTTTTTTTTTTTTTTTTTTTTTTTTTTTTTTATAATTTTTTTTTTTTTTGCATTTTTTTTTTTTTTTTTTCATAAGGTTACTGTTTTTTTTTTTTTTGCAATTTTTTTTACTTCTTTTTTTGGCAATATTTCATTTTTTGCATAATGCTTTTTTATATTACTTATTTTTGCAATAATATCTTATTTTGCTATGCTGTTTTACTTCCACTTTGTTTTCGCAATAGTCTTTTCATTATTTGTTTTGCATAAAAAGTTGCTGGTTTCTTCTCTTTTTGCAAGCTAAGAATTATTATTATGATATTGCTTTTGTTTGCAAATAAATTTTTAATTCTTTTTTTGGCAATAATATTTTTATTTTATTTTTAGCAATAAAAGTGCTGTTTTCATTCTTCTTTTTTCTGAAGACATATTTTTTATTCTTTTTTGCAATAAAAGTGCTGTTTTCTTCTCTTTTTTGCAATAATTTTTTTTTCTTTTTTGCAATAATTTATTTACTCATTTTTTATGATACTTGCTGTTTTCTTCTTTTTTGCAATAAGTTTTATTTTTTTTGCAATAATTTATTCTTTCTTACAATATTTTTTTTTATTTTTTTGCAATAAAGGTTGCTTTTTTCTTTTTTTTTTTTTTGCAATATTTTTATTTTTTTTTTTTTTTTTTTTTTTTTTTTTTTGATAACTTGCTGGTTTTTTCTATTTTTTTTGCAATAATTTTGGCTTTGCTGCACGTTGGCCGAGGATCCCAGGGTGACTCAGGAGGTGTCAGAATCTTTTTTTCCTGAGCCAACGTGCAGCCAGGCACAGCAAAGTCTGCCCATGGATTCTCTGATGGCTTTGGCCCTCCCTGACTTCCTCACCACCGGGAATTTTGGAGATGGTGACTGCTGAGGGAATTCTGTAATTTCTGCACGTCTGAGCTGAGCCTAACAGACAGGAAGCAATGGGTTTAGTGTCACGTCTCTGTAAATTTAGCACTCTCCTTTAACTTTCATTTTCACCCTCAGCTGGTTGTATTGGGAAATTTTCCACCCTGCCCTGCCATCATTTGACAAAAAAAAAATTTCCTTTCCAGCCTAAACTGCTGCTTAAATGTACCTTGAATCTGCAGAAACTAAAAAAGAGTCCAGACAGTCTATACTTTTATTTGCATATTTTCAAGTGCCAAAGCCTGGATCTTTTATTTGGCTTTTGGTAGAGTTTTTATCCCCACTTTATCAGGAATATTTTGAAATGATGAAAGCAGTGAAAATGGGGCTGCAGTTAATGGTGAATATCTTAAAGTTTTCAAAGGAATAGTCAGCAGTCAGAACTCTAAAAAAAAAAACCAAAAAACAACAAAAAAACCAAAAAAAAAAAAAAAAAACCAAAAAAAAAAAACAAACCCAGAGCTACCATCTTGCAAAGTTTGGAGGAAGATTCAAACCAAACAAATCTTCTTTGGGAAATGAAAAACCAAATCAGTGTAAAGGAAGATGATGATAGTAGTCAAGGAGAGGAGATATTTGGGAACAGCAGTAGTTGTTATTTATATCCTGTGTCCT
>VKON01001394.1:727111-773493 GCA_009741485.1 Malurus cyaneus samueli
GGAATTTTGGAGATGGTGACTGCTGAGGGAATTCTGTAATTTCTGCACGTCTGAGCTGAGCCTAACAGACAGGAAGCAATGGGTTTAGTGTCACGTCTCTGTAAATTTAGCACTCTCCTTTAACTTTCATTTTCACCCTCAGCTGGTTGTATTGGGAAATTTTCCACCCTGCCCTGCCATCATTTGACAAAAAAAAAATTTCCTTTCCAGCCTAAACTGCTGCTTAAATGTACCTTGAATCTGCAGAAACTAAAAAAGAGTCCAGACAGTCATACTTTTATTTGCATATTTTCAAGTGCCAAAGCCTGGATCTTTTATTTGGCTTTTGGTAGAGTTTTTATCCCCACTTTATCAGGAATATTTTGAAATGATGAAGCAGTGAAAATGGGGCTGCAGTTAATGGTGAATATCTTAAAGTTTTCAAAGGAATAGTCAGCAGTCAGACTCTAAAAAAAAAAACCAAAAAAAACACAACAAAAAAAACAAAAAAAAAAAAAAAAACCAAAAAAAAAACAAACCCAGAGCTACCATCTTGCAAAGTTTGGAGGAAGATTCAAACCAAACAAATCTTCTTTGGGAAATGAAAAACCAAATCAGTGTAAAGGAAGATGACTGATAGTAGTCAAGGAGAGGAGATATTTGGGAACAGCAGTAGTTGTTATTTATTGTGTCTTTGTAAGAAACCACCGGATGCTTCCAATAAAATTGGAACTCCAGCCCAGAAAAGGAACAGAAAGTGAATGAATGTTGGTCCCAGTGAGTTGTTTGTACCTCAAAGTAGCCACTCGTGACAGAAGCAGTGAGCATTTCACCAATTTCCATGGTGTGAATGGCTTTTGCCCTCCCTCTCCATTTGGACTGAAAATCTTATTCTGTAGTGTCACCCCAGGTCACCTGGAGCTGTGGTGTGTGAGTCCTGCCCCTCGTTCTGGGGGTTCCAAAATACCTTATTACACTGATCATTGTGTTCTGGGGGTTCTAAAATACCTTATTACACTGATCATTGTGTTCTGGGGGTCCAAAATACCTTATTGCACTGATCATTGTGTTCTGGGGGTTAAATACCTTATTACACTGATCATTGTGTTCTGGAGTCCCAAAACACCCCGTTACACTGATCATTGTGTTCTGGGGTTCCAAAATACCTTATTACACTGATCATTGTGTTCTGGGGTTCCAAAATACCTTATTACAGCTGATCATTGTGTTCTGGAATCCCAAAATACCTTATTACACTGGTCATTGTGTTCTGGAGTCCCAAAACACCCCATTACAGTGATCATTGTGTTCTGGGGTCTGATAATACCTTATTAATGATCATTGTGTTTGGGGGGTTCCAAAATACCTTATTACAGCTGATCATTGTGTTCTGGGATCTGAAAATACCTTATTGCACTGATCATTGTGTTCTGGGGGTTCCAAAATACCTTATTACAGCTGATCATTGTGTTCTGGGGTCTGAAAATACCTTATTGCACTGATCATTGTGTTGTGGGGTCTGAAAATACCTTATTACACTGATCATTGTGTTGTGGGGTCTGAAAATACCTTATTACACTGATCATTGTGTTGTGGGGTCTGAAAATACCTTATTGCACTGATCATTGTGTTCTGGATCCCAAATACCTTATTACACTGATCATTGTGTTCTGGAGTCCCAACATACCCCGTTATAGTGATCATTGTGTTCTGGAATCCCAAAATACCATCCTGAATGTTCTGGATCCCAAAACACCCCGTTACACTGATCATTGTGTTCTGGGGGATCTCAAAATACCTTATTACACTGATCATTGTGTTCTGGATTCCCAAAACACCCCATTACAGTGATCATTGTGTTCTGGAATCCCAAAATACCTTATTACACTGATCATTGTGTTCTGGGGTCCAAAATACCTTATTACAGCTGATCATTGTGTTCTGGGGGTTCTAAAATACCTTATTACACTGATCATTGTGTTCTGGAAAAAAAAGAATAAAACATGGAGAAGAAACTCCAATTTCAGTAACAGAGCACTGACTGAGGCCAGCAGAATGTCTGAGCAAGGAGAGCCAACAGAAGAGATTTGAATACTGGTTTTCAAAAAAATAACCCATAAATTTATGGGCTGAAATGAAGAACAGAGCATTGAAGTATAGAAGGAACTTCAGTTCTGAATTGAAAAACTTTGGAGTTTTGACTCCAAAACACACAGCACTGCTGAAACAATTTCAGTAAAAGTTAAACTCTTCTCTTTATTGCAAACCTCTGAGTCTCTTTTCTGTACACCTGACTTTTTCTGCTCAATAATTTCCTGCACATTCAGGTTTCACACTTTGGACAGTGTACATTAATCTATGCAAAACCAAAGCACGCTGACCTGCTTTCCACATTTCCTGGATGGACAAAAGGGTTTTCTCAGGAATAATTTTATGGCTCTGCTTTATCTTTATGCACCTTTTTTATTACTTAAATTCTTTTAAAGGACTCCTTGATAGAACTACACTCAGGCCAATCTTGCCTATGTCTGCACAACTTTCAGTGTCTGTGAATTACAACAGATTTCTGTGAAAAGTGGAATTGTTTCTCCTCTGCCTTCCTGTTGGGAAAGTGGTACCAGAGGGTGTGGGGTATGAGCTTATAGCTCCTTCTTTAGCAAATATTTACCTTCCCCTGTCAAAAAAGACATTTTTCATGGCATATTCTCCAATCTCTTTAGTCAGACAATACTTCCACATTGAAATACAAACAATTTTCCTGTTCAGCCTCTGTGGAGCATCCCAGAATCCAACCTTGTGCCACTCTGCTGCCATTACCAATTCATGGAATGAATCTTTGAACTAATTCAGGATAGTTGGTCTCCTATCACAAATCTAATAAAAGCCTTCAGTCTGAATGCATGTTCTCACTATACCATTTATACTTTTTTTAAAATTTGCTTGTTGATCATCCAATGGAGAAATATTCATCCTGCCTTGTCAGTCAGCAGGAAGGAGCAGTTTTACCATGCAAGCTCACCCCAGGCAGTGCTGCTTAAACCTGGGCTTACCTGGGTCTTTGGAGCTGTGGTTCTGTCACTCACACAAGGTGAGCTTTGGGAATTGTCACACCACTGATTGATCCTCCAGCACTCAATAAAACAACTGTTTGTGCATGTGGAACTGCCTGGCAAGCAAACCCAGCATGTAGGGGAAGCTGAACAGTTGAGACAGAGTGCACTGAGTAGAACTCCATTTGTGGAATATTCCTCAAACATAACTCCTGTAACTGAAATGAGTTGATAAAAACAGACATCACACACAGGTTCACAGGAGCAGGCAGCTTGGAAGAGACCTCAGCATTTCTGGTTCAACCTCCTGCCCAAAGCAGGGTCAGTTGTGAGGTGAGGGCTGGATCCAGCCTGGTCTTAAACACTGCCAAGGAAGGAGACTCCATAACAACCAGTGCAACTCACTCAGCTGCTGGTCTAATAAAATTCCTCCTTGTACCCAGCCTGGTCTTCTCCTGTCAAATTCTGCCCTGGTTCTCATCTTCCCACTCCTGCAAAGAGCAAGGCTCCATCTCCTCTCCATCTCCAGCCATTGGAAAGCTGCAGGAGTCTTCTCCAGGCTGAACAAGCCCTGTCCCTCCACTACTTGGGAGTTGGAAAAGTCACTGAAAATACAAAAAAGAGATGTGGAGGAGCACGTGTTGACAAGGTCAGATTCCAGAAGGTGATGGGTGGCTTTATGGAGTGGTTAAGTCACAGGGGTCCATCTATAGCAGGCAGTCCTAGTGCACACATCAAAGGATTATTACAGATTAATTAACAGGTGCTATGATTAGCCACAACAATTTTTATCCATTTCCAAAAGGATAGGATGTAAAATAATTACTTCATTAAGTCTAAATGTTTCACCCAACTCTTGCAGTGAGGGGTATTTGGACCACAGCTACCAAAGCAAGAGGAGCTGATGCAGACTGTGTGCTCCACTTAAGGACAGAAATAGCAAATTTTCTGGTCCAAAGCACATTCTTGCCTCATCTTGTTTTTATGATGATTAGTTTTGATTTAGTAATCTGAAACCTGGCAGGAGGGAACATAAAGGGGAATTTTCTGTGACTCTACAACACTGTCCATTAGGCTCAAGAGACCTCTCTGCCCAGCACAAGTTGAAAACCACTGTCATTTCCTTCTTTCTTCTGACGTACCAGCTTTGAAAACTTCATTGCAATCTGAGAATTCTCCAAAAGAACACACTGCTCCCCTTCCTAGTGGGGATTTTGGGGATCAATAGTTTCTGTACTTCTACAAAGTGTCAAAATCCTTGTCCAAAATAACATCTATGATCCCAATTTTCTCCCATGTTTCTGCTTTTGAAATCCCATTTCTTTTGAATGGAAGAGCAAAGCTGCATGTGTGAAAGAGAGATCACTGGCACCCTGCAATGACTTCACACTGATAAGAGAGAAATCCTCCCAGTGAAAGTCTTGATTTGGAAGAAGGACCATTGCAGAAAAGGTGACTTCTCAAGTTTCTGCCCACACAGTGTCTGACAGCTTTGGGTAAGGATGTAAGAAATGATAGCTGATGCATGATTTTGGCAGGGTCTTGTAATAAGTTCCTACCCATCTGGGTGATAATTTTGCAAGGAACACAGCACCCATCCCTGATTCTCCAGCAGAAGTGGGTGTGCTGTGGAGAAGGACCCAGGTCAGTGGTGAGACATAAAAGAGAACAGTATAAACCATAGCTCAACAAACCATCAACTCATTTTAAAATAGACTGCTGGATTTAACATTGATAAAGCCAAAAATGAGAAAAAGGGAAGGTAGTTCTTCAGCACTAAAGACAGCAGCAGCAATAGTATTTATTTTTCCAAAAGAGCATGGGAAAAGAAAGCAACTAATTACTGGACAAAGAAACTTCAGAATTCTTTCTGCCTTCCCCTCACAGAGTGTGCAGATATATTTGCCTTCAGCATCAGACTCACCTCTTGAACTTGTCCAGCCAGGCTGCTGTAGACACTGTATATTGTAAAACTGGATAAAACTGTTTCATTTTTAATTCTGGTAACTGTGGTTAAGCCCAGGCCATTCCTCTGAGCATTCCAGGCACTGACAAATGGTTTAAGATGCTGAATGCTACTGAAGTACATGGGAGTCTTTCCCTTTGATTCCAGGGCCTTCAGCTCAGAAACCAGGAACAGCATGGAAAGGAAACATCCTGATAAGCAATTATCCAGACTGCCTTCTTTAGTGCAGAACAAGACAGAATTTGATAGAGCACGAAGGCAAAATTTGTGACTCCCATTTAACAGACAGTCCCTGTGAATTCCAGAGGTTCTCAAGAGTGTTACAGTGTTCTATGGAGCAAAGCTACAGAATTATGATCTATGATTTCTTTTAGATACTTATAGAATTGAAAACACTTCCTAAGTATTAAATAAATAAGGTCCTCCCCATATAATGCAATACAACACAGAGCAGGTTACAGGTTCAGTGCTGTACCCAGCCTTTTCCTTTCAAAGCCTCATTCTTAGACCAAAGCCTCTTCTCTCAAGAGTGTTACAGTGTTCTATGGACCAAAGCTTCATAATTAGGATCTATGATTTCTTTTAGATACTTATAGAATTAAAAACACTTCCTAAGTAGTAAACAAATAAGGTCCTTCCCATATAGTGCAATACAACACAGAGCAGGTTACAGGTTCAGTGCTGTACCAGCCTTTTCTTTTCAAAGCCTCATTCTTAGATCAAAGGCTTTATGGTTTTGTTCCTTTCTCAACCAGACATGGATTGCATTCAAATTACTTTTTATGCTAAATACCACTCATTTTGTGTACGTTCTTCCTATAATTACCTCAGCTATAAAATCTGCACCTTTGCAAATGAGGATAATGAAGTTAAAGCACAAGGATTGGCTCTCCATCTCAGGTTTCATAATAAGCCCTGGATGTTTTTTCACTGCATTTAATCCATTAGAAATTGCCAGACTTGGCACAGCACCATGGTGCCAACCCACAGGCTCTGTTCTGTCAGCTGGCAGCAGGGTTTGCAGATCTCTGGATTTTTAAACCGTGTTTCTGAAACAGTTGTAAAACGATCATTACCATGGCAGTACCTTGAAGCTCAGAGCCACACTGGTCAGGAATAACCAACTTGAGTCCCATCCTCCCAGAAAACTGCTGTGTGCCATCAAATCACCCAGCAAAGGACACAACACTGGGGCTGGGAGCCAAGGAGCAGGGCAGGGAGCAGTGGGGTGAGAGTTCTCACCAATTCTTCACAATCCCCAGCACTGAGATGCTGCTGTGTTCTCTTGTCTCACCAAGGACAGCCCAGTGTTGATTGTAGTCACAGTTTACATCTCCAGGCAGATGTCAACCAAAGGGACAGGACAGCACACAAAGCAGCAGAACACAAGTGACCTTTTTCCTGAGGTTAAACAGGAACAGGGAAATGTGTATGATCAGCAAGCAGAATTTTGAAGGTCTCCCAAGTTAGGCACCTAAAAAGCAATCTGAGAATTACTTAGGAAATCTTGGCCATAAAGTTGCAATGTGCTCTGTGAGATACTTCCAGATGGGAGGAGGACAAACTCAACAGAGATCTCAGGGGAGAGGAAGCTCCAAGACTCAACAGGTGTCTGCATTCTGTACTGTAAACTGTGGTTAAACACACCATTTCTGGTTAACACACCATTCTGAGCACTAAAAATGGGAGGGAAAAACAGAAAATAAAAGAGAAAGCAGCCCTTGCTGTTGCCCAACTGTGGAAACCAAAATACTCTATTTTTAAGCGTGAAAAGTCAGTCCTCAGACTGACTCAGCCATCAGGAAGGTGGCTTCAAAATATACAACCTTTGCCTTTGCCCACCATCATGATATATTAATAAAGTAATTCCCAGACTAATTTCTGTTTGACATTTGTTTTGAAATAGTTTTCCTTGTTCCTTGTTTCAAAGTAGCTGACACACAGCTGACTTTCTGATGAAATGGCTGCTACAAAATTGAAGCAAGACTAAGAAAATCCCAGATCCTGTGTGATTTTACTTAATTCAGAACATGAGTCAACCTCATCAGCTACAACAATTTATTGTCAATTTTGCATCTTTTAAAAACCTTCCTTTATAAGGGGAGGAAATATTAATCAAGACACGAGCAGTTTTAAACTTCTCTCAACAAGAACAGCAGAGATGGTGCAAAAAATAAGCTGTAACTATAAAAAGACATAAAATGCAATGGTTTTCAAACAGATGAAGCTGAATCCTGGCAGAAGGAAGCCCACAGGTAATGAGGCCATTCAGTCTGAAAGAAAATATTTCATATGGGGTAGGAACACAGCCTCAAGCTGTGCCAGGGGAGGTTCAGGTTGGACATCAGGGGGAATTCTTCACAAAAAGGGTGGTGAAGCTTTGGAAGGGGCTGTTCAGGGAGGTGCTGGGGCTCCCATCCCTGGAAATGTCCTGGACATGGCACTCAGAGCTCTGGGATGGTGACAAGGTGAGGATTGGGCACAAGTTGGGTTTGATGGCCTGGGAAATCTTTTGCCTGAATGATTCTGTGAAACACCCAAGCCATGTTGGCTCAGAAGCTGCTGATTAAAAAAAAAAAATCAAGTTGATCCTTTCCAAAATGGATTCATGCAGAATATGAAGGCAGGTTCTTCTGGGGGAAAAGCCACCCAAGCTGATAGTACAGAATGAGTAATTTCAGTGTCCACAGGTGAGGAGAACAAACAGCAGTCCCACAACTGCAAGTTTCCTCTTCAAACTCTACAAGTGAAGTGAGCAACACCAGGGACCTCTCTACAAGTGACACATGCCTCCCTCTGCTTCTAAACTTTTAAAAACTATTTTAAATATCAAACACAATTATGAGGAAAACAGAAAATAATCTTCAAAGAGCAGGGTTTTTTTAAAGTTAATGTGTCCACCCTGCTTAATCACAAGCTGAAAGGAGTACTTGATGACTGGTGCATACTTCAGTTAACACTATTTCATAAAACCTGACTTGACAGAGGTATAAGATAAATTAATCAAATAACACAAAAGTTGAAAGATGCAGCAGCTGGCTCAAGGTACATCAGCTCTGAGCAGCAGGGAAGGCTGCAGAAAAGGGACAGACCAAGTGAGCAGTTAATTGTCCTGTTCCAGGGACTTGCTTTAAACTGCTCACCTCAATCCACCCCTGCATTTTGGGGTGACATTGAAGGACATGACATTGTGGAGCATAAAGCTCTAAAGATTGTTCTTACAGTTTAAGGTCAAGGACTCTCACAATGAATAAATGTTATGATATTGAATATTTAAGACTCACAGATGTTTGTGCTGCCTGTTCAGTTTGCAGCTTAGCAGAGCTTTATATGAAGGCACAATTTATAATGCCAAGTTAAAATTATTACAAATAAGAAACTGTTTCCTTTAAAAAAGATGTGAGTATTATTTGTTTCTCCCAGAAGCAGCATGTATTCCTCTTCTTTAGAGCATCACAGTAAAGATCACTTCCTTATGACATTTGAAAATGAGCCAAACACCATGGAGGAGATGTTTTTGTTTAGCATCAAGTTCTCGTGCTCACGTGTCCCTAAACAAAAAGCAATGTCTGTGACATAACCCACCATGTGAGAAAGTTTACAAAGTGCTAAAGAATGATTTAAAGAATATTCCATTACTGACACATGGTGCTAAGCAAGGTCTGGCCTGGGTTGGAAATATTCTATTCAGTCCCCAAAGGGCTCAAATGACTTTTGGCAGTGAGTGTGAATGGAAATCAGTAACACTTCTGACACAAGAATGTGATCAGAAGTGTGTTTGTCTCTGGTCACGAGCAGGGCACAATGCTATCCTGGGTGTTACATAAACCATGAATTTACAATCTTGTCCATACCAAAACCTGAAATTAATAAATCAATTAAAAAAATAAATAAAAGGGAAAGATTTTTCAATACATGGGAAGTCTCTGCATGAGGCTCCAAGGCTGGTAATAACCAAAGTGGTCTTTACCATTTCTCTGTGGGCTGAAGAGCAGGAACCTAAACACAAAACAAAATACATTGACCAACCCACTGCCACTACTCCACTTTTTTCCATATTGGTAATATATTTGTAATGTACAGGCTATTTCCACACAATTTCAGCTGCAAGTATCCAAGGTCATGCATACACAAAACAGAAAGTATAGTTCCAGTGTTGGTTCTGACCTTGGACTGGATGTTGATAAGATTTTAATGTGATTTAAATGATTCATTTCTCCATAGTTCAACCATTTAAAGCATGACATAACTTTATTAATCAGAAGTCTCCCAACTATCTTTCCTTGTTCTAATGTTCATCTTGCTCTTACATAACAAGACTCCAGTAAAACTCTCACTACCTCAATCAAGAGTTGCACATCCACAACCTTTGAACTGCTCACCTTAACTCAACTCCTAACCTGGAGTACCTGGGAGAAGTTCCTGACTCCAGATAGCACTGGAAGCAGCTGCAGATGTGTTGTTGGCAGAATGCAGTTATTACATTTGTGCCAACACAATGAAAACCCCACCAAGGCATGGGATACTCTCCCACACTGGAATTGATGGTGGTTAGTGAAGGTTTAGTGCAGGAGTGGCTGTCAAGCAAGACCACAAACCCACTCCTTCAACACAACCACTCAGTTTCTGCAATCACCCATCAACAGCCCATCATTTACCAGAAATGATGCACAAAGGGGTTCCTCCCTGCAGAAAAGAAACTGAAGCCTATGAATTCACATCTCTTTTCAGTGACATTATCCCTTATTCTGTCAGCAGCCTCATGAGCATCGTGAGTTTTTTCAAACTCTTCAGTTTGAAACTCTTTCCAACTTTCAGTTACAGAACACAACACAGCCTCTTTTACCCACCATGTTTATGTTCAGAGATTCTGCAGAACTGAAAATGGGAAGACACATGCACCAGTCCATTTAGAGTTATTTTTCCTCCCAAGTGCCACAGAAGAACCCACAGGACACTGTCCTGTGTTTCTCAGGGTGGGCAGCAATTGCCAGCACAGCTCACCAGGGAACAGGGCACAGCTCTCCAGGCTCAGCAGGGCTGAGGGCAGAGGCAGAGAGCTGCTCAAACACGGGTGAAGAGAACTCAATTCACTGGGGAACCATCAGACAGGTCAGTACGTGGTAAATCTGGGCACTCCAGGGTTAAATGACTTCTCAGTAAAAGTTTCTGCAATAATATTTTTGGTCACAAATGCTGTAGCTCTGCCCAAAACCCCTTTCAGAGTTCAAATTCTCATCTACATCTGGGCTAATATACTATCTTTGGTCTCAAATCATGCTGCTGGAGAATAGAATTTGTATAATGTCTTAAAAATGTAAAAGCCTCTGCCGCTGAATGACTCTTCAGTGCAGTCACTACAGAAACATGTCTGAGGCACTTGAGTTACTTTCACTGTTACAGGGAAGTCAATATTTGTTAATACCATATCTCCTCACCAGCAGGAGAATTATTTGTATGTTGGGTAAATAAAATTATCTTCACATTTTGACTTTATTAAAAGGTTTGTTATTCTGAAAACCAGATTATGTTTGTATAAAAAACCCCAGCAAAAATCCCTCAGACATCTATTCATGCCCCCCATTTGAATCACTATTATCAAAATATTTAATCACGATGTCTCCTGCCTCACCAACCATGTTCCCTGTCTTCACCACAGAGATTTGAATGCTCTACCACTTTCCAAAACATAAAATTCACAGATCCTGGCTGTCCATATCAGTTATATCTATCATACCTTTGGTGTGATGTTCCCATATCTCAGCTGGCACCTCAGACATTTGGAGCTGCAGACGTGCCAGGGCTGCACCATCAGCTCCTTGATCCTTTCCCTCTTGCATGAGCCATAAATTAAATAAGAGGCATGTAAGAATATTTAATAAATTAAATAAGAGGCATGTAAGAATGATTTAAACACATGCAATTCTCCTGGTTTGTAATTGAACAAAACGTTATGTCTCACACTACCAAAAGTCAGACAATTAAAGCCAGAGAGGGTTGTGAGCACTCCACTTTTAAAGTTCAGGAAAGTGCCATGCTTCCACAACTGTTAATCCCACTAAACCTTAGAGTTTTCACAATTGCAGTGATACAAAATTCAGTGCACCTCCATGCTACAGACAGTACACACAGAACAGACCTGGAGAACAGCATGGGTCACCTGCTCGCCCCTCTAGATCACAAACAGCACATTCAGAGAGCTTCTATCCAAAATGCTTGAGCTTTTTTATTAGTGTTCAGTATCACACCAGATATTCTTGTCAACTGCCAAGGTTGAAGCTTTCTGTGCTCTACCTTGTACCAAATTATTTTGGAAGTTTAAACCAGAATTGTTGCATTTTCAAAAACATAAACCTAAATAGAAAGACAAGTGGCTTTCCTCACATGGAGAAACACCTGTTCTGTTGAGGAAGTCTATTTAAGATAGATAAAGCTCTTCCAGCTTTATATGAAATTAAGAGAAGGCTGGCTCCAGCATAATGCTGAGTATCTTCTGGCGCAGAAGAGGATTTGAGAAGGAGAAATAAGTGGGGTAGAGAGACAACAAGATGAGAACAGCATTAAGGAATAGGTAAAGCAAAGACAACAAAAGTTCAGGGTGTATAAGGTGATGTAAAAGATATGGGAGCAGAGAGAGGAATAGTGGCAATGGCAGAGGAAATAACAACAGGAGAGGAGCTCCTGGAGAGGAGAATTAGCAGAGCAGATGAAGTTTTTCGATAGAATACTTTATAAACGTCACCCGTTTGTTTAGAGCACTGACAAATCCCTCTGGAACATCGCGAGCAGAGGCAGGAGCGCGCGGGGCCGGGCCAGCACCGCCACCTGCAGGCGGCCCGCCGCAACTGCACCCAGCGGCAGCGGCACCCGGGGGACACCCGGGACACCTGGGGACATAACCCGGACACCGACATGGGACTTGGACATGGGGACACGACACTCGGGGACATCGGGGACACCTCGGGACACCCGGGGACATCCGGGGACCTCGGGACACCTCGGGGACACCTCGGGGACTCTCGGGGGAACCTCGGGCACCGCGGCACTGGGACACCTGGGGGCACCTCCGACATGGGGCACCTCGGGGTCCTCGGAGACACTGCGGGGACACCTCGAGGATACCTCGGGACATCCTCGACACCAGGGCACCTCGGGGACACCTCGGGACACCGGGCGCCCAGGGACCCGGGCACCAGGACACCTCGGGGACACCTCGGGGACAACACGGGCACTCAGGGGCACCGCGGGCACTCGGGGGCACCTCGGGGGACCTCGGCACTCGGGGACACCCTGAGGACACCTGGGACACCTCGGGGCACCGCGGGCGCTCAGATCCTCGGGACTCGGAGCATCTCGGGGACACCGCGGGGACACCTCGGGCACTGGGGGGCACTTCGAACACTCGAGGGAACCTCGGACACTCGGGGACACTTTGGACACTCAGGGACACCTCGGACACTCGGGGACACCGCGGGGGAACCTCGGGGGCACCTCGGGCTCTCAGGGGCACCTCAGGGGCACCTCAGGCTCTGCTGAGCTCTCCCTCGGAAAATCCACCCTGGCTTTCGGAAAAGGACATGGACTCGTTTTTAAAGGACATTTATTATGTGATACAAAGCGCTGAGAGACCTCCGAGCTGCAGAGCATGGCACAGGGAGTGACCGCGCTGTCCTGGGCACAGACCGGGCTCAACGGGCACAGACCCGGCTCAAGCAGACCCAGCTCAACGGGCACAGACCCGGCTCAAGGGCACAGACCCGGCTCAAACAGATGCTCAACGGGCACAGACCGGCTCAACAGCACAGAGCCGGCTCAACAGCATAGACCCGGCTCAATGGGCACAGACCCGGCTCAACGGGCACAGACCCGGCTCAACAGCACAGAGCCGGCTCAACAGCATAGACCCGGCTCAACGGGCTCAGACTCGGCTCAATGGGCACAGACCCAGCTCAACGGGCACAGAACTGGTTCAATGGGCACAGACCCGGCTCAAAGGGCACAGACCCGGCTCAAACAGACCTGGCTCAATCGGGCACAGACCCAGCTCAATGGGCACAGACCCGACTCAACGGGCACAGACCCGGCTCAATGGGCACAGACCCGGCTCAAACAGGCACAGACCCGGATCAACGGGCACAAGCCCAGCTCAACGGGCACAGACCCGGCTCAAACATGTCTGGCTCAAACAGGCACAGCCCCAGCAGAGGCTGTGACCCAGCACAGGGACTGCCACAGGCAGTGTCACTCACACAGGATGAAATGCTCAGTCCCAAAATCCACGGTGACTGATGCAGAGGAACTTTGCCCCAGAGAACCTGCACAAGACTATCACACATTGCTGGGGTTGCTCCAGGCCTAACAGTATAAGGAAATAAGTTATTCAAAACTTGGACAAGCTTGGGCTTTAACTAAAAGGTTTGTGATTATACAAGGCATAGTTTTATCTTAGATCATGCCAGTTCTTTTACAAAATTAAATAGCTTTGGAAATATTAATTTAGCTTTATGACATTCCAGTGAAATATAAATTACTGTGATTTGTATATCCAAGAGAAAACTTCAGGCAATGATTCTAACATAGTACTGGGCTTGATTGCAAGTCCTCTAAGGATGTTTACCAATGTCCTTCTTGATTTCATCCTTCTTCTTCTACTTCTGGTTTTTATACTGAAAAACAAAAAATAATTTTATTTTTTTTTGTGGAAAAGAACACAAAACTAATAGTTTATACTAACAACAATTTACAACTCTTCTTCATGATCCACATAAATTTTTGTCCATTTTCTTTAAGTTAAATGTGAAATGCAGTAGGCTTTCCCTCTGTAATGTAAAATAATGCTCCTCAGCAGGCACTGTGAATCTGCTCTTCTCTCACACTGCTCCATTACCAGATTTCCACAGAACAGGACTAGAACCTGCATGGCAGAAGCAGAATGAGCCTTTTAATAATTGCAGGAGACTAAAATCAGATTGGGGCAGTTATTGACTGGATTGTACCTGCTGGGATTTGGTTACTGCAAAAATATCATAATCTGTGATTAATCTATGCTTGCTCCTGTAACAATTCTCATCTGGATTTCATGGACTGGCAGAGAGAAGGACTTTACAGTCACTTAGTAAATGAAATCACAGATATTTAGAGCAAGTTGAACTCTTGACTTGTTTCATTCTGTCCAATGTTAAGGTATCACACTCCCCAGGCAGACTGGAATCCCAGGAAGCAGAGGTGAGGCTCAGCTGTCTAATAAAAACAATCTTCATTCTTTCCTCTGAGTGATTAATCTGACAGCACAGGGGCAGATCCACTGGGTGACAATTGTGGCACAGGGGAGCTCAGCACCACAGCTTTGCCCGTGTTCTGTCCCTGATCTCTGCAGCCATGGGCAAGGTCTGAGGAAAAACAATAGTTCTGGAATTCATGTGCATTGTCAGAGGATAGATTCAGATAGGAAATCAGATGATTCATATCAAGATGTGGCTTGCAAAATGCTGTGTTTTGGTTTTGCTTCTATAATAGAGTGATACTGGCCACCACTGCTGATATTTAATAGAATTCTTCACGGAAACAAAGACTTATACAGACCAGCTTAAATTGTTATTGGTTCTGGAAAAAACAATAACTTTAGTTTATATTGACAAAGAGAATTTTTAAACAAGAACTGCCATAATCACAGATTCCTCATGGCTGGGTGTTTCCTTTCATCCAGACACTTCAGCATCCAGGACAGCAATTTGTTATTCAGAACTTGCTTCCCAATGTTTTCTCCTGTGTTTTGAACCGAAACCAAAATGCAGACAATCTGATGCACTTACTTTATTCATCACCCAGTCAGCATCCTCAATGGCTCTCTTAATGATCTGCTGGATTCGCTCAGGATCGTCTTCATCAGCATGAACTTTGAAACTCTGCAATATTCCAAGTGTCAGTGACCCATCAACACAGCAGTTGTCAAAATAAAGATCACTTTTAAAACTCAGAAAAATATTTGCTGCAAATAAACTGTTGGTCTGAGAAAGTAAAATGACAATTGCAGCATAACAAAACATTCTTTCCATAACAAATCTGGTCATATGGAATTTCATGTTAAGTATTCTACTCCTTTCATATTTCAACAAGAGAAACCCCAGAGAACTTCAGAGTAACAACTGAAATTGTCTGCTATGTTAAAACTAGAAAGACACAGGACCACAGGTGATCAAAGGCATGAAATTACTTCCATATGAAGCATGGAATACGAACAGTCAGATGAGTTCACCCAGATTGGGGAGATATATAAATGATTGAAAAGGAACCAGTAGGTTTCACCATAAAAGATATGTTTATGGAACAAGCAATTATTGTTCACTCTCTTGACTAAAACAAGACTTAGAGAATGAAAGTCAAGAAAAATAAGTTTCAGGTTCAAAGCAAGCAAAAATAAATGGTCCTTCACACACTCCAACCACAACCCTTCAAAACTAATGCCTCAAGCATGCAGGAGAGGAGTTTTTTGGTGCCAGGAGCTGTGCAGGTTCAAGCAGCAGCAGAAGAAAGGCCCGTGCTCCCTGCAGGATGCTCACCTATCTGAATGCTCACCTGCAGGATGGCTCACCTGCCCGATGCTCACCTGTCTGAATGCTCACCTGTCTGATGGCTCACCTGTCTGAATGCTCACCTGCCCGAATGCTCACCTGTCTGAATCTCACCTGTCTGAATGTTCACCTGTCTGAATGCTCACCTGTCCGAATGCTCACCTGTCCGAATGCTCACCTGTCTGAATGCTCACCTGTCTGAATGCTCACCTGTCTGAATGCTCACCTGTCTGAATGCTCACCTGTCTGATGGCTCACGTGTCTGAATGATCACCTGTCTGATGCTCACCTGTCTGATGCTCACCTGCCCCAATGCTCCCCTGCAGGATGCTCACCTGTCTGAATGCTCACCTGTCCGATGCTCACCTGTCCTGATGCTCACCTGCCGATGCTCACCTGTCTGAATGCTCACCTGCAGGATGCTCACCTGCCCGATGCTCACCTGTCTGATGGCTCACCTGCCCGATGCTCACCTGTCTGAATGCTCACCTGCAGGATGCTCACCTGCCCGATGCTCACCTGTCTGAATGCTCACCTGCAGGATGCTCACCTGCCCGATGCTCACACTGTCTGAATGCTCACCTGCCCAATGCTCACCTGCGATGCTCACCTGTCTCAATGCTCACCTGTCTGAATGCTCACCTGTCTGAATGCTCACCTGCCCGATGCTCACCTGCCCAATGCTCACCTGTCTGAATGCTCACCTGTCTGAATGCTCACCTGCCCAATGCTCACCTGCCCGATGCTCACCTGTCTCAATGCTCACCTGCAGGATGCTCACCTGCCCGATGCTCACCTGCCCAATGCTCACCTGCCCGATGCTCACCTGTCAGATGCTCACCTGCCCGATGCTCACCTGTCTGATGCTCACCTGCCCTGCTCACCTGTCTGAATGCTCACCTGCCCATGCTCACCTGCCCAATGCTCACCTGCCCGATGCTCACCTGTCTCAATGCTCACCTGCAGGATGCTCACCTGTCTGAATGCTCACCTGCCCGATGCTCACCTGCCCGTTGCTCACCTGTCTGATGGCTCACCTGCCCGTTGCTCACCTGTCTGATGGCGTGTCTGTAGTGCTCCTGCACTGCCCCCGGGGGCAGGTGGCGGCAGCAGCGCAGCAGGTACCGGTACAGCTGCAGGGAGCTCCGCACCAGCTCCGCCTCGGGCAGTGGGGACATGGCCAGGGCTGTGCGCAGTGCTGGAAACACACACACAATGAAACAAAACAAATGGGCAATTTTACCAACAGCACCGAAATAAGAGTGGAAAGTCACAGTAAGTGATGAGAATGGTGCTGCCGAACTGAGGTTCAGCAGTACAACCTGCACAAACTGAAGAAATCCCAAAATGTAATAAATGAGAATGATACCTACGGTCTATATCAAAGTGACAAGCTGCTTATGAGGCCTGTTAATGGAAAACTTTCTATAGCCTTTTTATACGTTATCAATATAAGAATATAATAACTTTTTACATATTATTAAAATACAATGTAATCTCTTTTAATATATTATCAATGATAGCTTTTTATATATTGCTGTAAGTTTTTTAATAGTGTATTAGCAACATACAGTGTACCAGCTGCATGTAATCCAACCAGCTAGATTAGTACACAGATACGTGCAATCCCCAAGGGGCATAAATCAGAAAAGTTCTGAAGAAAGTAAACAAGTAGATGCTATAACAAAGAAAAGTAGAGAGCACTAATGAGAACATGACAGAGGCACAGGACAATCGGCAAAATAAC
The DNA here is from genome assembly GCA_009741485.1 of Malurus cyaneus samueli. Classification (NCBI taxonomy): domain Eukaryota; kingdom Metazoa; phylum Chordata; class Aves; order Passeriformes; family Maluridae; genus Malurus; species Malurus cyaneus. The sequence continues at coordinate 744,425 of VKON01001394.1, forward strand.
TGGAAATTGCAACTTGGAGGACCAGAAAAAAACCATGAACGTCACAGCAGCACATGCCCTGAAGACAGAGGTGAAAAGTCCACCATGAGGAAGAGGATGGGATCTCCACGACCACCAAATTAAAGAGAACACACGTGCACTTGTAAAACTGTGATCTCATGCATTTTTGTGTTTAAACTGTGATCTTATGTATTTCCATGTCCATGTACAGTGGTGGGTGTATGGTGGGTGTATGGGGGCAGTGACAATGTTCATGTTACACCATGCTTACTGTATAAATATGTGCCAATTTGAAGCAAAGGCACGAGGGTTCAAAAGAAAAATCCCCCTCACCTCCAGCAGTGCAATAAACAATTACCTGCTCTACAGACACCGCTCTATGGAGTTTTATTTCCAGGCCTTTTTGGGCATCAAGAACTTGCAGAGTTTATGGACAGACAGGGGTTGTTGGTCATTGACACAGGCAGTAAAACACAAAGTGTGGAGCTCACTCCAGAGGGTCACTTTGTGATGGGAATATCCACGTGTGTCACAGTATTTTACAAACAGACTCCCAGTGTATTTCTGTAAGTACCAAAGCTGTATCACAGCCCCAGAGAATTTCCTACTTTCTAAGCCATGATCCTTAGAGTCCTTCAAATTTCCAGTGTTTTCCTTGAGCACTCCTAAGAGTTCATCCACATTGTGCCTTTCTAGAATGAGGATGTTCATAATGGCTATAAATGGTACTGGAATTGAACAATATTTCCTATCATTGTTATTCTGTCAAGAATTTCAAGGCTTCAGCTGGAAACAACATGGATAAATATAGGAAAAGTCATGGAAAAACCTAGTTAAGTTTGAAATTTTTCCATCTTTTGGTAACAGCAACAGGAAAAGAACAAATCTTCCAAGTTTCACTTCCATAACTATACTTACATATTGAAACAGTAAGTCCAAGTCCTATAAGTGCTAATCAAAGACTGTAAATGCCTTGTCATTTAACAGATGGTTGCCATCTGCAGAGAACTAAATTAACATTTGGAAAAAAGCACTTTTACATCATTACTCTTAAGAATAAAGATAATAAACAAGCAACTGAATAATGAAGTAGATGCATGCCATTATTTTAGCACCCATTATGATACCTACTCATTATTTGGAATTTTTTTTTTCCTTTTCCTTAAATAATTTAAGTCCTTTAGCTAAATGTGTTTCAGAGTACACCACCACAGATATTACATGCCTGGGCTGTATATTTGCACAGACTAGATCTTGTTGCAGTGGGGAAAATCTCCTCTCTATGCACCTATAAATACCCATCATAATGGGATATGTACCACTGTAATCTGTATTTTCAGTAGAACAAAATTCCATGTCTATAAGTCGATATCAATTAGCACAGCTCTATAGCTCTGTTGACTTACAGTAACAGGAGCCACTGAAAAGCTTTAATATTTTAGCCACAAAAAGTACAATTCTTCTCTGTGAAGAAAAGTAAAGAATTCTATGACAAACACAGAATGTATTCTGCTGAGGGATGGACCTCACCAATGTTGATTTGCTCAGGACACAAGCCCAGAGCAGCCAGAGCTGAGCACCCAGTCCTGGGTGCAGGGCTGTGAAAACTCCCTGGGATGGGATTTTTGAATCAAAAGTAACGTCCCACAGCAGGAGTGAATTATTAAAACTAATTCTAAGATATACAATAGGCTGAATAGGCAGAAACCTTTGAAGAACATGTGTCAGAATTCTGCACCTGGAGCTCCATGGGGTGTTCTGCTTTGGAACACTCCACATGTCCTACTGAAGATATCAGAGATAAGGCAAGACTCCAAAAAGGTGCCTCCTGAGAGTTACTCACATCCAAGATATGATTTCCATTAGCTTTTGTGAACGATTAGCAAACAATTCTTCCATCACAAGGGCAGTAAGTTGTCTATGTGCTGCTGCTGCTGCTGCTGCAATATTCTCATTCTGCTTGTTTGATTCCAGTTCTGGCTTTCCTTATTTATTTAATAAAAGCCATTTGGCTTCAGGAATTGGATACTGTTAAAAAAAAAACAAACCAAACAAACCCCATACGTAGGACAGAAAGATACTACAAAAATTGAGAAATATAGACCAGAGCTGACAATTCAAAACGGCCTCAGTAGGGCTGGTTTAATGCTCATTCACTTTCCAAGCACACAAGATGTGCCAGCTGGGACTTTAGCTAAAAAGTTTGCTTAGAACACAGATCAAAATACCCCCAGGCTTCAACATGTTAATCTCTTGTTTTCTTCCAATGTTATTTTCTGTAAAAATATCACTTTCTCATTACAATGAAACCTATGCTGGGCATCAGCTCAATGCAGTTTTGGATTTATTTCACTCTGGCATTCAAGAGGAGAGGTGATTACACACCCAACAGTCAGTTGAGAGATCCCTGCATCCCCCTCCAAGCAGCAGAAAGATAAACAGCTCCAAAATGTGACTCATAACATATAGACTGAACTATTCCCTGCCCTTCTCTCCATCAGAAAGAGAAGTTTTCATCATCCCATACAGAAATCTGGAATATGCAGTTGGATTCAAGTCGATCTAAACCCTGATTTAACTTTCCACACAGTTTTTTTGGGTTATATCCTTGGCTGGTAAGAATTGGTATAATTCCACTGACCCTAAGAACCTGACCCTGCATTTCACATATTCCCACTAAATACAGTGAAACATCCCAAAATTCAATACAGATCCCAAAATACACTGTGGGACCAGAGCCAATTTGTGGAGTCGTTTCCAGGCTTTGATGTGTACACTCATCATATGTCACTGTGCTCTAATTAAACCTAAGTGGTGCAATAGATTTCCTGTCACAAACACAAAGATCCCTCGTGTGCTGGGACTGTCCAGGACAGTTTGCTCCAGCACAAAGAAAAGCAGCTCTGGGAGAGAGGAAGGAACCAGTCATGGAACATATGGATATGGAAAGATGAAGCTGATCAATGGAATTGAAAATGGTTCACTTTACATAATTAGGAATTTTCCACTGCTGTAATTTTTCATAGGAAAATGAGGAGCTGTTGAATCCAAATTGTGTGACAAATCCCTTTGCACTGATGATTTTTTTTTGAGGAAAAAAAAATCTTCACCTTTCCATAAATACTGGACTTTCGAACAGATTTGAAGACGGAAATTTTTATCACATCTATTATCAAACCTAAATTACCTCTATGATGCTCCCATACTAAAATTAAAATAATCAAACCACCTGAGTTCTGACAGATTCACAGCTCCAAAAATGCTACCAATGCCGTGGCACGGGCAAGCTTCACGGGCAAGTTTATCACCAAAAATCTCCTTTTTTTTTAAGATGTAACTTCATCCAGTGAAAACTTCACTGGAAATCTACCACAGCACACGGAAAACTTGATGGCTATTTTGGGAAAGTGGCTGTCTAATAATAAATAATCTCATGACCTGCTCCAATGTTAAATTCTAAGATACTGATGCCCTGTAGGAGCACACCTCAACAGGGATTGGATCCTGACAACCCTAATGCACACTCTGCACTTGTGCACCCCAGAACACGGGAGAATTTGCACAGCCACTACTGTGATTTCCCCTTCCTCGGCACAAAAAGAACAATGAAGCACAGTAAGAATCTGCACTGTTGCCTTTTGTTCTAAAAACATCTCGAATCCCACAAATGTTACCAGTTTTATCTGCCACACAAAAAACTCTCGACCTCACAAAATCTGGCTGTAATCCTGACTAATAATTTAAATCTCCCTCTGATAACTTAAATATGCATAGCACAACAAACAAACTATCTAAACCAAGAACTGTTGAGTCAGAAATAAAATAATCTGCTAATTGTGCTTTTCTGGAATGGATGACTGTATAATGTCCTAATCAGAAGGCTGAAATCACATTTGCATTTAGATAAAGCCTTGTTCACAAAGAGACAAGTATAAAAGGAGACACTGAGACTATTGTGGCATTTCTCTGCATTGCATAATCATTTACATTCCTGATAATGATATTCAGATAGTGAAGCAAAGGCTGACCAAAGCCAATTAATCTTCACTCAGCATTAGCAGGTTTGCTAATTGACCCCATGCACAGCAGAACCCTGATGAAGCTGAGATGACGCTATGCCACTGCTCTCAGTTTATTTTTTTTTTGCTATTGAGAGTGTTTTTCAAGCAAATCCCTACAGTTCAACACTTATGATCCCAATCCCTCTGAACTAGTTAAACAGCCACCAAAGCTGGGCTCCAGGGAGTGCAAGCGTTAATTAAAGGACTGCAAGAGTTACCTGAGCTGTTGCTGTTTACAGGTTGGCTCTCCCTTCCTCCTCTGCTCTCTATTCCCCCAGTACACAGGCTGGAGATGTGTTTTATTACTTCCAAGTATTACACCCTTAGAAGTGTAACTCGGGAATTTATGAGTCCCTGTCCTAGTCAAACCTCACGATCTCAGGAAAAACAAGAATGCCAAAATAAGAATGAAATTGGAAGCCTTTTGAAACCTCTTTAACCACAAAACATCTTAGTTCATGTTTTGACATCTGTCTAGGAAGGCATCCAAGTGAACGGCTGCTGCTCAAAAGGTTCTTACTCTTGGGTGGCATCTGTCCTCCCTTCCACGTTTCCCAGATTCCCAGCTGCAAACACAGTGCAGGCCTGGGAGTCCAGCCCCAACCAAGCACCTGCAGCAGGGCCAGAACTCCCTGCTCCAGAACACGGCTGTCCTCCCTGCCCAGGACACTGTCACACGTACTCTCAGCCCCCAGGCACACCACCCAGCGTCCATCCGTGCATCTGTGCATCCATCCATTTGTCCATTTGTCCATCCGTGCATCTATCCATCATCCTCTGTCCATCATCCACTGTCCATTCCATCCATCTCCATCCATCTCTCCATCCATCCATCCACCCCATCCATCCATCCATCCCTCTCGTCCTCCGTCCGTCCGTCCACCATCCATCCATCCATCCTTCCATCCTTCCATCCATCCATCCTCCATCCATCCATCCATCCATCCACCATCCATCCATCCTTCCATCCCTCTCCCTCCATCCATCCCTCCATCCCCACATCCATCCTCCTCCATCCATCCATCCACTCCTCCATCCGTCCATCCATCCATCCATCCATCCTCCATCCATCCATCCATGCATCCATCCATTCTCCATCCATCCATCCTCCTCCATCCATCCATCCATCCATCCCTGCATCCATCCATCCATCCATCCATCCATCCATCCATCCCATCCATCCAATCCATCCATCCATCCATCCATCCATTCCATCCTCCATCCCTCCATCATCATCCATCCCTCCATCCATCCATCCATCCATCATCCATCCATCCATCCATCCATCCATCCATCCATCCATCCATCCATCCATCCATCATTCATCCATCCATCCATACATCCATCCACCCATCCATCAATCCATCCATCTCATCCATCCATCATCCATCCATCCATCCATCCATTCACATGCATCCATCCATTCCTGATCCATCCATCCCTGCATCCATCCATCCATCCATCTCCATCCATCCATCCATCCATCCATCCATTCCATCCATCATCCATCCATCCATCCATCCATCCCTGCCCACTCAGATCACTCACAATCACTCAGATCCTGGCTCCCTTGGCAGCCCCTGGGCACGGTTGCCCTGCAGCCCCAGCCGTGCTGTGTGGGTGAGCACGGACAATGCCCAGTCACTTCCCAGCAGCCGCATCTCGCCCGCGTGCCGGGCTTTTATTGAGATCTGCTGGTTTGATGTGATTGCTTCTGACGAGTCAGGGCCAGGCATTGTTGGGATTTTGTCCTTTCTAAACACGAGCTGCAAAGTCCCACTGCACGAGTGATGATAGCCAGTCCAGTTCTGTTCACTTCTATTTCTGTTCCTCTCCCCTTTATGCTCTGATTGATGCAGGAGGCAGAAGCGGTGTCAGGGGACAGTGCAGAACCATTTGGGGGCACAGCCCTGCAGCGTAAAATTTGCTTTACAAAAGATTTGTAGAGCACATGCGGAATTAAAAACTGGATAATGACAGAACCCAAAGATCTGCACTGATGAGGAATCACCATTGCTTGGACACTCTTCGTGCAGTTCTACAGCATCAGGATGGGGTCTAACGCTACTCAACAATGTCACCATTTTGCAAATAGAAAACATAATTGATAAACTGGAATATAAATACAAAATATAGAACTGCAATTGGTAAAACTTGAGAATGACAAAGTGCTAGAGCTGAGCATAATGACCACCTGTATAAATTAAGCAAAGCCACAGGGCAGATGTGTTACCTTACACCCTGGTTTGGTGTCACACAGCAGAGACATGCAATACTGCAAATAAAACACTCAGGCTTTTGCAATCCTACACCAGTGAGGAAACATGCTGCCCACGCTGAGGCCAGATTACCTTCTTCTGTATAATTAATAAGCATGATCAGACTAATTAGAGAAATATTCTTTGGAGCATGCTTACTAGTGAGGAGAGGAACCTCCCTGGTTTAGGTGCAATTCAAACTTCTTTACTTTTTTCTCCTGACAATGACTTTGCCTGGCTTAAAGAAAATTCTGAAATGCACAGTCCCAGAAGAATTTTCTTCCCAGCTCTGAACTGCACAGTTCAGCTGCTGTTAAAATGAATTTTATTCTCAGTGGCCAAATCTGTAAGTATTTACTTTTGGGATCATGTCTGAATAGGAATTGAGTTATCAACTTTAAACCAAAACTGCCTGTACATTCCTTCCTTTCTTGTAAATAGTGTATTTTGAAATATTCCAGTGTTTAGTGCCAGTTTAGCAATTGTGATTCTCTGTACTACTTTATGCCAGTTAGTACAACAACTTTTTGGCTGAGCTTGTGTCACTTTCTAAAACATCCAACTGGGCACAAAGTAAACTGCCACAACTTTTGCTGAAGGCCAGATAACGAGTTGGCAGCATAAGGCATGGAAAAGCCTTTGAAGGACAAAGCCACACTGTCTGATTAATGACCACATCATCTCCATGGACTATGGGTCAGACAAGCATGGGAAGAATAGTAAGTCTTACATAAGGTTTTGTAGTGGTTCCTCACTGCTCAGGAAGGACTGAAATGGATTCAAGTTTATTTTACCATTAGTCTTTAACACCGGCTCATTTTGCTCATGCAAACTTTATAATTGTTTGGGGTTTTTTAAAGTCAAGAGGGTAAAACAAGGAGCTGTCAGCGCAGAAATGGTTCTGCTTAGGAAAGTACAAGAGTTCAATAGAAGGACAAATTCTAGGTGGAGAATCAGAATTTAAAACAGCAAAAGTCACTGTGATCCACACTATTGACTACAATTTAATTTAAAACCACTGGCTTTTTTCAAACCAAAAATGCCTAACATACTCCTCTTAGTGCAACTATCATAGGCAGCCTACAGAGGAATAAACCCCGTGCAGTGTGACCTCTCCTTTTGCTGCTCCCCCCAGCAGGTCCCTTCCAGCCCTAACTGTGCCCCTAATCCCTGCAAGGTGACAGTGGGGTTTGTGCCATGCCCTGGGATCTACAGCTCAGCCTGGAGCTGTCCTTCCCAACTCACATAATCCTTCACAGCAGCATCAGGAACAACTCAATGTCTATTATTCCAAATCCACCTGCTGAAATTTAGCATCTTCCAATCCTGCCCTTCAATCACAGTAATAATCTGAGCCAACCCCTTCCCTGGCACAAATCCTGTCTGTGGTGGAATTAAACCATGGTTGAATTTGACCCACCACATCCCGAGCAAAATGCACGTTCCTGGGAGCAATGTTTATAAGCAGCAGTATTACAGGACACGTAAGTCTGGGTGCCTTTAGCCTCTTAGGGGGATTGTAACTGGCCCAGCTCACTAATCAGGGATTGTTTCCATACCAACAGCTAATCAGGGGCAGATCCCACCATATCTTAGGGACACTTCCGAGCTCTTAAAGCCACAGCTCAAGTTTTCCCAAAAACTTCACCGTCACTCTGCAAGGCCTCTGAGTGTAGCTCAGATGCAAACTGCTTCCTAAGAACAAGAAAGGTGTGGGCAGCCAGAAGCTCTTGCAGATAAAGACATCCCCCAGAACTCCACAGGATGTTTGTTCTCAGTACAGGGCTTGCTCTTAACTGATTACACACAACACACAACTCTGCTGAGTAACTAAACTCATTTAGAGCTCTGGCTGAGATGAAGTTGGGGCAAAAGTTTACGTTTTGTTGTCTATAGAGATAAGTTCAAGCCATATTTCCTCTTGGTCCCAGTGCCCAGCTCAGAGCTCTGGCTATAATTGATCAAAATAAACAATGCTGCACAAGCAGAAAGGGACAACCCAGAGCTCTTGGATGTCCAGCAGAGAAAATACCTGAGAAAAGAAAATGCTTCAGAAAATTAGGCAGCTTGTGCAAAGTCACACAACAGTAGAACTGGGAATAGGAACCTTCCAGTTCTCAAAGTGCCACGTTAGACAAGGAATTGTGCTGTTGATTATAACTTACAGTGATGTACAATACCATCCCCATTCAGAAAGCCATCCTCTGAATCTTTGGAACCAACGTTTTAATGTTTTTTAATGTATGTCAGCTAAACCAGGTTCAATATCCTCTTTACATATGAATTTTTATTAATGATTATTCTACATTTCTCATTTGTCTGAATGCCTCTAGGACAATTAAAATATTTCCTTTGTTTCTAAAGCACTTGAGCACTGATACAGAATGCCAGAGTATTTTTTTCCCTTTGCATTTATCAACACCCATCGGAGTGAATGAGTGTGACAGAACAATTCTGAGTGGCAAAAGCACTCGATGGAAATGGAGCTGCCTTAGGCTTCATCCATGATTCTGGTTTGTTTACATTTGGTGAAACCTCAGCAAAAAGGGGATAAAAGCTTTGGTTCAATCGAACTCGTGGTGGTAACCTCCAATGCTAATAATTAACTCAATTATGCTGAATTAATTTGATATAATTATTGGTGATGAAGCAAAGACAGCAACCCAGAGAAAGTCTGAGAGACAGGAAGAACAGAAGTCTTAACAATACAAAATATCCTATAAATAGCATCTTTTTTTTTTCCAGAATGAGTCAACGACACAAAATGAGTTCATTACAGTCATCTGGCTTCACTCAACCCTCCAAATTACCCCTGTACCCAGACAAATAGCTGTGAAATCCAGCAAGTGCACTAGAATTACAGCAGGCCCTGACGAATTTGACACAGTACTCAGCACAAGTGTCTGTCCCCATCCAATTATCTAAACAATGCAGATTTAATAATATATCCACAATGCTTTTCCTTTAAGTGAAGATGTTAATTAAGAACACTTTCCTGTTGTACTGTTGTCAGCTGGGTTGTTTTTCTGAGGAACAATTTGGAGGATGCTTATGGAGTATTTTCATTTGATCTGCTGTTCTTATCTAATATTTTCAGATTTATTCAGTTCAAAACAAACAAACCTCAACTATAAAAAACAAACACCTACCTTTTCCTTCCCCATTTAATATTTCTGTGATTTGCTTTAAAAAATATTACAGAAATGCCTTCCTTGCTATGACAATACATACATTTTACTGAGGCTTTTTAAATGCCTATATATTAAAAAATGTCAGTGGAGGCAAAAATGTGGTTAAGTCTTGGGAAGTGGGTTAAATGACAATGCAATATAAGGAATTTTATGCAAATTAATGCTGGAATTAGCACCAGTGGCTCATGACTCTGCCCTCCTGCCTCCACCCTGAGGAAGCACCCAGTGCCTGCTGCCTTCAGCACCCAGACCCAATATCAATGGAGGCAAAACTCCAATGTGGTTACGTCTTGGGAAGTTAAATGACAATGCAATATAAAGAATTGTATGCAAATTAATGCTGGAATTAGCTCATGACCTCCACCCCAGAGGAAGCACCCAGTGCCTGCTGCCTTCAGCACCCAGACCCAATATCAATGGAGCAAAACTCCATGTGGTTAAAGTGGGTTAAATGACAATGCAATATAAGGAATTGTATGCAAAATAACGCTGGAGTTAGCACCAGTGGCTCATGACTCTGCCCTGCTGCCTCCACCCTGAGGAAGCACCCAGTGCCTGCTGCCTTCAGCACCCAGACCCAATATCAATGGAGGCAAAACTCCGATGTGGTTAAGTCTTGGGAAGTTAAATGACAATGCAATATAAGGAATTTTATGCAAATTAATGCTGGAATTAGCACCAGTGTCTCATGACTCTGCTACCTTCACCCTGGAGGAAGCACCCAGTGCCTGCTGCTTTCAGCACCCAGACCCAATATCAATGGAGGCAAAACTCCGATGTGGTTAAATCTTGGGAAGTTAAATGACAATGCAATATAAGAAATTGTATGCAAATTAATGCTGGAATTAGCACCTGCACCCCGGAGGAAGCACCCAGAGCCAGCACAGCCACAGCCCCAGGCTCCTGCAGCACCAGGGACATCCAGCCATGGACACCTTGCTCCCTGCCTTCAGCCTGAAATGCTGCAAACACACAACTTCCTGTTCTACTGCATTTTTATTATCCTTGGTGACAAGAATAAAAATATTACCTCTATCATCACCAATTGCTTCTGAGGAGAGATTCCAAGTGCTTAGATGCAAGGAATTAATAGTATTTATCTTCCAATTTGCTAAGTAGGTGCTGCTCACACACCCCCAGATCACTTCCTCCCTGAGTTCTGCTGGTTCTCAAACACAGCTGATCTTTCAGAACTCGGTTTAATTGCCACCAGGCTCTGATCAGACTCATCAGTTCAAAGCAAGCTTCATTACTTCCATAATTTATGTACTTGAATTTCAACAGATCATTTTGTGCCCAATATTGAGGGGGCAAAAACTGTTTTCCATGGGGAAGATGCTAATGTTTTCTGAAGAACAAGTTTTAAAAAATATTCTTTCTGTAGAGACACTACATTTCAAAGTGGTGTGAGGGATTGCTTGAGGTCTCCTGCAGTTATCTGGACAGCTATTTAAATTTTGTCTCAGCCTATTTCCCACAATCTCTTTAGTTTAGAGAGCTGAGCTATTGCTGCAAGGGGGAAACAAGGGGAGGCATCCTGAGGGAAAGGACAGGCACAGGCTTGATTGACACACAGCTCCCACATCCTTCAGGCAGCACAGAGAGCGAGGTGCGGGCTCACAGACCCCAAATGGGCTAACAGACCCCAAATGCACTTCCCACCCATTTGCAGCACAAGGGCATCTGCACAAAAAGTAACCCTCTCATATTCGGGTGATGGGGCATACAAGGTTGCAGATGCTAACAGATTGACATTGACCTTCGGTTGCATTTGGCATTTCTTATTCTGGGAGGTGGACTTGGCGCGGCCCAAGTCCACTCGCCCAGAAGGGCCTGTGTAAATCTGCTTCGCTAAACAGTGCACAAATGACGCCGGATCTGTCAAGCCTCATGCCATGTCCAATCCGAGTCCTGGGGCAAGAGTCGCTCTCACATATGGGAACTTCTGTTCTCAAAGATGCACCCCAAAAGCATGTGATCGTTGCGTGCGAGCCAGCCCGCTCACTGCCCCGCTCCTCCCATCGCACCTGCTCCAGAATACTCCTCGGTGCGACATAGTGTGAGCAGTCGATGCAGTCATTAACTCTATCATACACGTAACGCAAATGCACATATAGCAGGTTATCTGCAGTCTCCCTCTCGATGCCTCTCAGTTCCGCTCCCGAAACTACTCTTCTGCGACAATTAAGCAGGATCCTGACAGCCTACCATAACTACAGGTCCTCATCCTCGAATACCCAGAATACTCAGAATCACAAGCAGGCATTCTGCACCTCTAGACCCATCCACCTCAGCCACCAGAACTTCCCATCTGCATTCAAGTCTCTACAAACGCAGGATTGAACGTCTCCTTCAGCCTCTTCATTCAGCCGACTCCAACATGACTCTCTATAATCGCATGAGAACAAAAGCACGATATCAGCCTTCCGTCCGGTGCCCCCTTCAATTACTCACGGCTGCCCACAACCTAGAGTACTGTACTGATACTCAGCAAAATGCCATACAACAAAACAGATTCTGCGCAGGCCCACAGTTCACATGAAGCCCCCCTAGTCTTTCACAACTCGAAGAAGCTCTGATCTTAGACCCCTGATGGCAACTACCCTTCGCCACAAAGCAAGGACTCGTAAGGTCAGCTCTGCGATACCTACTCCCCTGTGTTGGACCATCAATGACTCATCTAATTAACATACAATTTATTTTGAAGATATTACTCATATTGAATTGTGTGTTTGCAGCATTTCAGGCTGAAGGCAGGGAGCAAGGTGTCCATGGCTGGATGTCCCTGGTGCTGCAGGAGCAGGGGGCTGTGGCTGTGCTGGCTCTGGGTGCTGAAGGCAGCAGGCACTGGGTGCTTCCTCTGGGGTGGAGGTTCTAATTCCAGCATTAATTTGCGTACAATTTCTTATATTGCATTGTCATTTAGCTTCCCAAGACTTAACCACATCGGAGTTTTGCCTCCATTGATATTGGGTCTGGGTGTTGAAGGTTTGAGGCACTGGTGCTTCCTCCAGGGTAGAGGCACCAGGGCAAAGTCTTGAGACACTGGTGCTAATTCCAGCATTAATTTGCATACAATTCCTTATATTGCATTGTCATTTAACCCACTTTAACCACAAATGGAGTTTTGTCTCCATTGATATTGGGTCTGCGTGCTGAAGGCTTGAGGCACTGGGTGCTTCCTCCAGGGTGGAGGCAGCAGGGCAGAGTCATGAGACACTGGTGCTAATTCCAGCATTAATTTGCATACAATTCCTTATATTGCATTGTCATTTAACTTCCCAAGACTTAACCACATCGGAGTTTTGCCTCCATTGATATTGGGTCTGGGTGTTGAAGGTTTGAGGCACTGGTGCTTCCTCCAGGGTAGAGGCACCAGGGCAAAGTCTTGAGACACTGGTGCTAATTCCAGCATTAATTTGCATACAATTCTTTATATTGCATTGTCATTTAACCCACTTTAACCACAAATGGAGTTTTGTCTCCATTGATATTGGGTCTGCGTGCTGAAGGCTTGAGGCACTGGGTGCTTCCTCCAGGGTGAGAGGAGCAGAGTCATGAGACACTGGTGCTAATTCCAGCATTAATTTGCATAAAATTCCTTATATTGCATTGTCATTTAACTTCCCAAGACTTAACCACATCGGAGTTTTGCCTCCATTGATATTGGGTCTGGGTGCTGAAGGCAGCAGGCACTTGGTGCTTCCTCGGGTGGAGGCAGCAGGGCAGAGTCATGAGACACTGGTGCTAATTCCAGCATTAATTTGCATACAATTCTGGATATTGCATTGTCATTTAACTTCCCAAGACGTAACCACATTGGAGTTTTGCCTCCATTGATATTGGGTCTGGGTGCTGAAGGCAGCAGGCACTGGGTGCTTCCTCGGGTGGAGGATCGGAGGTTGCTAATTCCAGCATTAATTTGCATAAATTCTTTATATTGCATTGTCATTTACTTCCCAAGACTTAACCACATTTTTGCCTCCACTGACATTTTTTAATATATAAGCATTAAAAAAGCCTCAGTAAAATGTATGTATTGTCATAGCAAGGAAGGCATTTCTGTAATATTTTTTAAAGCAAATCACAGAAATATTAAATGGGGAAGGAAAAGGTAGGTGTTTGTTTTTTATAGTTGAGGTTTGTTTGTTTTGAACTGAATAAATCTGAAAATATTAGATAAGAACAGCAGATCAAATGAAAATACTCCATAAGCATCCTCCAAATTGTTCCTCAGAAAAACAACCCAGCTGACAACAGTACAACAGGAAAGTGTTCTTAATTAACATCTTCACTTAAAGGAAAAGCATTGTGGATATATTATTAAATCTGCATTGTTTAGATAATTGGATGGGGACAGACACTTGTGCTGAGTACTGTGTCAAATTCGTCAGGGCCTGCTGTAATTCTAGTGCACTTGCTGGATTTCACAGCTATTTGTCTGGGTACAGGGGTAATTTGGAGGGTTGAGTGAAGCCAGATGACTGTAATGAACTCATTTTGTGTCATTGACTCATTCTGGAAAAAAAAAAGATGCTATTTATAGGATATTTTGTATTGTTAAGACTTCTGTTCTTCCTGTCTCTCAGACTTTCTCTGGGTTGCTGTCTTTGCTTCATCACCAATAATTATATCAAATTAATTCAGCATAATTGAGTTAATTATTAGCATTGGAGGTTACCACCACGAGTTCGATTGAACCAAAGCTTTTATCCCCTTTTTGCTGAGGTTTCACCAAATGTAAACAAACCAGAATCATGGTGAAGCCTAAGGCAGCTCCATTTCCATCGAGTGCTTTTGCCACTCAGAATTGTTCTGTCACACTCATTCACTCCGATGGGTGTTGAATAATGCAAAGGGAAAAAAATACTCTGGACATTCTGTATCAGTGCCAAGTCTTAGAAACAAAGGAAATATTTTAATTGCCCAGAGGCATTCACACAAGAGAAAAGAGAATATTCATTAATAAAATTCATATGTAAAGAGATTTGAACCTGGTTGCTGACATACATAAAAAACATTAAAACGTTGGTTCCAAAGATTCAGAGGATGGCTTTCTGAATGGGGATGCTATTGTACATCACTGTAAGATATAATCAACAGCACAATTCCTTGTCTAACGTGGTACTTTGAGAACTGGAAGGTTCCTATTCCCAGTTCTACTGTTGTGTGACTTTGCACAAGCTGTAATTTTCGAAGCATTTTCTTTTCTCAGGTATTTTCTCTGCTGGACATCCAAGAGCTCTGGGTTGTCCCTTTCTGCTTGTGCAGCATTGTTTATTTTGATCAATTATAGCCAGAGCTCTGAGCTGGGCACTGGGACCAAGAGGAAATATGGCTTGAACTTATCTCTATAGACAACAAAACGTAAACTTTTGCCCCAACTTCATCTCAGCCAGAGCTCTAAATGAGTTTAGTTACTCAGCAGAGTTGTGTGTTGTGTGTAATCAGTTAAGAGCAAGCCCTGTACTGAGAACAAACATCCTGTGGATTCTGGGATGTCTTATCTGCAAGAGCTTCTGGCTGCCCACATTTCTGTTCTTAGAAGCAGTTTGCATCTACTACACTCAAGCCTTGCAGAGTGAGGTGAAGTTTTTGGGAAAACTTGAGCTGTGGCTTAAAAGCTCGGAAGTGTCCCTAAGATATGGTGGGATCTGCCCCTGATTAGCTGTTGGTATGGAAACAATCCCTGATTGAGTGGGGCCAGTTACAATCCCCCTAAGAGGCTAAAGGCACCCAGACTTACGTGTCCTGTAATACTGCTGCTTATAAACATTGCTCCCAGGAACGTGCATTTTGCTCGGGATGTGGTGGGTCAAATTCAACCATGGTTTAATTCCACCACAGACAGGATTTGTGCCAGGGAAGGGGTTGGCTCAGATTATTACTGTGATTGAAGGGCAGGATTGGAAGATGCTAAATTTCAGCAGGTGGATGAATAGACATTGAGTTGTTCCTGATGCTGCTGTGAAGGATTATGTGAGTTGGGAAGGGCAGCTCCAGGCTGAGCTGTAGATCCCAGGGCATGGCACGAGCCCCACTGTCACCTTGCAGGGATTAGGGCCAGGGCTGGAAGGTGCTGGCGGAGCAAAGAGAGGTCACACTGCACGGTTTATCTCTGTAGGCTGCATATTGCACTAAGAGGAGTATGTTAGGCATTTTTGGTTTGAAAAAAGCACAGTTTAATAATTGTAGTCAATAGTGTGGATCACAGTGACTTTTGCTGTTTTAAATTCTGTTCTCCACCTAAATTGTCCTTCTATGAACTCTTGTACTTTCCTAAGCAAACCATTCTGCGCACAGCTCCTTGTTTTACCCTCTTGACTTTAAAAACACACACATAAAAGTTTGCATGAGCAAAATGAGCCGGTGTTAAAGACTAATGGTAAAATAAACTTGAATCCATTTCAGTCCTTCCTGAGCAGTGAGGAACCACTACAAAACCTTATGTAAGACTTACTATTCTTCCCATGCTTGTCTGATCCATAGTCCATGGAGATGATGTGGTCATTAATCAGACAGTGTGGCTTTGTCCTTCAAAGGCACTTCCATGCCTTACACTGCCAACTCGCTATCTGGCCTTCAGCAAAAGTTGTGGCAGTTTACTTTGTGCCCAGTTGGATGTTTTAGAAAGTGACACAAGCTCAGCCAAAAAGTTGTTGTACTAACTGGCATAAAGTAGTACAGAGAATCACAATTGCTAAACTGGCACTAAACACTGGCAAAATCAAAACACAGGGAAAGATGTACAGGCAGTTTTGGTTTAAAGTTGATAACTCAATTCCTATTCAGACATGATCCCAAAAGTAAATACTTACAGATTTGGCCTCTGAGAAAATCATTTTAACAGCAGCTGAACTGTGCAGTTCAGAGCTGGGAAGAAAATCTTCTGGGACTGTGCATTTCAGAATTCTTTAAGCCAGGCAAAGTCTTGTCAGGAGAAAAAGTAAGATTTGAATTGCACCTAAACCAGGGAGGTTCCTCTCCTCACTAGTAGCATGCTCCAAAGAATTCCTAATTAGTATCATGCTTATTATACAGAAGGTAACTCGCGTGGCATTTCCTACTGGGGTGCAAAGCCTGAGTGTTTAAATGCATCGCTTCAATCCACGTGACAAGAATCCGGAACCTTAGGAGTCGCATCCAGTCGCGCGCTAACTACAAAACAAGCATAGGGGATGGCCCCGGCAATCCTGTTAATCCTGCACAGAAGCGACTGAGCTATGGTCATGCCTCACATTGCATCTCCAAGGAAGTCCTCTGCAATATACAGGCATGCATTCCGCTAGTGCTCTCTCATATGCAGTCTTTTGTTAATCATTTAACGTTACCTCCCCAACATCTGCACATGCGTCTGACCCCTCTACTCCCCTCCAGATCCTTAGAGACTGCAGTGTCCATACCTCCCCAGAATCTGCACGCAGTATTGGAATAGCCATCTGAAAATATTGTAGCAATTTTACAGGATGGCACTGTGATCTGCCGCATCAGGCTAAGGAGAGGAATAGAAGTGAACAGAACTGGACTGGCTATCATCACTCGTGTAGTGGGACTTTGCAGCTCGTGTTTAGAAAGGACAAAATCCCAACAATGCCTGGCCCTGACTCGTCAGAAGCAATCACATCAAACCAGCAGATCTCAATAAAAGCCCGGCACGCGGGCGAGATGCGGCTGCTGGGAAGTGACTGTGGCATTGTCCGTGCTCACCCACACAGCACGGCTGGGGCTGCAGGGCAACCGTGCCCAGGGGCTGCCAAGGGAGCCAGGATCTGAGTGGATTGTGAGTGGATTGATGGTGGATGAGGATGATGGATGGACATGGACATGGATGGATTGAGGGAGGGCCAGCGAATGGATGGAGGGATGGATGAAGGATGTGATGGAGGGATGGATGGATGGATGATGGATGAGGATGGATGGATGATTGGATGGATGGATGGATGGATGATGGATGGACAGGATGGATGGATGGAATGGAGTGGAAGGATGAGATGATGGATGGGATGGATGGATGGATGGATGGGGATCGATGGACAGGGATGGATGGATGGATGGATGGAGGATGGATGGATGGATGGATGGATGATTATGTGGACGCTTCATTGTGGTGGATGGATGGATGGATGGATGAGATGGATGGATGATGATGGATGGTCAGTGAAGATGATGGAACTGGCACATCCACCTCCCCAGAACCAATGCACAAGCAGCGATCTGCAGCCCCTCTGTGCCCCATCCACCATCCCAAACTCCATCGCACAAAGCAGGATCTGCAGCCCCTCGTGCCCCCATCCACCTCCCCAGAACTCCCTCTGCACAAAGCAGGATCTGCAGCCCCTCTGTGCCTCCATCCACCTCCCCAGAACTCCCTCTGCACACCCCCGGCCCTGCTCTGCCGTCACAGCCTTCATTTTCCCTTTCATGGATTTTTGCTTGAAAAAGCAGCACTGCCTCGATTGTCTATTTTCAGCCTATATTTAAGAAAACCCTTTGGTTCCATTTGTAGCCACATCCTGTCTCAGCCTCCCCCTCTTTTTGTTCCTAAATATAAGGCTGATGCAATTTGATGTGACATGACAAAATAGCACATTTGCATTGGCAGAAACTTTCTCTCAGCAGCAGTAATTAAAGGGAGTAGATGAGACATTGCTGAAATTGGTGTTTATTTAGCCTGGAAATAAAAGGCTTCAAGATGTCTTAAGAGGGATGTTCAAGTGTGTCACGACCATGAAACTCATCAATGAGCACCGCCTTCTACAGGCTTCCTTTCTGACAAAGAAATGGTCACTTGAACACTGCCATTGATTTAAAGAGAGTGAAAAATCAGCACTCTGTAGACCATATTCCTAACTAGTGAAAATTATTTAATGTGTTTCTTGGGGTTATAAATAGTACCAGGACACTTGTGGTTACACATAAGACAAAGTCAGTCTAACTTTAGAGCACAGGCTCTCTCAAAATGAGAAGAAAATGAAGATTTCATTGACTACAGGGAGAAACGGATGCTTAAATGAATTTTTGATCTGAGATGCAACAGCAGAGGCCACGTACTCACCTTCACTTACCATACAGATTTTTGTTACTGTCAATGACACAAATCCAGAAACAGCAGCCTGAATCCTGTCAGTTCAACAGGATTCACACTATAGATTGAAACTCAACTACAAAACTCATGAAGTAATTTACTGTGCCCTGTTTTGCTGAACAGATGCACTGCAAATACCTGACAGGAACAGGTAATGTCAGCTTCTTGCGTTCTATTCCATTATTGATGACAGCACCAGAAGGCAGTGGTAGAAGAAGAGCAATATTTGGAAGTTGCGGTTTTTTTCTTGATATTTAAAAGGCAAAGTTACTTTACTTAATCCATGTGAAGAATTCAGGGAAAGGTCTGGTGGCTGTTCCATAGCCCATAGGATTTAGCAGACATAATATGGCTTCAAGGGAAACATCCTGCTCAGAAGCATCTTCCCTCTACTTGTGCACACAAGGCTATTCTTTAAAACCCATCTGTGATCAGCTCCAAACCGGCAGCCCACGTTTTGAGCAGGCTCGTTTCCATCCTAACACAGATGGCACCAAGAACAGGGCAGGCCAGAAAAAAATCAGTTTGCATATTATGCTTCAGTTTTTATGGGTCAGATTACCATTCAAAGCCATCAAAATGGCAACCCATATGTGATGTGTCTGCCATCGGAACTGAAGTGATACACCACCAAAATGTTAACAGGGCTGGCTAGAAAAGGTTTGATTAACCCTGGACTAACCTCTGATATTTAAAAGTAAAGATCTTTTCTGTCCCAAATTTATTTTTTACTTTGACAGATCAATGAAATAGCTTGGTGAGTCAAAAAGGAAAAGACATGAAGCCATCTTCATCCCTGAACAAGTGCATCGGCATGGCTCTCTTGGCAGAAGGGAGCTCAGCTTCTGTGCCAAATATTCGCTTCCTCAGTGAGCCAGGTGCAGATGTTGGCTATGTCATCTGTTCTCAACTTCTTTGTTCTACAAGCCAGAAAAGTGTTCCCACAGCTTTGGGGGGAAAATGGGGATGTGAAGAGCTCTGTGTATGCTTTCAGTGGTGAAGAATTCCTTGCAGAAATAAGAAATGAGCCATTCCCCCCACTTGTGACTATTAACCAGTGGAGAGCTGTGTCCTACACATCCTGAAGGGATGCTGCAACAAGGTCAAAGCCCTGGCATTCTGTTTCCAGCCTCCTACACATCCTCTGCCTTCCTGCCAGCTACAGCTGATTCCCTGTTCAGGAGGGGCATTATCCCAGATGCTCCAGAAGCTCTGCTGCCACAGGGACAGGCTTTAAAGAGGGCAAGTCTCTCCTGGGAGAAGTCTATTGAATGGTGAAAGGTGTTTTAAATGTCCTGCTAGGTTATCATGGCACCTGGATGCAAACAACTGCCATGCTGACAGCCATGGCCACCACCCTGCGTCACTACCAATGGGAAAATTCATTTACAAGAGTTTTCAGCCCTCTAACCTATGTGATATTTTGGTCAATGCTGATACTTCAGGTGCTTAGCCTCAACCAGGTACAGTGCACACAGCAAGAGCAGATTCCCTCCACCATGCCAAGACTCCTGATCTAGTTGTAGTATGAAAATATTATTTATTTGGTATCTTACTGGCAATTTGTAATTTGGGTTCTACTATTGTATTCATCAGCATGACTGGAATAGAGACAGGGTGATCCTGAACGTAAAAGGCTGTTTAGAAACATTTCCTGTAAATATGTACAGTCACATATCAATTCTGCACCAACTTAATTTCTACCATTTCTTTGTGATTTGGCATTTTCACTGTATGAGGTAAATAAGGTCCTAAAGATTTCCATAAAACAACAAAACAATTTACTGACAGCATCCAGAATAGAGGATTTAATTATCTTCACAGATTAGGCCTGTCCAAGTCCAAAAGTAAGCAAGAGACCTGCAGAGAACAATCAATTTTCATTATCTGTTTCTCCTCAACTCGCTACTTGAAGTGCCATTAATAAAGAAGTGCCGAGAAGCCTGTCAATAAATAGCTCAATTTATCCCCATGGAAGCTCTCAGTTTTGTCTGACCCATCACATGAATGCATGGCTTTGACATGAACAGGCTGTTGCTTTCAGTCATCTACTCAGAAAAATTTTATTAAACATACACTCCAAAAAGATTTAAGTAGAGAGAAATTCTGACTGAAGAGAACTGACCTGTCAATATTTCCTGATAAGAGTTGCTGTAGGTAAGGAAGCATTTTCCTCCTTCTTGCACTCAGGATTCTGTACAATAAGAATTACTTTACAGTATTCTGTATACAAAAAACCTGTTTTGGACCAAGGCAACAACAGATTACACACAAGAAACTCCTTTCTTGAATACTTGACTGTACAGTGAGTAAAGCAAATCAACTCATTCTCTAAAGCCAACACTAATTTATTTATTTATTTAGAACCTATCCTAAGATTGTTGAAGTCAAGCAAATGGATTGCTCTGACTATCCAAAGACATCTGGACCAGGTTTTACATCAGATCTTATCACAGAGGCTTTTAAGTCCTGGAAGATAACCACAATGGAGACTCTAAACTGAGCTTTTTTTGCCTCCCTTTGAAAGACACAAGTGTTTGAAAAATCTAAGAACTGAACCCCAAAAACTGCCTTATTTTCATGTATCATCTAAATTTTCCGTTGTGAGAGTGGAGAGCCTCTGATAAGTAACTTGGTTCAGTCCTGCAGAAAAGCCCTCTCATTAACACTGTTAATTAGCATTTAGCAGGTACACCACCAGTTAGCCGTCCCAGCAGGACATTCACCACACCCTTTCAGAAGTGCCTCCTCTGCTAACTCATAGCAATGTAATACCCAGAGAGCACCACAATGAACTTCTCCTTAGGCTGAGATTCAAACCAGCAGTAACTCCTAGAATTCACTTAGCAGAGCATCAGGCACCTGGGCTCAGGAAGCTTTCCACATCTCCTCTAAATACACCCAGCTGAGCTTTGTGAACACAATGAAATAGTATCAGTTGCTCTGTTTCATTGTTCGGTGATAAACAAGTGTTTAAGGTCTAACCTGAATTTCCACTTTGGGAGTAGAAGAGTCTTTTAAAGAAAAGTTCATGTCAAATTTGGGGTTCCTTTGTGCTGCCAAAGTGTATAAAGAGCACTGATGTAAATGGGAATGACACTCCTAACATGGTTACTAGCTGGTATAAGTTAGTTCAAGCCAATAATCTCCAACTTGCTGCCCTATTTTTATCTACTAAAAGCCCAGTGTCTTGTGGTGATCCTGCAGTGCAGAGCTGACCTGCACTCAATCCCTTCTGCCCATCAGACTGCTGAGAAGATTTCTGCATCTTCATACACCACCCCCAAAGAGCTGCAGCCTGGAACAATGTCTGCATGGTCCTGTTGATTTTAGTACAGAACCCTTAAAAACAAATCATAAATTTCTAGTGTGTCCCTGTTTGAGAAAAACAGGCTTACTTTTCAAACACAGACCTGGAGCCCATGTTCATTCCTGTCTATGAATGGAGCAACAATATTGCTGCTCAATTTCTCATTTATCCTATATCACCCATGCTCACCATATCCAAAAGAAATACAAAAATGCTATCTGCAAAGTCTTTACACTACAATTAATTTAATAAAATGATTGATAATCATTTACTACAGGTAAACAGGTATAAATCTGCTGCTCCTCACATGCCCAAACTCATTTATCAGTTTGTCTTTATGGAAATGTTTTCAGTGGGCAGACAAAGACCAAAGCCACACACACATTATTTTTCAGAGGGTTGCCATTGTTTGTTTGTTTGTTTGTGGAATGATGAATCTCATTTATTGCATTTTATCCTCTGTATGCCACTACTCTGCTTCCCATTGGTGTGAGAACTGGAGCAGGAGCAGAATCAACTGATCTGCTCACACCTTTCTTCCCCAGCATCAACTGGTCAGCTTTTACTGGGAGAAACACTTCCATAGCAATCTGACCTGACTTCTGCCTCATTTGTTTGCAATGAAAGAGTTAATATCTGTGACCCAAATATGGAGACCCATTTTAAACTTGCTGAAAATTGCTTTTTAATCCTAGCTCTCGAGGATTTCCTTTGAAACCATCTGCCATGCACGCTGGGTACTCTTTCCCTGTATATATGCAGGATTACTGGAATATGGATTCTTTTGTGTAACTTAATACATTTCAGCATATTAAAAAATTAGTTGAAATTTCCATTATTTTCTGATTTCAACGGCCATAAAAATGACTGTAGAAGTCAAAATCATTGACAAGTTCATGGCAGAGCCAGCACCCATACTTATCTGATTTTCTGCAGTATTTACCTTGCAATTCTAGTGTTTAGTCAGTCTGAGACCGGCTGGGTTTAAGGAATAGTTATGAGTTACTAATACAACTTATGTACATGCTTCCAATCAAGCTCAAGAAATTTCCTGGATAGGAATGGATTTAATCATGTGCTTTATCATGCTTAAATTTCCCATGCCTACTTTCAAGACTGGAAGACACAACATCATAATAATTAGAGATCAGAAAATATTTCCCAATATTATTTAAAATCTATTGCCCAGCTTTTTCTATTTTCTTGCTATGAGCCTTTATGCAGTTGTATTTTTACAGTACAAATATTGAAGAGAAAACATCACAATAGTAAATAAACTGAATTTTAAGACTGGCACGTGCAACAATGTATCTTTTAGCAAATAGCCAAAACTTAAACCAAAGTATATTTCTTACTATCACAATAATTACAGAGTGATTGAAATAGCAAGTATTCAGCAAGCTAGATTTATAAACAATTTACTGGATCAGCTTATAAAGAAAAAAAAATCTAAATCCCAGTACAATTATTGAGCATCTTCAGAGTGAAGTATTTTTAAAAATTTTGATTTCCCTGCCAATAGAACAGAGAACAATGAATTATTTGCATAGGTTAATCCCTATAAATAAAAATTTATAAATAATATTTATAAATAAATAAATAAATAAATATAAATAAATTTATAAAATAATAAAAATTTCATGTCATTTCACAGCCAGACAACCAAGATCTGATACAAGTGAGTAGCAATGCAGAATCCCCCTCCAAACCAAAGGCAGGATCTCACTCCCTTTGATGCCTTTTCCCTGGAAAGGAGCTGTGTTAGATGTGATTAATATACAGGATAGATCTACACGTGCAGATGTTGCAAGAATGTAGAGGAGAAAACAAGCAAATCATTCTGTTTCAGCAGTACCAGATGTTGAAGCATCACCCTGCCGACATGTTACTTTTAATACAATATTGCTCATAAAATGAGGGGAGAGGATAGAATCAATGCCCAATTACCCAGTTTTTTCAGGGTTTCCATTTTAATGAGCTTCCTGAATGATTCTGTCCTTTTAATTTTCCTCCTCTAATAATCCTATCAAATTAGTTTTGTCTAAAACATCAGCAAAAAGAAAATCAGCTGTCTAAAAAAAATCCTAAAACTGCTGGTAGTAGGTTCTTAAAAATGACACATTATACATCGTTTACTTCTGTATAAATGCAGAGCAATTCCCAAGATCCTACAGCACTGCTGGGATTAGACTTGAGTGACTGAAAACAGCTTGGTGTCCCAACACATCTGCTAATGGCAAATGGATAGAAACAGTGCAATGGCATTTGCAGATAGATCAGTGCTGAAAAAACAACCAAATGCAGAATAAATAGATTAAAGGCACCTTTCTGTGGCTAAGGGAAGGATTAGGTGAAGCCTGGCCTGCATTCCAGCTGCAGACTAACCTGCTTTCCTGCTAGACTGCATCTGCCACTCGTGTTATCAGCAGTGCCAGTGAGTTCCCACCTGTCACCTGGGCAGCCATGTGAGGAGCTGGTGACAACAGGGATGGCAGCAGTGACACTGCAGTGCCACAGAGCACACAGCCATCCCCAAATCTGCCAGGCAGCACCAGCTCCAAAGAGCTCTGCACACCCTTTGCAGTGAGGCAGTGCTGGGTGAGCAAGAGCTCCAGCAATGGCACCCACAGCCTGTGAACAAAAAAAATAATAACAGCAAACCCCCAACAGCCAGAACTGTTCACAGAGCAGCTTTCTTTCAACTCACTGGTCCCCCAGTGCCACAGGAATTAGTGATGTGGAACTAATTGATACAAATCTCCTGAGGGGAGAGTTGCTGCTGGTTATCTTGAGATGAGAAATTTAGTCCAGCAGGATAAATTGGACAGACAGCTGAAAAGCTTTAGTTCTCCTGGTAGAAAAGGAATTGATCTGGTAAAGAAAGCCCTTAAAGAGATATTATCATGTCAAAAAATATAGGGCTAGGAAAAACATTAAGTCTTAAAACTGAGAGACCTCCAAAAACTTTGTGTTTTTATCAGTACAGCTAATTATCTCCACTTTCACACAAAAGATGAAAAACTGAAGATGTCAAAATTTTAACATTTCTCCCAGTTAAACTTACGTTATAAATATAATTATGAAACTGCTATAAAAATCCCTGTTCTTCAATTAGTGATTTTATTTCTGCATCTAGTATTTTTACTTATCAATTACCCTTCCACCAAGTTGAAGATAAATAGAAGTATTCAGATATTCACAGTCATGTAAGATTCTATTCAGGATTCTGCCAAAATGTTGTATCAGACTTTTCCAAATTAATTTTGCTACCAGATTCCTCAATTCCATTCATTACAATCATTTATTTGATAAACAAAATAACAACAGTTCACATGCATGCCATATGTACAGCCTGCATTTTTTGCTCCAAAGTGCCCATATGCAAGATTTACTTCCTTCATGAACACCAGATTTCAAGGACAGGATTAGGAAGCAACAACACAACAATGGATTCTCAAAAGGCACCTACAATGGGTGGAGTATTGGCTCATCTGCATGGCCACACTGAAGCTGTGGGACTCCAGAACATGAGTATTGTACTTGGGGACAATGGGATGTCACAGCTCTGCTGTGTTCTGCTGGGCCCAAAGCTCTCCTGAGGCTGTCATGGAATCAAACACCCCAAACTTGCTGAGAATAGAAAAATCTGAGCAAAAGCTCTCAAACGAACCAAATTCTTCACAGACAACCAATGCCTGTTGTCTGACCAGACAGACAGAGCTTCCATCACCTGAACCACTGCCCCCGAAGTTACATGGAACTGAAGATTTCCAAACCCATTCTCTCCCTTAGACAAGTGGGTTTGAATCAGGACAGGAACTGATGTGAACTCAGAGCTGAGTTAAGCCTATCCAGGCTGAGGCACACCCCAGCAGCTGAAAATCTCTGCTCTCCATGGAGGCCATGGCCACCCTGATCCTTGGACAGGGTAATTCAGAGCTCCTCTACCCAACTTGAGCCTTGGCACCACTGTCAGCTACCAGTTTACTCCAGAAACAGTGATCATGGAGAACAAGGTCACTCAGAACGTGGCATATTTAAACAAGCAGCAAAGAGAGATGCAACTCATGGAAAAAACATAAATGTACCATCACACACAGCTTAAAATCATGCAGTGCTTTTTGCCTGGAGAGGAGGAAAGGGAAGCAGCCTGCTTCTCTCCCCACTCCTAAACCCATCATTTAGGGATGCTGCTTGCACAAGGACAAGTGCCTTGTGGTGATGCTTTCAATTCTCCACCTTCTAGGGAAGATAACACGCTGTGGAGCTATTTTAAGAACAACTCATTCACAAAGGTCTCCAATTCAGTCTTCAGAGACAGAGATGATTTTCTTGCTGCTTCAACATCTTTACTGGCATGACATTTGCTTCAGAGGGAATTCATTTGCTGTTCTAACATCAGAATGGAGCAAGAGCAGCTGCCAGGAGAAGGATAAAAGGAAACACTGTCGACAAAGAGCAGCAGGGTCATTTGTGGTGCAAAGAAATATAGAACAGAGGGAACCGCAGAACTGACACTTTCTCCAGAAAGCAGCAGGGGATAAAGACATCCCCTCTGCCTCCTGCAACTGGTGTTTAGCAGGAAGGATGAAAATGAGACAGAAAAGACTGAACAATAGGCTGAAGTTTTTAAATGACTAATTATTACAAACCAGCTGTAAGCACCTGAACATTCCCACTTAAAGC
Organism: Malurus cyaneus samueli; assembly: GCA_009741485.1. NCBI lineage: Eukaryota > Metazoa > Chordata > Aves > Passeriformes > Maluridae > Malurus > Malurus cyaneus. The sequence goes on from VKON01001394.1 coordinate 771,016, forward strand.
CAAGCTCATGTTTAAGTTCTGCAGTCAGTGAAGAATTCAGCAAGTCCTTCAGAACCCACAAAAGAAAACATTTCTGTCTAGAAAGCTCTGCAGAGCATGAGCTCAGTGTACTGGAGGTGACATCTTTGGGATGATTTCAAGCTGCAGTGCTGATCCTGACCATCCTATCTGTATATGCAGCACATTGCACAGACTTGGGGCAGAGTTGTCATCCCACCACAAAAAACTGCACTGCAAGAGCCAGAGAGGGCTGACGGGCCAGGGAAACAATACAGGTGCCTGTAGAGTCTGATGTCCAACATCAGAGAGAAGCACAAATCTCAGATGACACCATCTGTCCCCACAGCAGTTGTCCCCTGCCCCATCCCAGGCACATCAGTGCTGCCCTGCTGCAGGAAGCACCATTCCTTTATTTAACTGCTGTCCAAGCAGTGCCACATTCCCACCACACTGCAGGAAAGAGCCAACCTGACTTCTGGCCTGACTGACAACCTCACCATAGGTCACTCACGTGGTTGGATTACTCGATTCTTTCCCCTCTATCTTATTAAAACATTGCCCTGAGCAGGGCAGGGAATTGTCCCTCATTCCACAAGACAAACAGATCCCACCCTCCTCTTAGATGAAGATACTGCCATCCTTGCAAACGTTAAAACAGAAATCTTTATAGATCACCAAAGCTAAACCAAAATATTCTCTCCCCTGATCCACACTGCATTTTATTAATGGAGCAATTTATTCTTTTCCAGATCCACAGAGAAAAGGTTTTTGAAGACAAAAACTCTGGAAAATTATTCTTTGCAAAGAAATAGGCCAACAGACTCAAACAGCAATTTCAATTCCATGGTATTTCGTGTCTATGATTACTCTGTTGCACGTTAGGATCACAGTTTATTTAGAGCATGGTATTTATCTGACTAACCAACCTTCTCAGATTCACAGGCATTAGCACCATGTTTGTGACACTCTTAAAGAGTTTCAGCATCAGGATTTATGAATTACATATTTCCAGGGCATTACAGAACACTGAGGACTCTATCTGCAGTGTTATATCAGGGTATGTGTGGGCTTGTCAAACACCCACATGACAAATTATCAATAGTGCAGCTCAGAGTACCCCTTTCGTGGATCAGAGACAAATCTGTGCATTTTATTATGCTTTGTTCCACTTAATGTTATTTCTTTCTGCATTAAAGAATCACAAAAACCCTACATGCCTAAACGCTGAAGGATGTTGATGCACAACACACAATCAAAAGACTTATTCTAGTATTTCAAGTCCTGTTTTCACAGTTCATATGGGACAAGAAGAAAAAGCTGATAAATTACATCTGGAACTGGCCCATTACATTTTATAGTTCAAGATTACACAATATTTTGTGGAGAATTTTAAGGTTAAAACACTGCTGAGGAGCATCAAAGCAACAGGACTAGCTGATTACAAATTGTCTTCCATCCCTTGCCTGTATGCAGAGCACTGTCAAAGAGATTATATCCCTGCAAAGCAAGTGTCAAATCCAAGGGGAAAATAAATCTCTTAAGAGTCAGAAAAGACTAAACTTGAAGCATTGGATTTTCAGCAATGTGAACAAGAGTGAGCTCCGTGTTTCTTATGCACAGTATTGACTTTTATATGCAGTTTTTACATAAGTTTAGCACAGACAACCCCAGCTACAACAGCATTCATTTCCAGACAGCAGAGCTGCATTCCAGCATTTACTGTGAATGCAATGGTAAGGCACAGATGCACATCCCCATGGGTAACTGTGTTCACCAGCAAGAGATTAGAATTGATGTGCCTCTCACAGCTCTGCTGGGCTCTTTCCCTGCCCAGGTAGGACCAGGGGCAGCGAAGGAAAGGCTGGCACCAGCACAGCAGGTGCTGTGATCCCCTGGCACTCACTGACTGCTCTGCAACCGCTCACACCCAGTTCAGTTACCTGAAGGAACCTCTTTATCACATCACATCACAGGTAATTTAATTCTACGCCCATGGGAAAGGCTCCGGTAACCTGAGAGTTTTTCTGAAGTAAAACTATTAATCAGATATGATTATTCACATGAGAAAATGGGAAGTGTTAAAACTGTCGAGTTTTTACCTATTCCTGTGTTTTGGGGAACACTGATCCCTTACCCAAAGACACTGCAGTCCCCAAGCACGCAGATTCACGGCATGAGGGAACTAAAACCAAAGAAAATTTGGGTCCTGGTTAACACGTACCTCGCAGTGAGCCCCCTGAGCATGTTCTGAGCACGCTGCAGGAGCCTCGCAGAGACTGCCTCGGGCAATGGGCCACGGCCGCGCTGCTGAGGGCATCTGAACCCTATCATTAGCGGTTTATTTCCCTTTCCTGCCAAGGGGAGCTCACGGGCGGCGTGACACGGTGCCACCGCCTGCTGCCACAGCCCAAGGGCCCCGCTGCCAGCCCGGCACTTTAGAAATTGGAAAAACAGGCCCCAAAACCCCACAGACCCCCA
>VKON01001394.1:775737-897500 GCA_009741485.1 Malurus cyaneus samueli
GAGAGGGAGAGGAGATGCCGTTCCACAAATCACAGAGCGCAGCGCGGCGTGACGCATGCGGAAGTGCCCGGTGCGCCCGCCCACAGACGGCAGACGGCCAATGGGCGGAGGGGGAGCTGCTGACGGGCGGCCGATCGGACCAATAGCGGCGCGGGGCGGGGTGAGGTGAGGACGCGGCGCGCGTGGGGTCACCGTGGGCGCTGAGGGGGCGGCGGGAGCGGAGCGGGAGCCGCGGTGAGGGCGGGCTGAGGGCGGGCTGCTGGGTGCGCGGTGTCCCCAGTCCCTGTGTCCTTGCGCCTCCCGGCTCCCGCTGCCCTGGGCCCGGTGCTCGCCGGCGGTACCCCAGTGCCCCCTCTCCTCCCTCGGGTCTCGCTGCCTGCGGGCCGACCCCGCTCCGTCCCGCCGCCGCTACCGCAGCACAGGGGACCATTGGGGGCTCCCCGCGAAGGGCCCAACGCTGCGGAGGGCTGGGACAGCACACACAGCTGCAAACTTTGCATCTGTGCTGCAGGAAGTGCACTGCAACACGCCTGCTCTCCACAACACCCCCTGCCAGCCTTCGTGCTTCCCAGGCACAGCTCAGAACGGGGCACACTGACAAACATTTATACCAAAATATATATATATATATAATATATCTATCTGCTGCTGCCGGTTCTGTGTCAGTGCTCCTGAAGGGCAGCAATTACGCACATGGCTCTAAGGTAGGCACAAAATGCATTAGAAGAGATTCCACTCCGCTGACAGACTCCTCTGAAATACGGCTAGGGGATAAAAGGGCCGGAGGCAGCACTAGAGCGAGGCAGGAAATCCCATTTCCATTTTTGAGAGGGGAGCAAAGTTCAGCTGTGCTGTTTTAGGTAGCACACAGCATTACCGCGGGTCAAACCGCCGCGAGACAAAGATCTTGACAGGTGACTGCACAAGGAAGACATTTTCATACGCTTTTCATTTCTGACTCTTAAGCCGGGTCAAAATGAATATTCTAATGCTCATTTGTCAACCTGAAATTTTAGGAAGCACGGCTTAGCTGCACAGATGCACACTTAATTAAAGGTACAGAGAGGGCATAAACAAGCTGTGTTGTCTCAGAAGAGAACGGCGGGGTGGGTGTTTTAGTTCCAGAGGTGGCTCTCTCTCTTGGAGCTGAGCCTCGGGGGTGCCCCAGGAGTTGTGCTTTAGGTACTGCCCGAGCTGCAGCTTCTCTGCGAGGAGTGGCCGGGTCACAGTGTGTGCCAGCACACAGAGGCTCAGCAGGGCAGGCCTCGGGAGAGCAAAACCTTCTCCCTGCAGGCCAGCCCTTCATGCCAGCCACGCATTAGCAGCCTGGTGTTGGTACTAAACTGCTGCTTTCTCCGAAGGAAAGGAGCTGCGGCAGCGAGGTGCAGGTCAGTGTTGTGGTTGCTCTCGGGTCCCTTCCCTCAGAGCTGGGGAGTTAATTTAAAAACCGAGTTCTCCCAGTCGGAGGGGAGCTGTTGTGCTGTCGGCGCTACTGTGCTCTGGCTCTGTGGTACAGCATTAAAAAGTGGGTGTAAAAGAATGAAAACTGACAAGGAATCTGATGTAAAAAATTATCTAAAGATATTTCCATCAGTTTTTATGTTTTTTAAAGTGTGGAGGTTTTATAACTTAATTTGTCACAGTCTTTGCTTGAATTTACGTTGTTATGTAAGATCAGCCCTTTTTACTGGTGTTTTGTTTGCCTGTGCGTTTCCCAGGTCTTTATTTTCCCAGTTCTGTTCGCCTAAAAACAAGGTGCAGGGAGAGATCTGCTTCCACAATATTCAGCAGAATGAAAGGTCATGCTTGCATATTTAAATATAATATCATTAAGAGTGCTGAGGGGAAAAATGGAGTGTAGAGGGAAGGGTCTGACTGACATCAGGTAGGAAGACAGTGCCAAAAGCACCGTGAGCCCTTGGCTGTGTACCCAGGGCTGTCCAGCAGGAATTGCCCCTGGGGGATTGTGCCTGCAGAGCTGCAACTCCAGCTTGGAGGTAACAACAGCTTGGGAAAAGAAAACAGCTAAAATTGTTAGCAAAATGCAGAAACGGGGGGCTGGGATCCCTCTGGCAGACCTGGGGCTGCAGTGTTTGAGGATGTCGTTGGTGGGAGTGAGTTCCTCTTTGCTCACGTGTGTTTGAGTTCTGTGGTCACTGCTCGGCTTTTGGTATTTCGTATTAACTTCTGCCAGTGAGTGTAGGCTGAATTTAGGAGTCTGTAAGCCAGAATTAAACTGAATTTTAGTTTCATTCGAAATGTGGAAGAATGCCCATGTAATTGAATTTTAGCTATGTGAGATATGTAAACACTGACTTGGGTATTTATAGTTTGAGGTGACTTGGACATGAGCAAAGTGTGACACAGAATTCACAAAGCCTGAGCCACTTTGGTAGGAGGATTCTGTTGTTTCTCGTATCTTGTCTGAGCATTATTAGCACTAATAGATAATGGAAAAGTTTCTGTCAGTGCTTCTCAGGGAAATGGATGATGTTCCATAGACAGCTGGAGTATTTGCAGAAGTCTTTCATCTTCTGCTCTGATGTGTCATTGCTTTGTTTGGAAGGTGCAGCTGACCTGCAGCTCAGTTCAGTGCAATCAGTGTGTGGTGTTGCACTTCCCGTTACCTCACTGAGAGAGATTTTCTCTTGGCAGTTGAATTAGCGTTTGTCATTAGTTCATTTGTCTGGTGCTCGATGATGTTTGGGGGTAGCTAATGTGCTGCTGGAGTTTCTCACTCGTGAAGAGTCAAAGCCTTGTGTTTCAGCACTTTCATTATTAACTCCTGCGGGTGCTGCTGGCTGTTCACAGGGCCCTGTCCTGCTCAGCTGGACCATTTCTGGAGAAATCAGCCTGGGGGTGTCAGGTCCTGCATGTTTGCTTCCCCACACTCTGGTTTGGGGAATTGCCACACACCCAGTCGCGTTCCTCATTTGCCAAAACCAGAGCGATTTGCTCTGGAGTGTTCCCTGCTCACATGTTCCTAAAGTGCTGAAAAAAGTCCGTGTTTTAGTGTCAGTGACAAGCTCTGTCTGTGCCCTGTGGTTCAGACTGAGTAGGGCTGAGTTTTGGAAGTCTTGTGTCTGTTCCAAAAGTAAGGAGCTGTCCTTTGGAGGAGTGCTCCCAGTTTTACTGGGGAGACATTCTGCTGCCATCTGGTGGGATTCCTAAAAAAATAATAATAATGATAATAAAAAAAATTATCAGTTGAGCCTGCCAAGGCTGATAGGTTTGCAGTGAGAGGTAAAGCCTCAGTCCCTCCTCAGGAAGTCCTCGTGCTGTTTCCATGCAGGATTCCTGGACTGGTGAGAGGCACTGAGCTGTGGGAGGGGAATGGGGAATAAGGACTGTTGTTGCTGGTTCGAGGTGGTAACACTGCTGCTGAAATATCGTGGAAATCTCCTGTTGGCTGGGATATGTCCACTCCAATGGGATTGGAAATTATAACCCATCCTGTAAGGTGTGGGGGAGTTCTGTTTGTCTTACATGTGTCTCTTAATTCTGAAAAAGAATGTTGTTCGTCAAAGAATGTGGAACTGAGCAATCTCTTTTAATAATTTCAAATCCATGTTGAAAGGCATCTCTGTGGAAAAGCTGTTACAAGTGACAACAGAAAAACTTATTTGAATTAATATATTTTTTGAATTCCTGATTTTCCCTTTTTAAATTGTGTGTCGGGGGGCGGTTAATGTACATAGTTCTCATCCTTTTTTGTTCAGGAGGTTACTGACAGTCCAATGTTCCAAACAGTTTGGCTGTTGGTGTTGAGACAGGACATCAGTTTGAGCTGCCATAACTTGAAGGGCAGAAGTAATTTAGCCCAAATCTACTGTCCATTCCTGGTCTGAAAACACCAAAGTCATTGCTCTATAAAACCCGAAAGAGTATTGCATACAATGAGTTGTTGCCTGGACCCTGGCACTATTTTAAGAGGGTTTTATCCCAGCACTGATACTAAGCACAGCAGCAGGAAAGACGTTTCCAGGATAAACCGATAATCTCCTGTTCCTTTAAAGGAATGTGTTCTGCTGAGCAAGGATGCAATGGGGATGATGTGTTTGGGACAAAATTGCTGGAATGTGTATTAAGGAAAAAAAGGTGCTATGGGTTCAGAAAAGTCTGAAAAGTGGCAGAAGTTCTCCTTCTGTTGTCGTATATTGCTGAAAACTACAATGGTGTTTTGCATAGTTGATACTAATAATGATGCCTAGGCTTGTGAGCAAGAAGAGTTTAGCAAAAGCTGAGCTACAGCAATTTGTTTTATGAAATCCAGTAAGACTTCTGGTCGGAGAGGATTTTTCCAAAGTTAAAGCTGTCTGTATCATCTTTTTCCAGTCCCTCAAACCTCACCTGTTAACAGAACACAGTACTTGACCATTGGGAAATATTCTCTGTTAATTAACAATTAGGTGGACAATTGTTTGCTTTGAACTATACAATGTGACATTTTTTTTATTGTTGCTGATGCTGTTGTGCTCCTCATCCCTTAGAGCCAGGGGATATTCCAGAGCTGTGGAATTGTGCCCAGTGTGTAGGGCAGGGGAAGGAGGAGGAGTGGGGTGTTTGTCCCCCCAAGCTGCTGTGGTGGAGCTCTGTGGGGCTTGAACCATCACAGTTTTCCACTCTCAGCATTCTAGCTCAGTGAGTTTTGCTGTTGTCGGGGTGCCTGATGCAGACAGACAAGGATTTCATAAAAAGAGGCCGAGTCATTTCCACCCAGTTATTGCAGGGACCCATGAGGACGCCTAAGGCAAAGGAGGCAGCACTGGCATGGGGTGAGTGGGGATTGGGTTTCACATTTACCATCACCATGGAAGGAGCTGCAGGTGATGATCTTGGATCCCTGTGTCAGTATTTTTTATAGGATTGCTTTATCTAAATTGGATTCTGACTCTATTTGTGAAGAAATGTAGTAGAACAATGACCTTATTCAGGTTTTTCTATGTGGGAAATTTGCAAAGCTTTTTGTGTTTAAGTTAGGTAGTTGGTTTTTTGTTTTTTTTTTTTTTATTTTCCAAATTTCCTGAAGAGAAAAATTCTGTTAACATTTAAGTGACTGTTTCCCAAATGGAGTGAATTAAATGAAATGAATATAATAACTGCTTGCATTGAAATTAGATGTTGGGATTAGGTGAAATTCTATCCAAGTAATATATGAGATTGTTCATTATTGTCTTGTAAGATGATGCAAGAAGGAAGGAATGTGAATATTTTTTTTTTCCCCTCGAAGTTGGGCGAGGACCATTTGGGATAAATTAGTTCACTGTAAATTATGCCAAGGTCAGCGTTTCACAGGTCACTTGAAATGCAAGTTGCTTTGCTGCACGGGCAGACCTTGATGTTGTTTGTATCCACACAGGACTGGGTGCCGATAATCCAGTTAGATCCTGGTAGCATTCGATGTTTTTTTCTTTTTCCCTCTGAATTCTGCAAATGTTCCAGCTTGTGACTGGATCTGCAGTCTAATATTGATTTTCCAGAAGACATATTTCAGATGTTCTTTTCCTCTCTCCTCCTGACTCTTTCATCTCTGTTTAAGAGGGTGTTTAAGTTGTGAACTCCCTAATGCAAAGCAGAAGCTGTTGGTGTTTGTGCAGGGTGAAGGTGTGACAATCCCAATGTGTGGGATCCCCCAAAGCAGGAGATAAAGCCATCCCAGGCTCTGCTGGATGTGCCTGGGCTGCTTCAGTTCTCAGGGAACAATGGGATTGAAAGAATAGCTTTGGGCAGGTAAAGTACAGGAAGCCTTTGGGATATGTTTGAAGTGTTTTTTGATGACTTGTAATGGTTGTATCTGGGTCTCATGTATCTTTAATCCCCTGGAAAGTTCTGCCTTCTGGTCTGGAGTAGGTAACGTGCAGCTGTTCATATGAGAAAAGCTGGCTTAAAGGTGTGCGGAGTTTGCTTAAATGGAATTTGTGTTCATTAATATAATTGGTGGTGTTTTTTAAAAGGCATTTTAAAAATCCACAAAGATCTTTAAGTGCTAGAAAATCTCATAGCAGATGCTGTAAGTTTTGCTTTATTGGTAGGCAGAGTAACTATTGGACTGTTTTGTAAAAGTAGACCCCTGAGCAGGGTAGGAGATGCTTAAATCAAAGTGGCAGATGGCAGGCAGCACAAACTTGTATGAAAAGGATAGAAGCTTCTGGGGTTAATGCATTTATTTATTGATGATAATATTTATTCATAATCAGCAGTAATGGAAAAAGTGGATGGAATAGGCAGTGAATGGGTGATAGCTACAAGTGGTACAAACCATAGCTATTACCTATCTATGAGAAGTTATAGAAGTTACTGTTGTTGTAGCTACATTTTTTAAAAATAACATAGGTAATGTATTTTCTTTACCTTTTACTTCCCCTGCTGTATTCCGACTGTCCTTTTCATCACTTCTGCCTGTTTTTCTTATTTTCTGCTGTTTGTGGTATTTGGTAAATGAAGACAGTAGTGTTTGGAGATGAGGGGTAAATTGTTGAAAATAAATTTCCTTGTGGAAATCACTGGAGCTGCATCCACAGTGCATTGTAGGAGAAACCTGGAAAAGAGCAAAGTCATCTGCTCTATGGAAACATGTGGCCTTCCTTGGTGTGTCCTGTGGGCACCTGGATGGGCTGCAGCCTGGGGGTGCAAAATGTGTGAATTCTTGTGTTTCCAGCATGTAATCACAGAGTCTCTGCAGGAAAAACCCCCAACTTGCCCATGGCCACAAATGCCCTAAAATCATTAAAGTGCTGACACTTGCAAGGTTCAATTTTATATTGTAAGTCTGCTGAGAGCCTTGATCAATGAAATGTCAGCTCAGTTTTCTATGTTCCCAGTTCCCTAATTTTGCTACAAATGGCCTGGGGGGTTTCATTAATTGTGGAGGAATGCCAGTTGTGTTTGGGTGAACTCAGATGTGCAATGTGAGTGCAGTTCAGGATGGTGTGTACCAGTGTGTACAGCCCTGAGAGGGGACAGGAGGGCAGCCAGGTATCCAAATGCTGCTCCAAACCCACCAGAACAATATACCAAACTCACCACAAGAATCTGGACTTCATTTCAATATTTAAAGCTGCATCATCTTTTATGCAAGCGTGATGGCTAAATGAAGGCAGACTTATACCAGCCTTGGTATGAAACAACTTCCATGGCTACAGCTCTGGAACATGGCCATGTACTGTTTTCAAAAGTGCTTAGTAAGAATATGAGCTTTAATCTTGAGGGCTGTGACAGAATCAATGTGTCTTGGTAGTATCATTCTTTAATTTCCTGATCTGGTGTTTTTCTGTAAAGCATTTGTGTGTGAGTGGAATTTTTATGCTCTTTATGCTGTTGTATATAACACCAGAATGGTTATAGCAGAACAATTTTGTAGAGTACATATTCTTTTACTTCTTTAATTTTCTTAGAACATGGTATGATGGTATTTATGTGTAATTCGAAAAAAGAAGAGGTAAAAAAAAATCAGAGTTTTCTGTTCAAGAACTCTTACAGGAAGTTTTGTGGAAAAGTGAAGTATATTAGGAACTGTGGGAATCATTGGAACTGAAAAGTATAAATGTTGGGAACTGTGGGAATCATCGGACTTTAGAGGAGGATTTTCTTTTCCCCATTCTCTTTTATGTGAAAATACATTTTAATAGTTGCAAAAAAAAAAAACAAAAAAACAAAAAAAACAAAAAAACAAAAACTGGTGTTTTAGTTTCCTTGTCCTTTTGGAATGGTGCCATTCCAAATTTTCATCCTCAGTCTGTTCCTGGTTCATGGCAGTTTGTCTCCATTATCTGGGTACCACCAGGCGGTGCTCTTAGGGTTTTCTTAATTTTGCAACCTAAGTGGTGTCAGGATAGAGCCTTTGCTTAATGGGCCCAGTGAAGCTGGGGAGGGTATTGAACTGGTGGCCAAAGAGTTATTCAGGCTTTGATCTATTATTTTGTTTTTCTGAAGAATTACTGACCCTCTCTTCTCCCTTGGCAGTGTGTGTGGAGTTTGCTATTGCAGATAATGTATTTTATTGTTTTATCTAATAGAAATTCATGTAACTGTTGAAGATTATTTGTCTGTGAATAGCAAAACTTATTCCAGGAAGGTTTCTTCAGGCAGTGTTCTTCCTGTGCTCAGTTGCTGAGGTGTGTGCTGGCACTTGTGTGGGTGAGGGAGGGGAGTCTGGCACATGCTCTGGCTTTCACTGAAAACCATTCTGTTCAGCCTTAGCTGTTTTGGTTCCTGATTAATGGGTTAAGGTATACTACAGGAAATAGGGAAAGAGTTCTCTCCCAGTCCATTTGGAACCCTTTGATTGATGCAGGGCACTCCTGTCTGGAGCAGAGCTTGGAGGTCACTGGCTTCTGAGCACAAGTGTATCTGCTTTTAACTGGGGACCTGTTTGGCTTCCTCCTGCCTTGTTTTTAAAAGCCCTTGGCAGCCCATGGGAGACTATTTGAAAGCCCTCAATTAGAGCTTTTTCCCCCCAGAGATTGCATAGTGACAGGACAAAAGCATTGTTTAAAGTCTGTTCTCATCTTGCAGTATAACTTCTCTTTGAATGTTTCTGTAAGTTCTGGTTGGCTCATTCAGAGCATGTGTTTAGAAGCAGGGTTTCTATTCAGGACAGGGAAGAGAAGGCATTATTATTTCCAGGCCACTTGCAATTAATTTTCTCAATTCCTAGGCTATTGTTTTTGGTAAAATGAAGAATTTCCCAAGTCTCTCACTGCTTTCTGGCTCTCCTGTGTCCTCCCTGATGCATTTGAAGTCCTGTAGACCAGATCTTCTTGATGTTGCTTTGTAGCTCGTGGGTGTGATGATGAAGCAGAATTGCTCTTTTTGTTATTGTTGTGCCTGTTGGGAGGGCTGTGGATCAAATAGGTCACGGAGAGCTGTGCTGTTCCTGCTGTGAATGTGCACAGAGCCAAGGTCACACGCGTGGGCTGTGCTGCAGGGCTGTCCCAGCACCAAACCCCATCCTGGCTCTGCATGTACATTTTTTACAAAATAAAGACAGTCAAAACAATGCAAGAGAAGTTGAGATGCTGTTTCTGTTTTTCAACAAAAGTGGGGAATCTCCCGATCAATTTACATTTTTCAAGTCATGACTCCTATAACAAATGCAAGGATGTATCAGAACAGATAGGAATGGACCCAGAATTAAGATCTGCCAATAGTTTTGTTAAGGGCATGTGTCTTCTAGGTCAGTGTTCTCAGAGGAGCTGTTGTTAACAGTGAGGTGCAGGCAGGCTTTAGTGCTTTGTGTTTTCCTGTAGTTCAGCATATGGAAATTAAAAAACCCCAACTACCAAACATGGAACCAACCAAGGCTTGTATAAAAATAATATCCAGCTTTTAAAGTGAAATAACACTGAGTAATGACTAGCATCTACTTTGTTTTCATGTCTAAATTAAAATTGTTGGGGGCAGAAGCTCCCACATAATAATTGCTGTTAATTTAAAGGGACAATGTCCTGTGTCATTAGTGCTCTGTTCAGTGCTGCTTCACCAGTGAATATTCACATCATGAACTGAAACAAAAGGCTGTGAAATTAAGACCTGCTAGAATCCTCTTCAGGTTTAAATCTAAAAGCCATTAAAAGTTGCCATTTATTAGTTGACAGAGAAAGAATCTTATCTTCCCCTTGTAGATCCCAACTGTTTGTGGAGAGGGGAGTGTCTGTGTGTGCTGGGGATTCCTTCTGTGTCAGTGACTAAAGCAAGAGCAGCCCAGATCCTTCATTCTGCAGCCTTTGTGCTCCTGTTCTATAAGAGAATGTCCTACAGCCTCACTGAGAGGCAAAAATGTCTTTAAAACGTGTTTCACCATGGATCACTTGATTTAATTGAAGTGAGTAAGAGTTCTACCTAGGAGCTTAACTAAAAGCAGTTTTTAATTATGAAGTGGAAAGTACCTTTTATTTGTTTTTTCAATTATTATAGATACCTCAAGGTATCAGAGTGCTTTTCTGAGCATATTTGCTCATTGATTGCACTTGAAAAGTCAGGATTAAGGACTTCCACCGTGCTTTTGCCAGCAGGGCATTCACATCCTCACCCAAGCCTGTAAACTGAGCTGCAGCTTCCCTTCTGCCCCTGCTGAAGAAGCAAAGCATTTATGTTCTCTAGGTTTGGATTGCTTATTGTTTTCTGAAGCAGTTGAGGAAACTAGGTGAATGTTGACAGAATCAGGACCAGCTTTGACCTACTTGTGGCTTTTTTTCTGATCTCTGTCTTGGGCATGTCACCTTATAATTTTTAAGCTGCTGTTTACTCACCTGAAACCTCATCTAAAGCATTGAGAACTGACAGTTGTTTGGTAATTTGAATATTAAATGTATATATCATCACTCCCACAGTTGTTCCCAAGGAGATTTTGTCACTTACTATATGACCCAGTAAAGGGAATTCTTTGGTCATAATTTTATTTCATCCTGAACTATTGTTTAAACTTTGGGTTTGAAGTATGTTAGAGTCATTAATTTCATTTCCCCGATATTGCACCCATGGTAGTGATTCCATCTGTTATCATAAGGTTTTTGACAGATTCAGAATAGAGAAACATATATTAGGATTTTTGTGTCAGTTCGTGGAGATCACTTGAAGCTAAATACAGCTGTGGAATGAAGAGGTCAGAAGGGAGTCCTGCAGGCCAGACCTTGATGTTTCTGTGGATGGAGATGTGAAACCAAACCAAGTGTGTTGTAGGATGTCAGTTAGCTTGGTTTATAACAATTCAGGCTGATTTTCTTTTCATGAATAAAGGGAGAGACACACTTTCCTAGAAGATCTTGTAATATTTTAAACAGTTCTCTAAGATGACATTTTGTGGGTGAGTTTTAGAAGGGGGAAAGGCTGAGGATCACTGGAGCTGGTACAGGTCATTTGGGCCTGGCACCAAGACATGAACAGGATTGTCTGGCTTACCTGAAAATTTAGGTTTTGCAAATTTTACAGTATGTCAGACATTTGAGTAGTAGCCAAACGACCTCTCATAGAAATTCATTGGTTACATGTTCTGCTGTTGCAGACATGAAAGAATTTTAAGCAGTCTCGTCCCACTCTCAGCAGGCTGTTCACTCAAAGGTGCTGTTCACCTCTCCACTTTAGTGCCTCGCTCTAATGTCTCCGGATTTCTGAAATTGCCTTTTGAATCCATTCAAAAGGAGTGGTTATGGCTCCAGTGTAATTGAGACTGTCAAGGAAATAGGTGGAATTTTTACAGCACTGTGAGACTTGATGGTATGTGACAGAGGATCATTCACTTCACTGGTCCATGGTAATGGGAGGCTGATGTGTCTTTAGACGCCCTGGTAATAAATAGAAGACTGATTTTTACTTTTTTTCCCCTTCATTTTTGCAAGGCTGTGGGTCTTTCTTAAATCTTCATTTGCATGTACTAAAATATAAAGTACTTCTTTCATGTTCCAAAAATATCCCATAACCTGAGACATCTTCTAGACTTTTGGGCTGTAGAGGTTATGAATTTATTTATTTCACACTTGTGTTTTGACATGTCACTTCTGTTCCTACGGTAATTCAGAGAAGGAATGACTGGGCAGCGTTGAGTACGTAGAAATCTTTACATAGAAAAAAAATTGCAGCAGTTTGCAATAATTTACATGAGTAAAATGTGCAGAGGAAGCCTTGGAAAAGCTGATGTGAAATGCCTTGTGCACAGCTACAAGGACATGGCTGTTAATGTGGTTGGGCCTTTTTCCACTGTTGTCAAATAACCTGAAGGATGATCCTGAGTTGCCGTTCTGGGAAAAGCTGCGTTGCCTGGGAAGGAGGCAGCACTGAAAGAATTTGTGTCAGATGTGCTTCTCCTTTGGCTCTCAGCTCTTGCTTTGGTTTGTTCAGTAGCACAGCAATTGAGACATCTCTGCTTAGTGTTTACTTTGGCCGCTGTGAAGTGTTGGGGTTGAGAATTACAGCATCTTACAGCCTTAGTGTGTATTTTTAGTAATATTCTAAAGTTCTGTGATTCTGATATCCATGCCTGTGCAAGACAAATAAAGTGCTATAATTTAAAATAATTTCTGGTAGAGTGAATGGAAGAGAAAGTGTCAACTGCGAAGCATTCTGAGTTTCAGTTCTGTTTTCTGTATTATTGTAGAATATAGAATTCCTTAGGATAAGGATCAGGCAGAGTAAGTTGAAACTTGAAAGGTCAGTAAATAAGATTTGTCTCTTCCAACTAAAAACCTTGATGAATGTTCATGGATTTATCATCACTATGGAATTTGGGGAGATGAATATAAATAGTGGTAATTCATAAAATTAAAAGGTACCTTCTGCCTCAAACGTACATACATATTTATTTGTGTATGTGTATACAAATACATCAAAGTCCTGAGGCTTAATCCTTAACCAATAGATACAAATATCTCCCTTGGTGGAATCAGGGAACACTGGAGTGTAATTACTTTGTAGTACCGAGTTTCAAATATTTGTTACAACAAATATTTGGTTTGAATCCTCTTCTGATTTTCTTCTATGTCTGGAAACAGCCAAACGTGATTGTGGTGAAGGAAAGAGTGGCTGGAATAGGACAGATTTCCCTGGAAGGGGAAATGTTGAGGTGTTGATTGGAATGAGGTGTTGAGCTGCTTCCCAGGGATTACTGTGTGACTTGATGAGGCCAAAAGCAATTCAGTCACTATTTTCTGTTGGTTTGTTCTGTCCTTGTCCCGGTAGGAAGATGGGCAGTGCAAGGGAAAGCTGCTGGTAAAACAGAGGTGCTGGAATGGTTATTGCAGGAAATGAGGTATCAGTCGAGGATATGACCAGAGACCTTATTAACCTACTTTGCTCTGGAGGTGCAGAAATACTCCAGGAACTGTGCCAAGGCCTGCAGGCTTGTTGGACAGGGAGAAGATGGTTTCTCATCTGGGCTTTTCTTGGTTGGCTGGTGGGAATGGGAATAGAGGTCAGTGAATTGGGGCAGGAATGTGCATGCAATTGTGGTATACGCTTTAAAAATGAAGAAGAAAGAAGTGCAGAGATACATGGAGCTTTATGTGTTTATTTGGCATGATGTTTATTTATGAACATCACGTTACAGAGCTATGCCATTGGCTGAGAAAAGGGAATTTAAAACAGAATTATAAATGTATCTGAATAAATGTCACGTGTAGTGTAATAACTTATTGTAGCTGTGGTTCATATAGGCAGTTGAGAAGTGAATAAAAAGGTTTCAAGCATAATCAGAAAATTTTGTGTAAGTGGGGAAATAAATTTGATTTGGAAAGCAGTTTTAGTTTTAAGCTTCCATGAAGGAAGACAAATTAAACATTTTTAAAGATATTAACCATAACAGTATCCCTTTAATTTTCACTCCTTTCTTTTAAGGAAGATACTCTGAATCGCTTTTTGTTCAAGGAGACAGATTTCTTGCAGTAATCAATTTTGGTTTTAGCTCTGATTTGTAAAGAATAGGTGATAATGGCATATGTGCTAGAGGGTGTGATTAGAACCTGCCTTAAAAGGCTTTTTTAGGACATCAATGGGGGAAAAAGGAGCTCTGGAGAGGTCTGCATTTAGCAGGGAGGGAATGAAGCATACCTTTGAAGTTGCTTAACTCTTTCCCACAAGATACCTGTTAGTGGAAATTAAATCTGAATGTTTTCCTCAGGCTCGCATGAGAGTTCTGCATGAAATCTGTTAGCTTGCATTCAGTCAGACCCTGAACAAGGCCTGTACCACTAAAAAGATCAGCTCTCAAGGATATGTGTTAGAAAGACTTGGCTGTTTGGACTAACTTACAGGTTTTTTGATGTGCCTTTGGGTATTTTTTGATTACTTTACAGTATTCCGTGGAGTGTGTTGAGAAAACTTAATGAAATGCTGAGAATGCACATTGGTAGTAAGTTAATTAAATTGTCTTTTTTGTGTAATCTTCTTAAGTAACTTATTTTCTGTTCAGCGCCTTTCCAACACACACAAACGATTGTTCACATGCGGATTCCTGCATGCAAAACCTACTGTACTTGCCTAAATATTAAGAAAATATTTAGCAGGTGGAGTATATTTTTATAGGTTCCAACTGTCTAAAAGTGCACCAAGTTTTTTCTTTCGTCTGTGAACACCTTCCCCCAACTTGTATCAATCCTTATCAGCCTGCCCATGACTTTTTGTCAAGTGATGAGTTGTGAATGAGTGCTCCAACTCCTGCAGCTGATCCCCAAGGGTGGGTGAAACTGGGAACTGTCTGTGGCTGCCTGTCTCAAAGTTAAATCCAAGTGAAATCAAAGTTTTGCTCAATAGTATCTCCTAGCTATCTTTTTTTTTTTTTCATTTTGCTTTCATATCTCTCAAAATAAAGGTTGTTTTTTTTTTTTTACCCACTGTTAATATTTCATTTTAGGATCTTTGAAGTACTGCCAGCTGAAGGCTGCTGCAGAGCAATAGTGACCTGAAAATCATTAACAGCACATCCAGTGCTTAAATAGCTCAAAAAATAACAGCTGTTCTTTTTGATAGTGTCTTTTAACAATGAAATCTTATTTTTCCATGCTTGTGTGCTAAAAATTCTGCTGTCACTAACAACTCTGCCTAAGTGTTTCAAACTCTTCTGTGGTGAGCTACTGGCAATTTTTGTGGGCAGTGATTTGCTGCATGTTTTGGAATGTTTTTTAAGTCCTGCTGGTGTGAGTATGTGGCCACCTGTGTCAGTGTTTGTGTTATGTGTGTCCCATGGCCCTGATGAGTTCCTTTGGATGTGCAGGTGTTTAATGGAGCACACAGTAAGAGAACAAGAAATGATGTGATTTATCTCCGAGCTGTGTCTCTGGCCAGTGGGTGGGTGCAGGATCCTGCCCTGGTGGGTGAGGAATGCCTGGGATTTGTGTTCTTCCCTGATTTCTGCTCCTCTTCAGCCTCCATGGTGCTGTCAGCTCTGCTGATTGCCACTTTGATTCCTCTTTGGAGCGGACAGACCTCCTGCTGTACGTTTAGAGCACCCTTCAGAGAGCTCTGCCCATGGCAATAAAGTGAACAGGACTGAGCACTGATCTGCTGTAATATTTCCTTCTTTTCATAACGAATCTGTGGGTGGCTTTTCCTTTAAAAATTATAGCTGAAATGACTATGAGTATCTCCTTTAAACGCAATTGTATCAGCTTTTGCATCTCTCAGACGTTGTGTGTACAGCCAGAGGGTAAAACCCATTATAAAGCCACGCTAATTGCAGGAGTGTGTGTGCTAAAACTTTCTCTTAGTGAGAAATCCAACCAAAGCAAAACCTGGCTGCTGATGATGCAGGAGGGGAGCCCAGGTCACCCCGCTGGCAGGACAGGGTGCAGTGTGCTCTGTGACACACGGCTGTCTTTGAAAACAGCCCCTGGCAGCACACACTGTGAGAAAAGGCTTGTATGAAATTAAAATTTCCTCAAAGCAGGAATCTGCTTATCTACGAGGAGGCCTTGCTGGCTCCCTGCACTCACCTCTAGAGAAACAGTTCGTGTGTTACCCAAGAGCCCTCCAAAAGGATTAATCCCACCTCTCCCTCTCGCCATTCCCTTGGCAGAGCCAGTGTGACTGAGTGAGATCCTCTCTGACATATGCTCAGGCTGCCATTGTTGCTGAACAATGTGTGTTTGTCGTGCCTTTGTTGGGTGCCCGCTGTGCCCGGTGCCAGCACAGCTGCTTGGGGCCGGCCCGAGCTGAGGCAGCGCTCCCCGCCTCAGGAGCCTCAGCAAGGAGCTCCGACCTGTGGCCTCAGAACTGACTTACAGGCTGCTGGAGTTACACTAAACCATTTGAATAATTCAGCTTCCACGAGGAATTGTCACAGAGTTTAAAATGTGGTTTGTGTGTATTGGGGAACGCCGGTGTGGGACACGGACTACCAGTGTGTGACAGGAGAAAATCCTGCGACGGGATTGTCTGTGGGCAAGGTCACTGCAGAGCCTGGAGCATCACCCCTGTCCTGTCTCCCTGGGGTTTGAATCTTTAGAATGGTAAATTGCTGGTTTATAATGGTAAATTGCTGGTGTTTGAATCTTTATAATGGTAAAAGCAGCCGGTTTACTTTGCTTAAAAACTCAGTTTATGTGTATGCATTTCCTTTTATTCCTTCAGTAAGAAATCTGTTGCTAAATCCACATATATATATATGTTTTATTTACTTGATGATTTCACACTTAAGTGCTTTCTTTCCTCACCTCTCTCCTCTGCTCCCTAACAGTCCAGTAAATGTTGTAGATAGTTTTTGTCATATTTTGGTAGGGCTCAGTGCCTGGCAGGGATTCTGCAGAGAACAGAGAGATTGGTCTCATGGCCTGTGCCTGTGTGCAAATTTTATGTACCCAGTCAGGCATTTCCCAGATAAGAGATTTGATAAGTACATAGCCTCTCCCTACCCCTGCACTTCAGTCTTGGGAATCTTTCGGGTTTATGAACTTTTCTAAGGGATTTTAATATCATCCCATGCTCGGGTAAATTTTGAGATAATGCCAAGATGTGATTGATTGCGATTCCATGTACTGAAAACGTGGCATATTGGTGTCACATGCCCTTGAGTATGAGCTGTGCTGTTTGTTTTAAAGTGGTGTATCAAACATGCCTGGGTGAGCAGCTGAAATGCTTGTGGGACCAGGTCACTTACGTATCTCAGAGCAAGGCTTGCTGAGGAAAAAAAGTTCACTGACTAATAAGAAAAATTTGCAGAGTAATCCTATTAAATTCCCCTCCTTCTGGTAAGTCCTGATATAAATTTTATAGATATCTTTATAAATGTGAAGGAAGATTTGTTTCCCTGGTAGAACAAACTCCACCAGCAGTTTCCCACACCACGCCAAGAGCATTCTTTCATTATCTTGCTCC
Organism: Malurus cyaneus samueli; assembly: GCA_009741485.1. Lineage (NCBI taxonomy): Eukaryota > Metazoa > Chordata > Aves > Passeriformes > Maluridae > Malurus > Malurus cyaneus. The sequence goes on from VKON01001394.1 coordinate 792,538, forward strand.
TGTGTAATAATTGCATGGAGCAGTCACAAACTTGTTTTTCTACCAGTGGAAACCACAGAACAATGTGTATGCCTTGACCTGGATTCAGGGAGAGAAAAAGTCACTGTTGGTGTAGACTCCACCTTGAAAATTTGCCATCAGCATGGCAGAGAGTTGCTAAAGGCTTATAATGCGTAATTGAAACGGCTGAATGCCTGCAAGGATTCTTAGAGATAAGGATTGTCTTTGAAAACATTTTAACAAGAGGTCTAGATTGTGTCATTAATCTCTTCTGTAGTCCTATTACTTTTAAAAATTGTATTATTTCTGGTGTGATTAGCCTGCAATGTAAATAGAAGGTGCAGGTTTTGTAAAGTGTCTTTTTTCTTGATGTCTTTTATGTCAGACTATTTTGAAAGCTTTTTATGTAGCTCTTAAATATAGCAAGACACACATACATTATATTTAAGGAGGTAAAAAAAAAAGGGTTTCTGATGGCAGGTGCTGCACAGGGCACCCACTGCAATTCAGGGAGTGCAGTCCCCTTCCTGTGCTATGGCTCCCAGCAGGACCCAGGGCTGTTCTGCTATCCCTCACCTGCTGTGATTGTGATCTGCTCCCCAAAACATCCTTGCCCTTTGTCCCAGCTGTGCTGGCCCTGCTCCCCCTCTGTCACTCAAGGGATGGGGCTTTGGGATGGTTCCACTCAGAGAGTTCAGTGCTGGATCTGCAGACTCAGGCCCACTGTTCCCAGTGACGATCCTAAAGGCTTGCTTAGAGCTGAACTATCTGCCTTGATACAAGATTTATTAACTTATTTTTTTTCCCATACCTATATATAAATTTTTGCTCCCCTCTGTCTCTCGAGGGATGGGGCTTTGGGATGGCTCCACTCAGAGAGTTCAGTGCTGGATCTGCAGACTCAGGCCCACTGTTCCCAGTGACGATCCTAAAGGCTTGCTTAGAGCTGAACTATCTGCCTTGATACAAGATTTATTAACTTATTTTTTGCCCCATACCTATATATAAATTTTTGCTCGGTTATTTTTGGTTTATATCTTAGTCTCTGATCTCTTTATCCCCAGCTGCAGTTGGTGCCTAATAAGTGGACCCTTTGAGGTTTCAGTGGTGGTTGAAAGCGCCGCTGCTGAGTGATGGATGGCTCTGCCTGCTGGGCCCTTGGCTGCGGGATTCACCACTGCCACGGCCTCACAAAGCAGGGCAGGCAATGGAAATGTGCTCTTCTGAGAGCAGCACTAAGTAAAGCTGCCTTTCTAGCTGTTCTCTCAATTAGCTCCTAGGAGATTTTCCTGCTTTTCTAGTTTCTCCTGGGGATATGTGACCTGATAGCATATTGCTATAAATAATTATTTTACTAGTATCAAAGTAGGTACTGTACACAAAAACAAAGCAACATTTTCAGCATCTTTTTTTGGATGCTGTAAATACCAGGTTTTCAGACAGGCTGTTTCCTTTCTTCTTTTCTTGTTTCTGTTCTTTGGAATGCAGGCCTGACAGTTCTGATCTTCAGAACTTGAATTGTTAGTTTTGTGCTGCCCCTTGAAGTGAAATTGGTGGTGAGTGGTACAGAGCTCCCAACCCAAGACAGGGAGGTGAGGGGCAGGCTGGCATTGCTATTGCTATGGAGGAAAAAGCAGAGGAATTTCTTTCCACCTGGATACTGCAGGGGACCATCACTTGTTTATAAAAGTGGGTTATTGAAAAGAAAAAAGAAACTAGCCTTAAATGCAAATGCCACAGCAACCCCATTGAACTCGTTCCTATATGAGAGACTAGGAAATGACTGTTTCACCCCAACCAATTGTTATTGAATGGAAACATTTGGAAGGGTACATCAGGCCCGCCACAGTTGAGGTGAACTTCAACAGCCCTGGGTGTGTTCAGCTCTTTTTGGCTCCACTACTAATGAAAACGAGCATCAGTAAATCTGTGGTAGCTATCAAAATGAATCAGAGTTTTGTGTTATTTTATTAGAGACAACAGTTTTATCAGACTTTCCCCAGTGTGGCTGCACAACAGCTCCGTCCATGGGCAGAGACTGAGAATTCACAGGATGCTGATGGTCCCTGGTATCAATTGCCTGATTATGTTCTGGCTGAACAGAGCTTAATATTCCCAGATAAATGTTCTTGCAGGATGATAAACAGTAGAGGTCTGGTATTTGGAGGTATAAAGTGCTAACAGTTTGCTCAAGTAAGGCTCAACAGCAGGAGAATCTTGGAAATCAGGGAGTCTGGGCTTAAAATTTTTGACTCTGCCTTCAGTCAGCAAGAAAAAGATGGGTATCCATTCATAATTTTAGAGGTAGTGGTTGAAAGGATTTTCAGGGAGTCAGCAACTGCTTTCCTATGCCTATAATTTCTCTTAAGATAATGTTTATTGTAAAATGTTTTCCTTTTTAAAATTTTGATAAATGAATTAGGAAGCGGGGTTAGACAAAGTTCAGGCTTAATATCAATAGGAAAAAAAAAAGTTCCGCAGACTGTGTTACTGCTCATGTGTAATTAACATTGATACGAGAACTTTAATTAAGGCAGCTGGAAACTGCCTCATGGCTCTCTGCAGAGCAGATAGGAACTTACTCAACTGTAGATGGTTGACTCCATGTCCCCAAATTTAGTTTCAATCTGAACTGGTTTTGGGAAAAGCTGTCTGTTGATTTCTGTGTCTTATGCAGCCACCGTTTTGTAGTAGAATAGCTGCAGAAAATGAGTGTTCTGTCAAAAATTTTATTTTAGGTACTTTTTTTGCACTGACCTTGACTTCAACCTTTCTGGTCCTGTATTTTAACATTTCCCTCAGTTTGGGCAGTGGAAGAGGAGTACTTCTGATCTTATGAAATAATTTATCAGGTTTCAGACTTTGCCTGGAAATGTTTTGGGTTGCTATTCTGAAACTGAATTCTCTTATTCTATTTTAATATTTTATTAGAAGTCGGGAATGACCATTTTAATCTCGAATTCAATTAAAAGGACACCTTTTAAGGTCATCTGGTAATTCTGTGTGAAGGTATGGCAGTATCTGAGGAGTATACATGAGTGTGGGTAATTATTTTATTAGTTTCGTTTTTAGACTAATAAAATGAATATGTTAGCAGTTCTTACATTTTAGTTCCTTGGATAGGAACTATGTAAGTAGATGTTTTGTAGTAAAAGTTGGATGTTTGTTTAAAATATGGGTGGATGTTTGTTTAAAATACGGATTCAAGGCACCCTGTAGAGAACATTTGAATAATTTCTGTGGAGTTTGCAGTGACAAGGAGCTGGTTGTGGAGCTGACACTGAGCAGGAACATCCCCACTGGGGATGGTGGGAGGTGCTTTGTTATCCCTGCTTCAGCAGCTCCTGGGCATGGGCAGTAGAAGAAATTCTAATGTATCAAAACCACCTCAAATTTAAAGCTGATTCTGATATCCTGAGCAATTGCCTGTTACTGTGTACAAAGTGGGTTATTCTCTGTGACTAACCAGAATGGTGCCTTTGTGGTGCGCTAGCACTCCGATTTGGAAGCTGATTGCTATAGATACAGCCTAAATTTACCAACAGGAGATGGGAAAGCTGTGCAGGCCCTGCTGTGTGTCCGTGGTGTTCAGACTCTGTCTCTGCTGAATGCCACAGCCCGAGATGTGCCAAGAGGTGGGGAATTACCCCTTGTTTTGTAGGTGCCACCCAAGGTCCCCATGCCCTGTGTAGAGCTGTGTGAGCAGTGATTTGCTGGAGCTCTGCTCTTCTCCTGCCCTTTCTCACCACTTTAGGCAAAAGTCCTGGAGAAAGGAAATATATCGTGGATTAAAAGACCTTTCAGACTTTCTTCAGCTTTCTTCAGCTGATACCACCTTTCCCAAGTCCCCCCTCGCCCCTTGTTTGAAATACAAACGTGCAGGGCTGTTTACAGGTGTCTGTCGAGGTGTTGGGACTGACTTTAGATTGGTTGAATTGGTTTGTGTTTGGAAATCAGAGGTGGTAGCTGGCAGTAAGGTAGATTAGATACCTGAACACTCCAGTCTGATTTTTTATTTAGATATTTAAAACGTGGACCTGAGACAGAAGAAGCTGCCTTGCATGTTTGCTGAAGTCACATGAGAGAGAAAAGCCAGCTATTTTTTAAGGACAAATGTAATTATCAGGGTGCATAGCTGGGTGTAGATTCTTTTGTGGGTTTGGCACTGCTCTGAGATGGAAGTTATTTTGGTCATCCCAGTAAAAATATGCATGTACTCTGTTCTGTAGTGAGGTTTCTGAAGCTCACCTTAAAAACTGGGATTGGGAATTGAGGCACCATAATCTCCTTGCTCTACTTTTATGGTTCTCATTACAAAATTCTATTTTCAGAATCTAATTATTTTAAATTAAAATACTTGCCATGTGCAAAGCACCTTATAATTTCTGAGCTACTATACTTGCATTTCATAAGTTGTGTGGGCAAAAGACCAATATCACTCCTGTCTTACATTTGTGGAGACTTAGATACCATGTGCTGTTGCTTCTCCAGATGTGCAGTGAATTGGTGATAGAGCAATAAATAAAGTCACCCTTGCCAGTGTTCTGTCAGAATGGGATTATTATGTGTTTTGCCCTCCCAAGGAATGGATTCTTCCATGTTACACAGTTCTGCAGGACGTGGTGGTCAATGCCCTCACATTAATGCTTTTTTTCCCTAGAAATGTCCTCACCTTGTTTTGACTCACTGAGTAGCGAATTATAAGAAACTTTAAAATAGTCTTTTCTTCTTGGGAAAAGCTGTCTAACAGGAGTATGTGATGTTCTCCATCTTTTATTCTGTAGGTCAGTAACAGATCCACGAGATGGAAAGAGAGTTGCACTCAAAAAGATGCCCAACGTCTTCCAAAATTTGGTCTCTTGTAAAAGGGTCTTCCGGGAGTTGAAGATGTTGTGTTTTTTTAAGCATGACAATGTAAGTAAATTCAAAGTAATTTTGTAATCTTTGAGAAAGCTAAAAGTAAAATGGAGCTCTCTGTAAAAGAAGTGTGTTTTAAGTTGTAGAATATCTAAAATGCTTTAAGAGCTCTCTTATTACCATTGCAAACACTATAAAAATGGAATTATCAAGAATATCAGAATATCTGACTTGGTGGGTTATTAAATTTGCATACCTGGTGAGACAGAGCATTGGTCTGTCTATGGGGTAGAATAAAATGAGGCCATATAAGAAGTGTGCAGTCTGATTGTCTTTTTGAAAGGGATTTGTTTTTGTTTGGCTGCAATAGGCCTTGACCTTGTGTGGTGTTTCCTAGGTACTCTCTGCCCTCGACATCCTCCAGCCTCCACACATCGACTATTTTGAAGAAATGTATCCTAAATATAAAAATAGAACATCTTAATTGAGGTAGGTGTGATTTTCATTAGTTTAGAAACTGCCAGTATTTAGTGTAATCTGTGAAATGGAACTACAAAAATCTCGAGCCTGTATGTGGACAGTTTTATTTCAAGAAGGGAACCTGTAGGATCTGTAACTCTGAGTGATGCTGGAGTTGAGATGGTGCAGGATTGAACCTGAAGCTTTGACTCTGTATGAGCCAGCAACTGCAAGGAGTGTGGGATTGCCAGCAGGTCCTGCTGCTGCTCCTGGTGAATCCTCCAGAACATTCCTTTGAAAACTGTGTTCTGTAGTTAATCTCCTCTCAGTCATTAGTACTTTAAAATACTTCGTGGTGGTTTCAGAGAATTCTGCCTTCACAGGTTTTGAAACCCTGACTTGTCAGAGAGGTTTCAGTGGAGTGGCAGGGCTGTGGCTTTCCTTGGTGAGCTCTACCCTGGTCAAGACCACATTGCCCGGAGCTGTGTCCAAAATCTCCTGTGTCCCTCATGTGCTGTGTCCCATGTCTGCTGTGTCCCTCATCTCCTGTGTCCCTCACCTCCTCTGTCCCACATCTCCTGTGTCCCTCACCTCCTCTGTCCCTCATCTCCTGTGTCCCACGTCCCCTGTGTCCCTCATCTCCTGTGTCCCATGTCCCCTGTGTCCCACATCTGTGCTGAACCTGATGCACAGGTACAAGCTGCCTATGGGGAGCTGTATTCTTACAGTGAATTTGAGTGAACAACTTGACACGAGAATGTCATGTTTTGGTTTGTTTTTTTTTTCCTTTTTTAAACTTGGCTTGGGCTGTCTGCTATTTGTGAAGTTGGGAATTTCTGCTTTCTGAAATAAGAAAAGTGAACCCCTGAGCTGTGAGGGCTCTGACTCTCAGAGGAAGAGAAGTTCTCTGCCACGCCTTGATTAGACTTGGCCGGGTTGGGTTTCATTACTGGTGGGTCTCAGCTGCTTTTTTGTGTGACCCACTTTGCAATTAATGGGTGGGAAATTGTCATTATTTTTAGATAACCTGAACTTTTGAAATATGGTTTGATCTATTTATATAATACCTTGAATTGATTGGTGAAGAAAGTAGGTGTAATCAGTGTGGTGATTTTAACCAAAGTACAGCACGTTTTGCTGGTGGAGAAACATTTGGTTGAAAATATTGCTGTGTTGTACTGGGGCTTTTTCATCTGAATTTAGGTAAAGCTTTTACATTTTGCTTTGCTATTTCTTTCACTGAGGAGCACGTAAGAATCTTCACAAACTGGATTTTGGTTATGTGCACTAGTTCAATGCCCTCATTTAGAACAAGTCATATGAGTTATAAATCAGATCTAGGTTAAGGATTACTCCTTCCGTGTAATTGTACAATCAAGAATATTTTAATGGGATAAGCTTATTTTTATGAGCTTAGCTACTGCCAAGTTTTGAATATAAAACCAAAATATTAGTTTCCTTCATGGCTAACTGACTTTAAATCATTCTGAGTAGTGCTCTGTAGGGCTGTCTTATTTATAATTGTGCTGAGATGTCATAGGATTGTTCCATTTCTACAGTAAGACATTGAACATTGATAAAAGTGTAAAGGGCTGGAGTTGGTGCTGAGTGATTTCCTTTGTTCTTTCTAAGGAGTTGTAGTGCCCTTTTTGGGGAACGAAATGTAATAAAAGAATGACTAAAATGAGATGAATGATGTGTTGCAAATGAGTTGGTAGAGTTCATTTCAATTATTCAGTGTTTCGTAGGTACCAGCAGGAATTGCAGAGTGTATTTTTTAAAGAGAACTAATTATAAAACCACCTTAAAATTTTAATGATAAATTAAAGGATTTCTTGGGAAACTGGTGGTGAATAAAAGAATTCTAATCAAGTGAGATTTTTGTTTTAGAATGAAAATTCTTTGCAACACTCAGATTGAGATATAATTTGAATTAATAATGAGATTTTCAGTTGAAAATCTTTGTGGCCATTTTGAATCTTATAGGTATTGATATTTTTGCCAATATCACCTAGTGCAAAAATGAATGATTTATAGCTCTTTTTTTCCAATTAGAAGATCTTCCATGGTTGATTGTAATACTGAATTCAGCAACTGCAGATCCACGGATGTTCTCCTTTAAGAACTATCCAAAGTTTCTGTAGAAACTCCTGGAATACTTTGCCCATTAAAGTGAATGTCAGAAGCAGCTGGAAAGTCACCAATTTAATCAGTCTGTTACATGTCTGGGAGAGATTTGAGCAGCAGTAAAAGTGAAGGTGTGCAGTAAATTTCATAAAGAATTGAAAGAACTGTTTTCTGATGGATTATGGAGCCAATCCCTCTATGGGATGGAGGGCAGAGAGGAGCAAGGCAAGCTCAGATGGTGCAGGCAGTGTGAGTGTTGGTAAAAGTCCTGGTGGTGCCAGGGTCACTCCTGGACCATAGAATTGAGTTCAGAGGGATGCAGAGACCAAAGAGAGAAGAGTCCAAGCCACGATGAGAGTGCCAGATCACCAAGGGCACTTCATCCCATCCTAACATTTATCTGTGGCTTTATAAAATTTACCAACTCAGCAGGTCCCAGCCAGCAGAGCAAGTCAAGTTCTTTTGTGCCGCGCATTTGCTTTGATAATTACTCTGAAGCAAATTGGTACATTTGTAGTTCTAATTTTATACAGCTACTTAACTAATTACTGCTGTCAGGAGCAATTTTTCTCTGGTAGTAGCGCTGGGTAGCGGTGTGTTCAGTGCCAGTGGCTGCCCCGCAGCCAGGGCTGCTGGCTGTAGTGTGAAAAACAAACTGGAGTTACCTGTGTGAGGAGAGGCTGAAATGTGAGCAAACTGGAATTAATGTGTGAGGAGGGGCTGCAATGAAAGAAAACTGCAGTTACCTGTGTGAGGAGGGGCTGAAATATGTGCAAACTGGAGTTATGTTTGAGGAGGGGCTGCAATGTGAGCAAACTGCAGTTACTGTGTGAGGAGGGGCTGCAATGAAAGAAAACTGCAGGTATGTGTGAGGAGGGCTGAAATGAAAGAAAAATGCAGTTACCTATGAGGAGGGGCTGCAATGTGAGCAAACTGCAGGTAATGTGTGAGGAGGGGCTGAAATGAAAGCAAACTGCAGTTACCTGTGAGGAGGGGCTGCAAGGTGAGCAAATTGCAGTTATATGTGTGAGGAGGGTCAGCAGTGCCACAAACTGCAGTTATGTGTGAGGAGATTCAGTAGCCCCAATTTGGCCCATTCATTCTCTGAATGTCCATCCCTGACTGCAGCAGTCAGTGCTGGGTGTCCCACACAGGAGGGGTCATTGCCCCAAATTTGGCCCGTTTATTCTCTGAATGTCCATCCCAGACAGGAGGGGTCAATAGCCCCAATTTGGCCCATTCATTCTCTGAATGTCCATCCCAGACTGCAGCAGTTGGGTGCTGGGGGTCCCACACAGGAGGGTCATTGCCCCAAATTTGGCCCATTCATTCCTAGTCCATCCCATATTCTGCAGCTGTCACTGCTGGAGATCCCAGACAGGAGGGGTCAGCAGCCCCAGTTTGTCTGAATGTCCATCCCATACTGCAGCAGTCAGTGCTGGGTGTCCCACACAGGAGGGGTCATTGGCTCAAATTTGGCCCATTCATTCTCTCAATGTCCATCCCATACTGCAGCAGTCACTGCTGGAGATCCCAGACAGGAGGGTCATTGCCCCAATTTGGCCCATTCATTCTCTCAATGTCCATCCCATACTGCAGCTGTTGGGTGCTGGGTGTCCCACACAGGAGGGTCATTGCCCCAAATTTGGCCCATTCATTTTTTAAATGTCCAGCACAGCTGCAGCAGTCAGTGCTGGGGGTCCCACACAGGAGGGGTGACCCCCATTTTTCACCACAGAGCATCCACGGGCGCTGCTCCCGCTCCTCCTCAGAGCCCTCATTAAATTATCCAGAGACAATAATCAGATGGCTGCTGCTGGGGTTAATGGCACCTCGGAGCCCTGTCAAGAGCTTTATTTAATGCGCCCCAGACCTGGAGTGGTGCAGGTGCCATTTCAGGCCCTCATTTAATTTAAGCTGCTTTAGTTGGCATGGCAACTAGTTGAGACATCTGGGAGACATTATGCTCGGGATTGAGATTTAGGAGGATTTGTGGCGTAGCAAAACAAAAATCTTATCATAATAAAGTGCAGAGTAATGCTTTTGGGTTTTCAAAAATGTTTTGCGTTAAATTGAATGTAAAGATTTGGTGCAGGTATGAGGTAAACCGCAAATTTTAAAAGTCTGGTATAAATATTTAAAAGGGTCTTTGCTAAAGGAAAAGAAAAATTAGAGGAGTACAAATTATGGTGCTGCAGGGTTGGTTTTTTTTCTTTATGAATTCTTTATGAGTGCAATTTTAATATTTTTTTTCTTCAAAAAGTTGGAAATATTTAATTTATAAAATGAGTTTTTGTGTGGTGTTCTGTTGGCAGATGAACCTTTTGGCCAACAGGGATTTGGCTGGAGAGGGTTTGCAGAGCAACAGATGAAAGCAGAGCATTGACTGGGTAGAGATGAAAGAAAATGTGCATTTGATACCTGGCTGGACCAGTTAATGTGGGGCAAATGTGTTTTACCTCCTTCAGCCACAAACGTAATAATAGCACAGACTTTTGTTTGAAATGGGACTGCCAAACGAAGCTCTTAAAGCAGCAATGTTTTTTAACTGCAGTGCCCCCAGTGTTTATTGGGTGATTCCTGTGTGTGTTACTCTGGTCCCACACTCAGGACATTGTCCTGGTGATCTCCATCCCTGGGTTTAGGTGTGCAGCTCATCAGCCCTATTCATTCCCCTGGTTCTGACACCTCAGAGCACCCTCAGTCCCCCCTGGGGCTGTAATTTGCCTTTGAGTAACTTTGTACAACTGCCTTAATGCAATAATCTGTTTTCTTTCACAAGCCATTCTGTATTTTCATTCCTGTAAGAATTGGGACACTTGACCTCTGCAGCAGCTTTATTCTCTGTGACTCAATAGCTCTGACCTGTAAGAGCTCCTGTAAGTAGGAGTTAGTAATTGTTTGAAGAGATTCTGTGCCTGTTGTGCTTTTCCTTAACCACTGAACTGAAGATATGTTGTCACTGAGTTGATGCAGAGTGACCTCCATAAGATTATCGTCTCTCCTCAGCCACTCAGCTCGGATCATGTCAAAGTTTTTCTTTACCAGATTTTAAGAGGTAATTTTTCTTCTTGTAAATTTCATGAAAATGATGTAGTAGAAATATTTGTTTTTCTTAATGTTTATCATCATCTTGAATAAGCTTCCTAGAGAAACGTTTTTGAATTTCATATTTGAATAAATACTAAACATGAATTACTGTAGCTACAGGGCTCTAAGCTAAGGCACCTCTGCTGCCTTGAAGCATTGTCAGGGAAAGAAAAGTCATGCTTTTAGAATCAAGGAACAGAAAGGGTACCTAGACTGAGCCAGATTGGTGAATATTCAACTATTAAGTACCTAACTTAAGGTAAAAATTGTTACTGAAAAACAGAGCAGTAAGAGGTGTGTAAAAATTCCAGTGTGGGGATTAACAGAGTATCCATGCCATCAACAGGAAGGTGTTTTGCTTTTGATTTATTTTTTGTTGGATTTTTGGGGGAAGGGGGGTCTGTTTTATTAAAAAGATTACTTAAATTTATTTTTCTGTTTTCTATACTCCATAATTTTACCCTGTCATTGAGTGACAGAGTGTGCATTAGTATCTGGGAGTTGCTTATGAAAACTGAGGCACAGACAAAGTTTTTGCTCATCAGAAGTTGCCAGACCTTTCAGGAAATTGTTGTCAGCCTTAAACTTATTTTAAAGGGAAATAAATTTATTTTAATTTCTTTTAATATTTCAGGTCTGAAATACCTACATTCTGCTGGCATTTTACATCGAGACATTAAACCAGGGAACCTACTCGTGAACAGCAACTGTGTCCTTAAGGTGCTACTTCATTTATTGAAGATATTTGTTATGTTGTTAGTTGTTAAATAAAAAAAACATTCAATGTGAGCACTCTCCCTGAAAGTCCATGTAAATGCAAAAAAATCCTGCAGAGTCTTTAAAATTTATAAATGAAGCAAACATCTCCTTTCCCCTCTTCTCCCTGCATGTCTGTTAAAACCTTAGGTATATGGAATTTTGGAGGACTTAGGTGTGTTATACAGCTGTGCCAAACAAACATTCAGTGTTGATTACAGGGATTTGCTAAGAATTCTCGTTGGGAAGGTTTGGTCTCTTCCTAACCCTTCTGGTTCAAGACATTTTTAACAATTCTCCAAGCCCAAAGGAGTAGAAGGCAGAAATCTTTAATATTTTGAGACGTGTCATGAACAAATGAAGTTTGTTTGAGTTGAAATACTCTGTACTCAGAGGTTGGGTTTTTTGTAGTGCAATGTTTTTTAATCTTTCAGATTATAAATATTGTAATGCCAACTTAAAATGTACTGTGATTTCAAATCAAATTGCAGGAAGTTTAAATGGCTGTGGAACAGAGTAACATAATTTCCTCCTATCCCCCCTCCCCTGGCTTATGCAGTTACAGCAGATTATCTGATGTATTTAAATACTGCTTGGGGATTCCCTGCCTCCTTCCCAGAGGGGTTGCCTATTTGAAATGCAGAAAGCGTTTTGGTTATTTTAATTTTTTTATTTACCTTCTCAATTTAGATTTGTGATTTTGGATTGGCCAGGGTGGAAGAATTAGACGAATCCCGGCACATGACTCAGGAAGTTGTCACTCAGTATTACCGTGCCCCGGAGATCCTGATGGGCAGCAGGCACTACAGCAATGCCATCGACATCTGGTCTGTTGGCTGCATCTTTGCAGAGTTGCTTGGGAGAAGGATCTTGTTCCAGGCACAGAGTCCCATCCAGCAGGTATCCTCACCTTTCCCTTCCAGTGCCTCCCCACTGCACTTTTCCTGCACTCACCTGGACTGGGGCACCTCAGGGGGGATTGGAGTGATCCAGGGCAGGGAGCAGAGCTGGGGAAGGGGCTGGAGCCCAGGAGAGGCTGAGGGAGCTGGGGAAGGAGCTGATGGAGCTGGGGAAGGGCTGGAGCCCCCAGGAGAGGCTTGAGGATGCAGGGGAAGGAGCTGAAATGGACGGGGAAGGGGCAAAGCTGATGACGGGATAGGCTGGAGCCGGGAAGGGCTGATGGAGACGGGAAGGCTCGATGGAGCGCGGAAGGGCTGATGGATGCCTGGGGGAAGGGCTGGGCCATGGAGAGGCTGAGACAGGAAGGAGTGGGAGAGGGTGGGCTGGACCCCAGAGAGGGCTGGAAAGGAGCTGGGAAAGGGGCCTGAGCCCCATAGGGGTGAAGGAGCTGGGAAGGGGCTGGACTCCAGGAGGCTGAAGCGACTGGAAGTGCTGGAGCTCCAGGAGAGGCTGTTTAAGGATGACTGGTGGAAGGGGTCTGAGCCCACAGAGGCTGATGGAGCTGGGATGGGTGCTGAGAGCTCCATAGGAGGGGTCTGATGGACTGGGAGGGTCTGAGTCCCAGGAGAGGCTGAAGTAGCTGGGGAAGGTGCGGAGCCCAACGGAGGGTGCTCGAGAGCTGGGGAAGGGCGCTGAGCTCGTCAGGAGCAGGTCTGAAGAGCTGGGGAAGGGCTGGTAGCTCCAGGAGAGGCTGAAGAAGCGGGAAGGCTGGAGCTCCAGGAGAGGCTGAAGGAGCGGGGAAGGGGCTGGAAGCTCCAGGAGGGGCTGAGGGAGCTGGGGGAGGGGCTGGACTCCGGGAGGGGCTGATGGAGCTGGGGAAGGGTCTGAGCTTCCAGGAGAGGCTGGGAGCTGGGGGGAGGGCTGAGCTCCAGAGGGTCTGATGGAGCTGGGGAAGGGCTGGACCCAGGAGAGGCTGAAAGACTGGGGAAGGGTCTGGAGCCCAGAAGGTGGCTGAGGGAGATGGGAAGGTCTAGACCCAGGAGGGTGAGGAGCTGGGAAGGGTCTGGAGCCCAGGAGGGGCTGAGGGAGCTGGAACGGGTGGAGGCCCCAGGAGGGGCTGAGGAGCTGGAAGGGCTCAGCTGGAGCAAGAGACTCTGGGGGACCTTGTGCTTGATGCCTGATATTTTGCTTTTCCCTTTATGCTTCTGCCTCTAGCATCCACCTGTACCCCTTAGCCACTGTTTCATTCCTGTACCCTGATATTCCAGCTTATTTAGGAGTTCTGTGGGCAGAGAGACCAAACATCCTGAAGAAGGGTCAGTGTGCCCTGTGCTGTCTAAACCTGAGCTCAGCCTTGGTGAAGCTTCTGTCCAGAACACTTGTGTAACTGGCTCTGCCTCATCTGGAAAGAGATTCTTTAGAATAGGGGACATTCTGCATTTGTGAAGTTTTATGGGAATCCTAGATAGATATCGCTAATTCCTGAAACCTATAAAACTTGTATCTTATTGGGAATCCTGAGATATGCTAATTCCTGAAACCTATAACTTGTACCCTGGCTAGTACACGGGGTGCATTTGCTCAACGTTGTCACCTGGATCCCAAATCCCGAGGTAAAACCCTTTTTATCCCCTTAACCGTGTCTGTGTCATTATTAAAAACTGCCCTTTCAAGGCATCAGGCTCTGCACAAGTCCCTGACAGGAGGGGCAGCCGGGGGGTCGGGCTGTGCTGCAGGGAGCAGGGATGGGGTGTTTGTGATGTGAGCTCAGAGTGGTGCCCCAGTGCAGCCCATCCTGTTCTGAGCTGTGTGTGTGCTCTGTCTGCAGCTGGATCTGATCACAGACCTGCTGGGCACGCCGTCGCTGGAGGCGATGAGGACGGCTTGTGAAGGCGCCAAGGCACACATACTCAGGGGTCCTCATAAACAGGTACTGCCAGGGGCTGTTCTGGGCACCCAGCATCCAGACAGGGCTTCTCTGGGCACCCAGCTAGAAGGGCCTGGGCACCCAGCACCACAGAGAGCATCCTCTGGGCACCCAGCACCACAGAGAGATCCTGGCACCCAGCACCACTGAGAGGCATCTCTGGCACCCAGCCCTGAAGAGAGGGCTTCTTGGCACCCAGCCACTCAGACAGGACCTCTGGCACCAGCACACAAAGGGCTCGTCGCAACCCAGCACCACAGACAGGGCACTGGGCACCCACCCACAGACAGGGCATCCTCGGGCACCCAGCCACAGACAGGATCTGGGCACCCGCACCAGAGAGGGCTTCTGGGCACCTCCAGCACACAGACGGGCATCTCTGGGCACCCAGCACACAGAGAGGGCATCCTCTGGGCACCCAGCCCCACAGAGAGGGCTTCTCTGGGCACCCAGCACCACAGCGGGCATCCTTGGGCACCCAGCACACAGAGAGGGCTTCTCTGGGCACCCACGACCACAGAGAGGGCTTCTCTGGGCACCCAGCACCACAGAGAGGGCTTCTCTGGGCACCCAGCACCACAGACAGGGATCCTCTGGGCACCCCAGCACACAGAGAGGGCTGCCTCTGGGCACCCAGCACCACAGACAGGGCTCTCTGGGACCAGCACCACAGACAGGGCATCTTGGGCCCAGCACAAGAGAGGGCTTCTCTGGGCACCCAGCCCACAGAGAGGGCTTCTCTGGGCACCCAGCACCACAGACAGGGCATCTCTGGGCACCCAGCACTGCAGAGAGGGCTTCTCTGGGCACCCAGCACCACAGAGAGGGCTTCTCTGGGCACCCAGCACCCGGAGAGGGCATCGGTGGGCACCCAGCACACTGAGAGGGCTTCTGGGCACCCAGCACACAGAGAGGGCTGCCTCGAGACACCCAGCACCACAGACAGGGATTCTCTGGGCACCCAGCACCACAGACAGGGCATCCTCTGGGCACCCAGCACCACAGAGAGGGCTTCTGTGGTCACCCAGCACCACAGACAGGGCACCCTCTGGGCACCCAGCACCACAGAGAGGGCTTCTCTGGGCACCCAGCACCACAGGCAGGGCACCCTCTGGGCAAGACTCAGGGTTTCACACCTTCATTGAATCCCCATGGCCTGTTGGTTTAAAATATTTGTCTTGAATGTTCGATCTCAGAGCTGTCTGTGCCTGAGAACTGGGCTGGGTTGATCAGAAGTGGTTGTGGTGCTCAGGGATGTGGGTTGATGTGTGGAGAGTCCAGCTGCTCTGGAGACAAGGGGGCTTTTCACTAGTCAAGTGTATTTCTGACTTCTGCCTTGGGGATATTGTTTGCCTTGATGACACAGATGAAGGTCTCCCTTTCTGAAGTGAGGGTGTTTCGATGGCTATTTTGAATGAAAATGTTAAATTTAAGTGGTAGCGTTGGCAAGAGACAGAAAATTCAAATTGCCAGTATAATTCAGAAATCACTGGAGGGCTCCTGCACTGCCAGGATCAGGAATGTTAGAGGTGGAACCTGCCCAGAGCCCAGAGGGTCCCTGACACCTCAGAGCTGCTCAGGAAGGTCCAGCAAGAGGCTGAAAGCTGAGGAACAGCATTCAACACAACTGGAGTAAAAGTTAGTTTTACAAAAGACACCAAACCAAAGGAAAAAGGCAGGATGGTGTCATTGTGCTGACTGAGTATTAACAGATGCAAAGAAATGCTTATGCTGGCATCTCCAGTGCAGGGATGAAGTTCTGTGGCCATTCAATAGGGTCATTTTTGTGATTGCTAACAAAATTAACAAAATTAGTGACCTGTGCATGCTCCAGTACATGTTTGCATCTTTATTTTCTGCCTGTTGAAGTAATTTCTCACGTCTGCTCACCACAATAGAAGTTACCATAGAAATGAGCATTGCATGTATATTCTGCTTTATTATTGACATGTGGGAGTTCTGCCTCCTTGGCACTTTGGATCCACTACATAAAGTTATCTCTGTTCCATTTTGTGAGAGAACTTTTTAATTTGAGCATTAATAATAGGAGGATTTCCTTCAGACTTTCAGTTTTAAGTCAAGTGTATTTTTCTGCTGTCATGTGCTAGAAGAGTTGCAATTCCTAAATCCAGTGTTTATGACACACATGATGGTGGGAATCTTGAAAAGCAAGTGAGGTGAAATGGTATAAAAAGTTTCTACTATGGACTTAATGTCCTGTAGCCACAGGGTTGTAAGAAAAACACTCCAAAAGTTAGTTCTTTGTTGGGGAAAAGTGTTATTTTCCATGGAGTGCCATGGGAGCTGGCGTGCTCATTGCACCATGGAGTGGTGAATACAGAGATCTGAGTGATTCATGATATTTTTATTTTCAACACAAAGCACACTTCATGTTTGAATGAGAACTCCTGGCTTTTCATATTCTGAAATGGAGCTTTTGCTGGTTCTAAATGGTTAAATGTGACCGGTTTCTTAATTAGACTAATGGGGAGAGGAACCCAAGTTAGAAACGGGCGAGTACTTTGTCACACCACCTATTTTTACTCGCCGTAGGTGAGCGCAGTGGGAGGGAGGGGTGAGGCATTTTGCTGCTCTATGTAAAAATAGATTAATGTGAGCAGTTTCTGATTAAACCCCCCACCCCACTGTGTGCTGGCAAAATGGCTATTTACATACTCTGTCGGCTTCTTTGTCAGTTTGGAATTTAAAAGTTCAAGTGGATTGTGTCCCTTTCAGCCCCGGGTGAGTGAGCTTTTCCCATTCCTGCTGACCCCCTATGTAAAGGAAAATGTGTGATGTCCATCCCTGTCTGTGATCCCTGTGCTGTGGGAGGGTGAGCCAGGAGGAGGAGAGTTACCAGATATCACAGCTTTCTATTCCATAGGCTGCCCTGAGAAAGCAGGGCTGGGAAGTGCTCAGAGCTCTGTTTGGTAGTTCAGGGTTATCTCAGACTGAGGTCACTGTGGAGGTGTAATTCTTATTCATGCTGGGGAATTTACAGCAACTGTGACATCCAGTACAGTCACTGTCAGTTAGCTGTGGATTGCCTGAACAAGGAAAAGCAAAGGAATCCATAAGTTGTGAGTGATTCAGATTAAAAAATGAGCTATTGGAAATGATGGAGTTAATCAAACCCCTGAGCAGCTGCAGTGAGGAGCGGTGTCTGTTTAGAAAAATAAATAAATAAAAGCAGATGTTTCTAGGCACTACACCTGAACTAAAGGAAAATGTGATCCATTAGATCTTTATGACAGTAGCTGAGTTCTGTAATGGTGATTCTTGCTGGGCTGGAGAGCGTTAGGTACCACTTGTCCCCTTTAACAAGGAGTTTGTCCTTGCTGAGTGCGGAATAGCGCGTGCGGGAACGGGGTTTTACTGCTGATGGATCTGACAGGACACTCTGTGCTTCTCTTCCTCCCATTCCCCCTACAGCCATCCCTTCCTGTCCTATATACACTCTCCAGTCAAGCTACACATGAAGCAGTTCATCTCCTTTGCAGGATGTTGGTCTTTGATCCAGTAAGTAGGACTGAAAATTACCTTTAATACTTGTGGTTGAACAGTTTTTGTTGCCTGGTGCTTAAATGAGTGTTGTAAGTCAAGGACTGCTTTAACTGGTTTCCTTCTGCATGATTGCAGCACTTTTGGTCCATAAAAAAAATGTAAAAATACCATCTAATTGGGCAGTGAATTCCCCCAGGAATGGGGGTTTCATGTTTCAAACCCAGTGGTCCTGGGGAGGAAGCTCCGGCTGTGGGAAGGATGAGGCTGTGCATGACTCACGCTCTTTTCCGAGCTGGGTGTAGGTAGCAGAACATCAGCTACTTTGATGCAGTTCTAATTAGGGACACGGGGGTGTTCCTGGTCTTGCAACACACAAAAAATTCCTTCTGCATCCCCAATCACAGAACAGGATCGTTTTTCCACCGAGCATCTGTTTTTCTAATAAAAATGTTCTGCTCTGGAATTTGGATTTTGTTTCTTGGGGCACTGTGGAGAATTGTCATGAGAAAATCTGATATTGGAATGGATAATCTTAATTATTTCATTCCTACAGAACCCCCCCAACAATGCAAATGTAAAGCAGAGTGCACTGCAAAGGAGGAGGCTGGAGGTTGATGAAGCACTCAGAAGGCTCTGCCTTTGGAGTGTATTTTTTTTTAAACCTTAAGACTGCTTTGCTGAACAGAACCATGGAAATGTTTAAAAAATTAACCACTTAAAAAAAAATTAAAGGTTTTTTTTTTTTTTTTCTGACTCGCTCAGCACTTAGAATGCTGTTATTCCCAGGCTGCTGTGATTTATTGTAGGAGTCAGAATTGCTCCTAAAGCATGTTTCTAAAGCCATATGAGCAGCGTGTGGCATGGTGGCTGTAGCAGGAGGTCGGTGCCACCCAGCCAGGCTGGTTTGTGAGGTTTGTGAGGTTTGTGAGCCTCAGCTCCCCTCTAGTGGCAGCTCTGCCTGTGCCTGACACAAATCCTCCTTTAACAGGATTATGGCTTTAGAAAAGAACTGAGGATTAATCAATGAGTGGCTCCAACATCCGTGACAATACCCTGACTCTGATTCTGTTCTCTCCATGCTGTTCTCAGTCCAAAAGGATATCTGCTAAGGATGCCTTAGCTCACCCCTACCTGGACGAGGGGCGCCTGCGGTACCACACCTGTATGTGCAAATGTTGTTTCTCCACATCGACTGGCAGAGTTTACACCAGTGATTTTGAACCCATCACCAATCCCAAATTCGATGACACTTTTGAGAAGAACCTCAGTTCTGTTCGGCAGGTTAAAGGTGAGCAGGAGTTAACCTTGTGCATGCAGCAGGGGGGATTGGGGTGGAGCTGGGGTGGGGTTGGGTTTTATACTCTGGATCCACACAGTGGAACCAAACAGTGCTGCTTTCTTTTAGTGTTTTTCCATGGTAGACACTGGAAATAATTTCACTCAAATAACAGAGTTGTGAGTATTCTGAGAAAAGGTGGTGTGCAGAATTCTGTGGTTTCAAACCTCACCAGCACCCATCCCTGGTGCCCTGTTCCTCATCCTTTTGCTGAAGGATGGCACTGGGGGAAGGTGAAATCACTTTGTGGCCTTTTGAGGGTGTGAGGAGTGACCTCCACAGCTGTCCTGCAGAAAGGAACAGCAGCAGCCAGGAGCTGAAGCTGAGCAGTCAGATTTAGAGAAGCTGGAGCTCTTTTATCCTCACTAAAATGTACTCTCAATAATGAAAATTTTATTTCCCTCCAATATACATTGCTGAAGCCAGAAGTGTTAATGCTGTGGTATTTTGTATTTTTCTCCTGTGCACAGAAATAATTCATCAGTTCATTTTGGAACAGCAGAAAGGAAACAGAGTGCCTCTCTGCATCAACCCTCAGTCTGCTGCTTTTAAGAGCTTTATTAGGTAACTGTATGTAATCACATCTGATATTAATTCCCATTTATTAGTAGTACAGAATTCACACATCCAAAATGTTTTAGGTTTTCAGTTCCTGAGAGTAGGAAAGGCCCTTGTGAACTATTTATATGAATTCTTCTAGAATTTAAGTAAAATGAACAAAAGTTTCAAGTAATGTTTTTGTGCTAAAGAACAGAAGTCAGATTGCAGCTGAAAATGGGAAGGTCAACAGGTTGAGTGTTGGTTGTAGAATTGCCCTGTAAAGGCATTGGGAGGAATGAGTGGTGGTGAGAATGTGCAGAAAAAGTGCAGTGGGATATTTGTTAGCTTTGGCCTGGCAGGGTTGGCTGGGTTGGGGTTTGCTCTCCCCGGGGTGTTGGGTCCCCAACTGAGCAGTGAGGCTGTGTCCCCTGAACCGCTGAACGTGTGCCCTGATCCCTGTGTCCCCTGAACCCCTATAACTGACCCCTGATCCCTGTGTCCCCTGAGCCCCTATAACTGACCCCTGATCTCTGTGTCCCCTGAGCCCCTGAATGTGAGCACTGATCCCTGTGTGCCTGAGCCCCTATAACTGACCACGAACCCCCATAACTGACCACTGAACCCCTATAACTGTCCCCTGTTCCCCCATAAACTGACCCCTTCTCTCTGTCACCGGATCCCCTATAACTGTCCCCTGAACACCTATAACTGACCACTGTACCCCTATAACTGTCCCCTGATCCCCTATAACTGACCCCTCCTCTCTGTCCCCTGATCCCCCATTAACTGACCCTGAAACCATAACTGACCCCTGATCCCCATAACTGATCCTCTTCTCCGTTCCCCTGATCCCCATAACTGATCACGATTTCTGTTCCCCTGATCCCTATAACGTCCCCTGACCTGTGTCCCCTGATCCCCTATAACTGACACCTGATCCCCCATAACTGACCCTGTCTCTGTTCCCCTGATCCCCTATAACTGTCCTCTGGATCCCCTAAACTGACCCCTGAACCCCATAACTGACCCTCTCTCCGTTCCCACTGATCCCCTATAATTGTCCCCTGGATCCTGTGTCCCCTGAACCCCATAACTGACCCCATAACTGACCCCATAACTGACCCCATAACCCATAACTGACTGACCCCCTGAACCCCATAACGACCCATACCCATAACTGACCCTCTCTCTGTTCCCTGAACCCTGTGTCCCCTGATCCCCCGTAACTGTCCCCTGAACCCCAATAATCTGACCCCATAACCCCATAACTGACCCCCGATCCCCCATAACTGACCCTCTCTCTGTTCCCGTGATCCCCTATAACTGATCACAGATTTTTGTTCCCCTGAAGCCCATAACTGACCCCATAACCCCATAACTGACCCTCTCTCTGTCCCCTGAACCCCATAACTGCCCCTGACCCCCATAACTGACCCTTCTCTGTTCCATCCCCTATAACTGATCAACAGATTTCTTTCCCCTAACCCCATAACTGACCCCTGACCCCATAACTGACCCTCTCCTGTTCCTGACCCTATAACTGATCACCAAAACAGATTTCTGTTCCCCTGATCCCCTATAACTGACCCCTGATCCCACTATATACTGACCCCTGGATCCCCTATAACTGTCCCCTGATCCCCATAACTGTCCCCTGAACTCCCATAAACTGTCCCCTGAACCCCATATAACTCAACCTAAACTGCCCTACCCAACTGACCCTATCCCTATAACTGACCCCTGCCCCCCATAATACCCCTAACCCTAAAACTGACACCCTGAACCCCATAACTGACCTCTTCTCTGTCCGCTGAGTCCCTTGTCCCCTGAACCCAGTGACGACCCCTGATCCCCCATAACTGTCCCCTGAACCCCATACTGACCCCATATCCCCATAACTGTCCCCTAATCCCCATAACTGACCCCTGACCAATAACTGACCCCATAACCCCATAACAGCCTCCATAACCCCATGAACTGACCTTCTCTGAACCATAACTGTCCCTGAACCCATAACTGACCCCATAACCCCATAATGACCTCTCTCTGAACCCCATAACTGTCCCCCGAACCCCAAACCTGGACCCCATAACCCCATATACTGTCCCTGAACCCCATAACTGACCCCTGAACCCCATAACTGACCCCATAACCCCATAACTGACCCCTGAACCCCATAACTGACCCTCTTCTCGTTCCCCTATAACCCTGTGTCCCCTGATCCCCATAACTGTCCCCTGAACCCATAACTGACCCATAACCCCATAACTGACCCCCGATCCCCCATAACTGACCCCGATCCCCAACTGACCCTATAACTCCTAACTGTACTCCCGATCCCCACTGACCCCCGATCCCCATAACTGACCCTCTCTCTGTTCCCGTGATCCCCTATAACTGATCACAGATTTCTGTTCCCCTGAACCCCATAACTGACCCCTGAAGCCCATAACTGACCCCTGAACCCCATAACTGACCCCATAACCCCTAAATGCCTCCTCTTACACTGAACCCAATAACTGACCCCAAACCCCATAACTGACCCTCGCTCTTTCCCCTGACCCTGTGTCCCCTGACCCCCATAACTGACCATAACCCCATACTGACCCCATAACCCCATAACTGCCCCATAACCCCATAACTGACCCTCTCTTGACCCCTGAACCCCATAACTGACCCCTAAGCCATAACTGACCCATAACCCCATAACTGACCCTCTCTCTGTCCCCCATAACCCCGATAACTGACCCCATAACTCCCATAACTGACCCCCATAACCCCATACCGATCCCTCTCCTGTCCCCATAACCCCATAACTGACCCCATATACCCCATAACTGACCCTCTCCTCCCCTATAACCCCATATGACCCTAGACCCCATAACTGACCACCTGAACCCATAACTGACCTGCTTCTGCCCATAACCCCCCATAACTGACCCTATAACACCCATAACTGACCCTCTCTCTGACCCATATAGCCATAACTGACCCCATATAACCCCAAACTGACCCCTGATCCCATACTGCCCTACTCTCTGCCCCATAACCCCTTATCCCATAACTGCCCCATAACCCCATAACACCCCTCCCTTACTGCTACCCATAACTGACACCTGAACCATAACTGACCCCCATAAACCCCATAACTGACCCTCCTCTCCGTCCCCATAACCCCATAACTGACCCCATAACTGACCCCATAACTGACCCTCTTAACCCCATATACCCCATAACTGACCCCATAACCCCATAACTGACCCTCTCTCTGACCCCATAACCCCATAACTGACCCCTGAAGCCCCATAACTGACCACCCAATACCCAAACTGACCCTCCCTGTCCCCATGACCACCCATAACTGACCCCATAACCCATAACTGACTCCCATAGCATCCCCCATAACTGACCCTCTCTCTGTCCCCATAACTGCCCTAATAACTGACCCCATAACCCCATAACTGACCCTCTCTACTGTCTCCCCAAACCCCATAACTGAAATCCCATAACCCCATAACCCGAATCCCATAACCCATAATGACCTCCTCTCTGAACCCATAACTGACCCCATAACCCCATTAACTGACCCTCTCTCTGTCCCCATAACCCCATAACTGACCCCATAACCCCATAACTGACCCCATAACCCCATAACTGACCCTCTCTCTGACCCCTGAAGCCCATAACATGACCCCTGAACCCCATAACTGACCCCTGAACCCCATAACTGTCCCCATAACCCCATAACTGACCCTCTCCATGCCCTGCAGCTCCACGGTTGCCCAGCCCTCCGAGATGCCGCCGTCGCCGCTGGTGTGGGAGTGAGCGGAGCAGCCCGTACTACTGAAGATGTAATGTAGCTTTCCACTGGAGTCTGGGATTTGCAATTCTGGAGGTTAATCATGCTTGTACTGTAATTTTACTAATGAAGTTTTAAATTAACAACCACTACTTGTACAATATGAATAATATTTAGAAATGTACTAGACTTTTAATCTTGTAAAGTGGTTGTGCTTTTAGAAGAAAATATTTTACCCAGAGTTGCACGTGTTTTATGAATTCTAGTGCAGCTGTGATGGCTCAGCTCAGAACAAACAGAATTGAACCAAATTCGGGGAGGTTTTTTCTTTTTTTTTTTCTTTTTCTTTTCTTTCTTTTTTTTTTTAATAAAGAATGAGATTGTACAAAACAGATAGACATACATTTTGATATTGAGCCATTCCTGAAGATTTGGGGTTTTCTAAAACTAAGGAATACAGAAAACTTGACTGCGACCAATCATGAAGTCCCTTTGGGTGGCTGTGGCCATGGGAAGTGGCCTCGTCCCCTGATGCCCAACCCTATAAATAGCTTCTCACTAGAGCTGTGATGGTGATGTGTGCTGTTCTAAAATCAAATGTTGTGAGTAGAGAGAATGAGTTTGTGACTAGGAGAGACTAAACTTCTGTTTCCTTACCCCAGTATAAATAATATATATATTTATAATCATTTTATTAGAAGTTTTTCTGCTCTTTCTTACATAAAACCCCCCAGCATGCATCTTCTATGTGTGTAAATAATTCCATTTATGGGCTAATTTCAGAGATCCCTGACATCATTGCTGTATAGAGAGAAACTAGCTTGCACATTTTAGGTCTGTGAAATTTTGTGAGAACTTTTTCCTGCACTGGACAGTTGAGAGAAAAAAAAAAGAAAAGGACAAAAAAAAGCACATAGGGAATTCTGTTAATTGTGTTCGTGTCTTTAGGCAAAGCTGTGGAAGTCTTGAAATGTCACAGTAGTAAATAACTTTTATTACTTTTTGGCTAATTCTTTTTTCTGTTGGAACACTGAATTCTGTGCATATGTATATATGAACACAAATTGAAGGCCTCTACCTCCTGGAGTATACAACTTGGTTTGTTTACCTCCACATGATTTTTTTTTTTTTAAGTTCAGTGTGGAGACTTGAAACTTGAATGTCCCTTCCAACTTTTGTATTTAAAACAAGACTAGAAAATTGAAGACTGTTTTTCACCTGTACAAAGGAATACTAAAAGGTGGTCTTAAAATTTGAGCCTTGGTCTGGAGAGAAACCGTGGTGTTTGTTATGGACAATTAACTGTTAAAGTTATTGTAAGTTATCTGTATTTAGCAGAGTATTTTCAACAAGAGTGATCTGAGCTGGAATTGGAGACTATTAGTAAGTTATGTTTGGAAGTTTTAACTTCAATGAAGTAATTATTTGCTGTGAAAGAGACAAACATTGAATAACTGAACAAAGATGGTGCAATATCTTTGTTTTTTATGAGGCTCCTGAGAATAAAACCAACTGAAGCATTTCAATTCACTTGAATGAGAAACGTGTTTAATTATCGAGCCCCAGAAGACACTGGTATGAAAGGTAAAATCTCAGAGGTTGGTCAGTTAATGTGGCACACTTGCTGGTCACTTTGTAAAATGTAGATTTGGAGTACAGTGGTGAAAACATTAAATGTGACATTTGAAAACGCAGTGGCAGCGTCGTTATTTGGTGTCTGAGCTGCCCCGGGCTGTTGGGTCTTTGTCCCGTTTCACGTTCTCCGCTGGCTCTGACGGGCCGGGGTGTGCTGATCCCGGCGAGGAGTGCGGGGAGTGCGGGGCCCGGAGAGATCGATCCTGACCGGGCGGGTCAGCAGGTACCGGGGGGAGCCAGACCCTGCAGTGCCCGGGCGGAGACCCGCAGGGGAAGCGGGAGGATCCTGCAGTGCCGGGGGGGATCCTGCAGTGCCGGCGGGCCCCAGCGGGTACCGGGGGGAACCAGACCCTGCAGTGCCCGGCTGGACCCGAGCGGGTACCGGGGGGATCCTGCAGTGCCCGGTGGGACCCGAGCGGGTAGCCGGGGGGATCCTGCCAGTGCCGTGGGACCCGAGCGGGTACCGGGGGTCCTGCAGTGCCGGCTGACCCGAGCGGGTACGGGGGGATCCTGCAGTGCCCGGCCGGGACCGACTAGCGGACCGAGCATACGGGGGATCCTGCAATGCTTGGCTAGGACCTGAGCTCAGCTCGGCGGGGACGCGTGCTTAGGGCCGGGACGCCAGCGGGTACCGGGGGGACCCGAGCGGGTACGGGGGGATCCTGCAGTGCCCGGCGGGGACCCCAGCGGGTACCGGGGGAGCCAGACCCTGCAGTGCCCGGCGGGACCCGAGCTTAGGCCGGGAGCCCAGCGGGAGCGGGCAGCGCTGGAGCTGCGGAGCGCGGAACGGAGGGGGCGGGGCTATGGCAGTGGGCGGAGTCAGTCCGAAGGCGGGGCTATGAAGTGGGCGGAGTCACTCCGAAGGGCGGGGCTATAATCACAGGGGCGGGGCCTCCCCGCGGGACGTGTCCGCTGGGCGGGGCTGGGGCGGGGGCTGGGGCGGGGCGGGGGCGGGGCGGCGCGGCGGGGCGCGGCGATGGCGGCGGCTCCGCGCTGGCGGGAAGCGGCTCTTCGCCCTCTATTCCTCCGCACATCCCGATCACGGCGCTCATCGACCTCCAGCCGCTGCTGCCGTCCGGGATCGCGCCGCGGGCCGTGAGTGGGGCCGGGGGCCGCGGGTGCCGGGCTCGTTCCGCCAATGCGTGCGGGCATCGCCGCTCTGACGGGGCCGGGGGCGGCCTGCGCCGAATCGCGTTAGTGGGAGCAATCGGGGGGGAGAGAAACTGCAGTGAATGGGTGTGAAAGAGCGGTGGGAAGAGAAGCGGCGCTGGAGCCCACGGGATGAGTCACAGCCGGGTCATTCATTGGGGAGGAGCGGGAACGGGAACGGGAATGGGAAACGGAATGGGGAACGGGAACGGGAATGGGAAATGGAAACGGGAATGGAATGGGAAGGATGGGAACGGGAATGGAATGGGAACGGGAAGGAACGGGAAGGGAAGGGATGGGATGGAAATGGGAATGGGATGGGAATGGGAACGGGAAGGGAAGGGAACGGGAATGGAAATGGGAATGGGAATGGGAATGGGAATGGGAACGGGAACGAAACGGGAATGGGAATGGGAATGGGAATGGGAGGATGGGAATCGGAAGGGAAGGGAATGGGAACGGAAATGGAATGGGAATGGGAATGGGAACGGGAACGGAAATGGGAATGGGAACGGGAACGGAAATGGAAAATGGGAATGGGAATGGGAATGGGATGGAAGTGGGAGGGAATGGAATGGACGGGAATGGAATGGAAATGGGAGGAATGGAAATGGAATGGGAAGGATGGAAAGGAAGGGATGGAATGGGAACGGGATGGAAATGGGAATGGAACGGGATGGGAAATGGGGAACGGGATGGAAATGGGAATGGAAACGGGAAAATGGAAATGGAAACGGAGAATGGAAATGGAAATGGGAACGGGAAGGGAATGGGAATGGGACGGGAATGGATGGGAACGGATGGAAATGGAATGGAACGGAATGGAAATGGGAACGGGATGGAATGGAATGGGAACGGGAATGGAAATGGGAACGGGAATGGAAATGGGAACGGGAATGGAAATGGGAATGGGAATGCAAATGGAATGGAAATGGGAACGGGAATGGAGACATGGATCGGAATGGAAATGGGATCGGGAATGGAATGAAATGGAACGGGAATCGGAAATGGGATCGGAATGGAATGAAAATGGGAACGGGAATGGAAATGGGAACGGGAATGGAAATGGGCTCGGGAATGGAAATGGGATCGGGATGCTTCATCCGCACGTTGGGCGGCTGTGCCCGGGACGTGGCGGCCGCTCCGTGCCCCGGTCCCAGGGATGCCCCGCAGAGCCGGTGTGGGGTCGCTGCCCTGCCCGGGGATGGGCGCTGGGGATGTTCCTGTCCCAGTGTGTCACCAATGCCACAAGGACATCCTTTCTGTGGCAATGGCCGCGCTGTCCCCTCGGTACCAGCGCCACGTGCCCCGGACGTGGCTCCCCGGGCATTCTGTGATCCCGATTTTCCTCGAATTCCGGCCAAAAACGCAACAAGCAATTGTCACTGCGGGAGCAGGCATGCCAGCGACCGAATTTGTTAGTAAAAATCTCTGGTTTGCTGCGTTTTGAACAAAATCATAGAAAACAATAAACATAATTTTAAAAATCAATTAAATAACGGTTGGATGGCAGATAATTAGTTCAGCCCTCATCATCAGGGCGAGGTCGGCTGTCACCTCCTATCTGAGTTTTACAAGCTGGCGATTTGTTTTTTGCCATCGGAATTGCCTGTAGGATTACTCCAATATAGGAACAATTCTCAATTAATAGTTAACCAGCAGATCTCAATGCATATCTCTGTGTTCAAAGTCCAACGTAAAGCCATGCTGGAGTTTACATTTCTGTCATGGAAACTAAACTAACTGCAGCTCCCTGAGCCCAAATCCTGGCATGGAGCTGTTCCCAGGAAGGAGCCCCCAGCCCAGCTCTGCACCAGGGTTGATGCTCGGTTTCTGATGGTGTTTTTGGGTTTTTTTCAGCTGACAGACCTGTTGCAGCAATATGCCACTGCCTTCAGGGACCCCATGATGCTGCAGCCCCCGGAGTGGTTCAAGGCGTTCATTTACTGCGAGGCTTTTCTCCAGCTGCCCTTCTTCCCCGTGGCTGCCTACGCCTTCCTCAAAGGTGGGAGCAAAGCAGACTGACTGGGGGCATGTCCTGGGGGCATTTCTGCAGGACACTTGCTGCTGGTTCTGCTGTATCAGCCTTAGGGGGTTTGAGGGATGCACCGAGGATGGCCCACACAAGTGTTGTACCTGAGAAAGCAGCACAGAATAAGGTTTGTCAAAAATAAAACCTATAGGGCTTTGCCAGGTGCAGCAGTTTGTGTAACCACCATCAGCGTTTGACATCAGGCAAATTTCCAGGGCAGATAAAGGTCTGGGTCAAGCCTGTGTACTCATTTTGTTACTTTAAAACTTCCATGATCCCCCCCATTACTCTGAATTTCCATCAAGGGAGAGAAATTTCCTTGGCTCCTACTAGTAGTGAGGTTTTTTCCTGCTCCCATTCAGTTTGACTGATGGCTTACCCAGGCAGAGAGGCAATGTTGCTACAAATCTCGGAATTCTGGTTATTTCAAAATCCTTAAATACTGTTTCCTTTTTGCTCCTGCACAGGTGGCTGCAGATGGATCAGGACTCCTGCCATTATCTACTCCACCCACGTGGCCACCACTCTGTTTGCCATCCTGGCCCACATCCTGTTCCACGACTTCTCCAAGCAGGAGCACGGGGGCCCTGAGACGCTGCGCGAGCGCCTGGTCCTGCTCTCCATCTACCTGCCCTACCTGCTGATCCCTCTGCTCATCCTGTTCACCATGCTCTGCAACCCCCACTACAAACACGTGGAGAAGAGGAAAAGGAAGTAGTTGGCTCTGGAGGCCGTGCACACCACGCCTGTGCTGGCCGAGTCCTCTGGGACAAACACCTCCCTCGTGCTGGCTGCAGCAGCTCTTCCCACAGCCAAGGCTGCTGCAAGGAAAAATGGAATTTGTTCCAGTGCACAGCCCTGCTTCGACCTCCAACAGCTCTGGCAGGGGCCTCTCTCCCGGGAAAATGGACATTTAACCTTTTGCTGTGTAACTCTGTGAGGGGGCACACACACACACGCACTCACTCACACTCAGCAGCTGACACCGTTCTTCCAAGTTCCCTTTGTCCAAGATGACTGCTTGGAAACCACTTCAGTAGGAAATTTGTCTTCCAACAGCATATTCTGAAGAATCCCCGACCAATTACATACAGATTTACAAAGCTGTTCTTCTGAAGCATTTAAAATCATATCATGATTCTTAACTTCCTTGCCCATTCCTTTAAAATTTCCACTACCTTTGCTCTGCTTCATTTTGATTAATTATGAATGTCTGATCAGTGATAAATGTGCCAAAATCTGAATTTATGAATGCTTGAAGTTACCTTTGACAACTAGGAATACTGCCGAAATACTTCAGGAATTGTAAACAAAGAGTTGAAAATTTCTTTCTTCCCTAAAATCACTTCTAATGTGGAAATAAATACCTAAATGCATTAAACTGCATTAAATCTTCTTCAGGGAATGGCTGAAGGGAGTTACAGCGACCATGAGATGGTAGAGAGTTCACAGAGTAAATCCATGCATAAGTTACAACCTCTGAGAAGTTCTGTGGTTGGGTTTGGTTCTGTAAGTTCTCGATTGAGCCTGGAGAGGTGACAGGTCCCATGAAGCTGCTCAGGCACTGCTGGTACATTTTAGACTTCAGTGTGGAAATGTTGCCCTTCCCAAAGCCTGGGAAAGGCTTAAACTTTACACACTGAAGTGCTAAATACACAAAATGCATCTATTTGCACTTCAGCATGAGTGTTTGTAGTTTATATGTGGTTTATGTACTGCTGTCACCAACACTTGGAATGGTTTCCTCATGAGTCTGGTATTAAATCCTAATAATGCCCATGAAAGGATTCAGCTCTCATGACACTCCTGAATGGACATTCCTCAGAAACAGTTCAAAGTTCTTCATTCTCACAGTTTGTGTCTGTAATTAATTCTGGAAATCATACATTTCTATCTTTTTCTTCTAATCCTATAGAAAAAGTAACATAGGCAATAGAGATCCAATACTGCTGCTTGTGTGTAAACCCTTACACTGAAAAATAATAGAGCAGGAGCAACTAATGCTGGTACAACCAGACAGTCTGAGAACAATAGTTTATTTTCTGATTTCTGTAAAAGAGCTGTAGAGTTCAAAAAGAGACACAACAAAGCACCAGTAATATTAATTCAATTGTAATTTGAATTAGAACTATTGACTGTACAAAACTGGTATAAAATCAAAGGCCAGAACAGTCTGTGCAGCTGTGAGCTGTCAGCCCTCCTTATTGCCATGGTACACTGTACAAACCATCTGCACTCCTGCACACTGGAAATTGCATATTTCTGGAATTCTCAAGATTCTGGAATGGTCAAGTTTCCACATGAGTTGGTTATGTTAAAATCCTCTATTTCTGGAAAATGAACTGGTCAATGAATTCGTTTTGGTCCGCTTCGATTTTGCAGAGAGTCTCGTACTCGATGCGATACCTGCAAGGCAGAACAGAGTGTCCCAGTGTGACAGAGTGACACCTGCAAGGCAGAACAGAGTGTCCCAGTGTAACAGAGTGACACCTGCAAGGCAGAGCAGTGTCCCAGTGTGACAGTGTGACACCTGCAAGGCAGAGCAGTGTCCCAGTGTGACAGAGTGACACCTGCAAGGCAGAGCAGTGTCCCAGTGTGACAGAGTGACACCTGCACAGGCAGAGCAGTGTCCCAGTGGACAGAGTGACAACCTGCAAGCAGAGCAGTGGTCCCAGTGTGACAGAGTGACACCTGCAAGGCAGAAGCAGAAGTGTTCCCAGTGTGACAGAGTGACACCTGCAAGGCAGACAGTGTCCCAGTGTGGACAGTGACACCTGCAAGGCAGAGCAGTGGTCCCAGTGTGACACAGTGACACTGCAAGCAGAGTGTCCAGTGTGACAGATGACACCTGCAAGGCGAGCAGTGTCCCAGTGTACAGAGTGACACCTGCAAGTGAGAAGTGTCCCAGTGTGACAGAGTGACACCTGCAAGGCAGAAGCAGTGTCCCAGTGTGACAGAGTGACACCTGCAAGGCAGAGCAGAGTGTCCCAGTGTGACAGAGTGACACCTGCAAGGCAGAGCAGAGTGTCCCAGTGACAGAGTGACACCTGCAAGCAGAGCAGTGGTCCCAGTGTGACAGAGTGACACCTGCAAGGCAGAACAGAGTGTCCCAGTGTGAACAGAGTGACACCTGCAAGGCAGACAGAGTGTCCCAGTGTGACACAGTGACACCTGCAAGGCAGAACAGAGTGTCCCAGTGTGACAGAGTGACACCTGCAAGCAGAGCAGAGTGTCCCAGTGTGACAGAGTGACACCTGCAAGCAAGACAGAGTGTCCCAGTGTGACAGAGTGACACCTGCAAGGCAGAACAGAGTGTCCCAGTGTGACAGAGTGCACCTGCAAGGCAGAACAGAGTGTCCCAGTGTGACAGAGTGACACCTGCAAGCAGAGCAAGTGTCCCAGTGTGACAAGTGACACCTGCAAGGCAGAACAGTGTCCCAGTGTGACAGAGTGACCCTGCAAGGCAGAGAAGAGTGTCCCAGTGTGACAGTGACACCTGCAAGCAGAGCAGTGTCCAGTGTGACAGAGTGACACCTGCAAGGCAGAGCCAGAGTGTCCCAGTGTGACAGAGTGACACCTGCAAGGCAGAGCAGAGTGTCCCAGTGTGACAGAGGACACCTGCAAGGCAAGAGCAATGTCCCAGTGTGACAGAGTGACACCTGCAAGGCAAAAGCAGAGTGTCCCAGTGTGACAGTGACACCTGCAAGGCAGACAGAGTGTCCAGTGTGACAGAGTGACACCTGCAAGGCAGAGGTCCCAGTGTGACAGAGTGACACCTGCAAGCAGAGCAGTGTCCTGTGTGACAGTGACACCTGCAAGGCAAGAACAGTGTCCAGTGTGACAGTGAACACTGCAAGGCAGAACAGTGTCCCAGTGTGACAGAGTGACACCTGCAAGCAGAACAGAGTGTCCCAGTGTGACAGAGTGACAACCTGCAAGCAGACAGAGTGTCCCAGTGTGACAGTGGACACCTGCAAGGAGAACAGAGTGTCCCAGTGTGACAGAGTGACACCTGCAAGGCAGAGCAGTGTCCCAGTGTGACAGAGTGAGACACCTGCAAGGCAGAGAGAGTGTCCCAGTGTGACACAGTGACACCTGCAAGGCAGAACAGAGTGTCCCAGTGTGACAGTGACACCTGCAAGGCAAAGCAGAGTGTCCCAGTGTGACAGAGTGACACCTGCAAGCAGAGCAGTGTCCCAGTGTGACAGAGTGACACCTGCAAGGCAGAACAGAGTGTCCCAGTGTGACAGTGACACCTGCAAGGCAGAGCAGTGTCCCAGTGTGACAGAGTGACACCTGCAAGGCAGAACAGTGTCCCAGTGTGACAGAGTGACACCTGCAAGGCAGAGTGTCCCAGTGTGACAGAGTGACACTGCAAGGCGAGCAGTGTCCCAGTGTGACAGAGTGACACCTGCAAGGCAGAGAGTGTCCCAGTGTGACAGAGTGACACCTGCAAGGCAGAACAGGTCCCAGTGTGACAAGAGTGACACCTGCAAGGCAGAACAGAGTGTCCCAGTGTGACAGAGTGACACCTGCAAGGCAGAACAGAGTGTCCCAGTGTGACAGAGTGACACCTGCAAGGCAGAACAGAGTGTCCCAGTGTGACAGAGTGACACCTGCAAGGCAAAGCAGAGTGTCCCAGTGTAACAGAGTGACACCTGCAAGGCAGAGCAGAGTGTCCCAGTGTGACAGAGTGACACCTGCAAGGCAGAGCAGAGTGTCCCAGTGTGACAGTGACACCTGCAAGGCAGAACAGTGTCCAGTGTGAACAGAGTGACACCTGCAAGGCAGAGCAGAGTGTCCAGTGTGACAGTGACACCTGCAAGGCAGAACAGTGTCCAGTGTGACAGAGTGACACCTGCAAGGCAGAGCAGTGTCCCAGTGTGACAGAGTGACACCTGCAAGGCAGACAGTGTGTCCAGTGTGACAGAGTGACACCTGCAAGGCAGACAGAGTGTCCCAGTGTGACAGAGTGACACCTGCAAGGCAGAGCAGTGTCCCAGTGTGACAACATGGACACCTGCAAGGCAGAGCAGAGTGTCCCAGTGTGACAGTGACACCTGCAAGGCAGAGCAGTGTCCCAGTGTGACAGTGACACCTGCAAGGCAGAGCAATGTCCCAGTGTGACAGAGTGACACCTGCAAGGCAAAGCAGTGTCCCAGTGTGACAGAGTGACACCTGCAAGGCAGAGAGATGTCCCAGTGTGACAGAGTGACACCTGCAAGGCAGAGCAGTGTCCAGTGTGACAGTGACACCTGCAAGGCAGAGCAGATGTCCAGTGTGACAGAGTGACACCTGCAAGGCAAAGCAGAGTGTCCCAGTGTGACAGATGACACCTGCAAGGCAGAACAGTGTCCCATGTGACACAGTGACACCTGCAAGGCAGAGCAGTGTCCCAGTGTGACAGAGTGACACCTGCAAGGCAGAACAGAGTGTCCCAGTGTGACAGAGTGACACCTGCAAGGCAGAACAGAGTGTCCCATGTGACAACAGTGACAAACCTGCAATGCAGAAGCAGAGTGTCCCAGTGTGACAGAGTGACACCTGCAAGGCAGAACAGAGTCCCAGTGTGACAGAGTGAACACCTGCAAGGCAGAAGTGTCCCAGTGTGACAGTGACACCTGCAAGGCTGAGCAGTGTCCCAGTGTGACAGAGTGACACCTGCAAGGCAGAGCAGAGTGTCCCAGTGTGACACAGTGACACCTGCAAGGCAGAGCAGAGTGTCCCAGTGTGACACAGTGACACCTGCAAGGCAGAGCAGAGTGTCCCAGTGTGACAGAGTGACACCTGCAAGGCAGAGCAGTGTCCCAGTGTGACACAGTGACACCTGCAAGGCAGAGCAGTGTCCCAGTGTGACAGAGTGACACCTGCAAGGCAAAGCAGAGTGTCCCAGTGTGACAGTGACACCTGCAAGGCAGAGCAGAGTGTCCCAGTGTGACAGAGTGACACCTGCAAGGCAGAGCAGTGTCCCAGTGTGACACAGTGACACCTGCAAGGCAGAGCAGAGTGTCCCAGTGTGACAGAGTGACACCTGCAAGGCAGAGCAGAGTGTCCAGTGTGACAGAGTGACACCTGCAAGGCAGAAGCAGTGTCCCAGTGTGACAGAGTGACACCTGCAAGGCAGAACAGTGTCCCAGTGTGACACAGTGACACCTGCAAGGCAGAGCAGTGTCCCAGTGTGACAGAGTGACACCTGCAAGGCAGAACAGAGTGTCCCAGTGTGACAAGTGACACCTGCAAGGCAGAACAGAGTGTCCCAGTGTGACAGAGTGACACCTGCAAGGCAGAACAGTGTCCCAGTGTGACAGAGTGACACCTGCAAGGCAGAGTGTCCCAGTGTGACAGTGACACCTGCAAGGCAGAGCAGTGTCCCAGTGTGAAGAGTGACACCTGCAAGGCAGAGCAGTGTCCAGTGTGACAAGTGACACCTGCAAGGCAGAGCAGTGTCCCAGTGTGACAGAGTGACACCTGCAAGGCAAAGCAGAGTGTCCCAGTGTGACAGAGTGCACCTGCAGGCAGAGCAGAGTGTCCCAGTGTGACAGAGTGACACCTGCAAGGCAGAGCAGTGTCCCAGTGTGACAGAGTGACACCTGCAAGGCAGAGCAGTGTCCCAGTGTGACACAGTGACACCTGCAAGGCAGAGCAGAGTGTCCCAGTGTGACAGAGTGACACCTGCAAGGCAAAGCAGAGTGTCCCAGTGTGACAGAGTGACACCTGCAAGGCAGAGCAGAGTGTCCCAGTGTGACAGAGTGACACCTGCAAGGCAGAACAGAGTGTCACCCACCCGTGTGAGGGGTCAGGGCTCCCACTGTGAGTCCCTGAGCAGCTCCAAAGAGCCTTCAGGAGCCACACCCGAGGCTGCTGCGAGTTCTGCACTGCCCCAGCTCGTGCTTCCTCTGTTCAGCTCTGGAGTGCTCAAGGATGAACCTTTTGGGTTCAGTGCAGGGCCTGAAGGGAGCTCCTGTGGCACTGTCCCTGTGTGCTCTGCAGGACACAGCTTTGCTGTGGGTGTACAGGAAAGGAGCTCCTGTGGCAACTGTCTGTGTGTGCTCTGGACAGGCACAGCTTTGCTGAGGGTGTACAGGAAAGGAGCTCCTGTGGCAACTGTCCGTGTGTGCTCTGGGCAAGGACACGCTTTGCTGAGGGTGTACAGGAAAGTGAGCTCTGTGGCACTGTCCCTGTGTGCTCTGCAGGACACAGCTTTGCTGAGAGTGTACAGGAAAGGAGCTCCTGTGGCACTGTCTGTGTGTGCTCTGGACAGGGCACAGCTTTGCTGAGGGTGTACAGGAAAGGAGCTCCTGTGGCACTGTCTGTGTGTGCTCTGGACAGGGCACAGCTTTGCTGAGGGTGTACAGGAAAGGAGCTCCTGTGGCACTGTCTGTGTGTGCTCTGGACAGGGCACAGCTTTGCTGAGGGTGTACAGGAAAGGAGCTCCTGTGGCACTGTCCGTGTGTGCTCTGGGCAGGACACAGCTTTGCTGAGAGTGACAGGAAAGGAGCTCCCTGTGGCACTGTCTGGTGTGCTCTGGAACAGGGCACAGCTTTGCTGAGAGTGTACAGGAAAGGAGCTCCTGTGGCACTGTCCTGTGTGTCTGGACAGGGCACAGCTTTGCTGAGGGTGTACAGGAAAGGAGCTCCTGTGGCACTGTCCCTGTGTGCTCTGCAGGACACAGCTTTGCTGAGAGTGTACAGGAAAGGAGCTCCTGTGGCACTGTCCGTGTGTGCTCTGGGCAGGACACAGCTTTGCTGAGGGTGTACAGGAAAGGAGCTCCTGTGGCACTGTCCCTGTGTGCTCTGCAGGACACAGCTTTGCTGAGAGTGTACAGGAAAGGAGCTCCTGTGGCACTGTCTCGCTGTGTGCTCTGGACAGGCACAGCTTTGACTTAGGGTGACAGGAAAGGAGCTCCTGTGGCACTGTCCCTGTGTGCTCTGCAGGACACAGCTTTGCTGTGGGTGTACAGGAAAGGAGCTCCTGTGGCACTGTCCCTGTGTGCTCTGGGCAGGACACAGCTTTGCTGAGAGTGGGACTGAACCAGCTGAGGGTCCCATGGCCAGTACAGGTGGTCAGAGTGTGTCCACCCTGAGCCTCCCCAGCCTGCACAGCAACCCACAGCCCTGAACACAACACTCACCTTTCCAGCTGCATCTTCTTCTCGGCTATCAAAGCCTGGAGCTGCTGCTCCTGAGCCTCCCTCTGCTTTGCAATGGACTTCAGCAGGTTCCGTGCCCCGATGGCCTGGCAGGAGACAGCAGGGATGTGTGGAGGATTTTTTGTTACCTCCTTTAGCCCCTGTCCCTCCCAGCAGATTGATTGCAAGGCATTTCAGCCACACCAGCAGTAAGGGATGGTGATGCTGTGCTCCTGAGGGGTTGGTGGGACTGACCCACTGTCCCTGTGGGGCTTCCCTCAAACCCCAGGAACAAAGTCAGTGACTCCTCTGGACACACAAACTGGGTGCTGGTTCTACAGTGACTCCTCTGGACACAAACTGGGTGCTGGTTCTACAGTGACTCCTCTGGACACAAACTGGGCGCTGGTTCCACAGCCAGACACGCTCTGGCTACTGGAGGGCTCTCCTGCCTCTGGAGAACACAGTTCTACCAGTGGAAAGTGTGACTGAAAAACACATTCTGTTTATGTGCAGAAATGTAAACAAGCAGGGAGAGCAGAACTGGTACATATGGGAGTAATGTTGCACTGTCATAGACTTCATAAATTCATTAGTATCAGTTAATTAATATTAATTGTTTAATCCCAGGAGAATGCCAGGGATGCTGAGAGAGAATCGTTGCTTCTGCTCTAGAGGGAGGGAGGAATAGAGAAGCCCCACAGAGAGCACACGAGAAGCCAGGAATTAACTGCACAGTACCTTCATCTTCTCACTTTCTGCAGCTTTAGCCAGCTGGTCAACGACCTCAATCAAGCTGCCCACTATTTTCTGAAATTCTGCTGTTTCTGTAAAGAAAAAAAAAAGTTCATGTGATATCCAGAGCTGCCTTTAAGAGATCTAATGCTCCTGCTGTGTGGCATAGTTTTTAGATACAGTTATATGATTAGAGTTTACTGTGAACAGCCACGTTTTAAGATTTTCCTCGGAACCAGACGAAAGGGTCGGGAAAAGAGAAAAGGCCGGAGGTGTAGGGAGCCGATGGTGCCCGGCCCGGCCCCTCAGCACTCACTGTCCACGAAGGCCCGGCACTCCTCGCGGAGCTGCGCCGTCTGCGCCGCCACCTCGGGCTCCAGCACCCGCAGCTTGTTCAGCTCGTCAAAGTGCAGCCCCGCCGCGCCCAGCGCCGCCTGAGCCATGGCCAGGGGCGAGCCGAGCGGAGCGGGCCGGGACCGACACCGGGACCGACACCCCCGGGATCACCACCCGACCGCCGGGAACCGACGAACCGCCACCGGACCGGGACCGGGACCGCCACCGACACCGGAACCGACACCGACACGCCGGGCTCCGGCACCGCCCGTCCCCCTCCCTCCCCGCCTCGGCCGCGGCGCGGGCGCCGGGAGCGGGGAAGCTCTTCCGGCCGGCGGTGCCCGGGGCGGACGGCGCTGAGGGGCCGGGGCTGAGGGGCGGTGAGTGAGCGTCGGGCGTGGCGGGAGCGGGGGGTGTGCGGGACGGGCCGGGCTGTGTGGGAGCGGGGCCGGGGGTGAGCGGGGCTTGGGCCGTGAGCGGACCGGGGGGTGTGGGGGCTGTGTGCGGGGCCGGGCCGGGCTGTGTGCGGGGCGGGAGTGTGCCGGGGATGGGCTGGGCTGTATGCGGGAGAGGGCCGTGAGCGGGACCGGGGGTGTGCAGGAGCGGGCCGGGCTGTGTGAGGGGCCGCTCCTGTTCTCTCCCTGTGGCCGCAGTCTGTCCCGGGCCGTGCGGTAGATGCCGTTCCCGGTTGCGCGGGTTCGGGAGCGGGGAGCGATCCGGGCTGTGCCCGCCGTGCAGCCGGGGCAGGCGCTCCGTGTGACTGGCGAGGGGCCAGACACTGCCCGGGGTGCGGGGCTGATTCCCGTTCCTATTCCCGTTCCCCCCTTCCCGTTCCCCCCTTCCCGTTCCCATTCCCGTTCCTATTCCCGTTCCCCCATTCCTGTTCCCATTCCCGTTCCCGTTCCTATTCCCGTTCCCATTCCCGTTCCCTTTCCTCCCGGTTCTCCCGGAGCCGTTCGGGTCGCTCCTTTTCCCGGCAGTGCTGGGTAGGGGCCGGTCCCAGCGCGGGTCCCGTTGCGGGCCCATTGTTCCTCCGTCCGTCCGTCCTGCCTCCCACACGGGGCAGGAAGGAAGGGACGGGAAGGGATGTGGGGAATTTTCTGTCCTGTCAAAAGGGGCAATTAAAAGTCGTGTGGCTGTTTACAGCAGAGGACTCACAGCTCCTCGGTGACCACTCACAGGAATAGCGCAGGCTGGCTGGGCACGGGGTGCTGCTCGTCTTCAGCTTCGTCCTTCGGTCAGAGTAGTGAAAAACTGCCTGGAAGGACGGAACTTTCTGGGAACTGTTCTG
Source organism: Malurus cyaneus samueli (assembly GCA_009741485.1). Taxonomy (NCBI): domain Eukaryota; kingdom Metazoa; phylum Chordata; class Aves; order Passeriformes; family Maluridae; genus Malurus; species Malurus cyaneus. The sequence continues at coordinate 831,139 of VKON01001394.1, forward strand.
AGGAGAACGTTGGGACAGGCTGGCTTTCTGTCTCCTCACAGCTTCGGTCTGGCTGCTCCTACAAACACGTTGTTTTTCTAAAAAGGTGGGTTTGAGTGTTTAAAGCAAGGCAGGACATCAGTGACAAACAGTGGTGTATGTGGTGGGGAGTGTTGTTTATTTTCTTTTCAAATTAAAATTATTCTGACTGGTCACAGCTCCAGGATGGAGTTTTGAATGAGAGGAGTTGTCAGAAAATAGAAATTTGTGTTCAGGTTTTCAGTGTTGAGGTGTTTGAAGAGTCATTTGTATCTCCAGTTAGAAATCAAACCAACACCAACAAACCCCACTCAGGGGTCACACACTCCTCAGCTGAAGGAGGGGCAGGAAGCTCTTCCAGGGTGTTTCGGCTGAGCTCCAGGAGAGTTGGGTTCTTTTGGAAGCTGAGGTGGGGCTGTATTCCTGCAGTGTTTGAGCCCGGTGCTTTTTGCAGTGTTGGCTGGAGATACAACAACAGGAAGTCGGTAGAGTTTCACGTGCCTCAGAAATGTGACAAAAGGAATGTGATTGATGCTGCCATAACTTGGCTGCGTCAATTGTTTGAAAAACGGCTCAATGGTGTTTTGTCAGGATGCGTGGAGCTGGATCCTCAGGAAGTGCCTGTTCCACAGGGTTGTGTGCAGTAGCCATGGGGGTGCCGTGCTGAGCCCGAGGTGATGCCAGCCCCTGTCTGGCCATCCTGGCCCGCTGAGGAGTGACCGCGGCACCACGGCCCGGCCCACGCGCTGCAGGGTGGTCATCTACCTCCAGAAGGACATGTCTGGGGACACGTGCCTGGGCAGCACCCTGTGCCCGGCCACCGGGCACAAGCCAAAGGCCGGCGGGCTCAAGAGTGGCAGCCTGGGGAACAAATACGTGCGCCTCAACGTCGGGGGCTCCCTGTACTACACCACCGTGCAGGTGCTCACCAGGCACGACACCATGCTCAAGGCCATGTTCAGCGGCAGGATGGAAGTGCTCACCGACAAGGAAGGTAAGGGAATGGCTTTTATTGTTGACAAGTTTGGGGTTTGGTGGTGGTTTTGTTGCATTAAGGTTGTGGGGAAAGATAGATGCCAAAAATAACTTGGAATATTAGGCAGCCAGCTCCCATTGGCGTTAGCAATCATTTGACTTTATAGCAATGCGTTCTTTTGTTGCTCAGATGAGCTGAGGAAGGACCAGTCCTCTCTCCTGCCCTCTCAGCTGGTGAGCAGGTTGTTGGCTGTTCAGTCTTTACAACACCACCAATCTGTGGTTGTCATTTCTGTCACATGGAGCAGTGGCATCATTCAAACTGCATATGTGTGGAGGGATGTGCAGTTTTTGGCTTTAAGGCTCACAATATCCTACCTTGCTTTGTGGAAAAATCTTTTTATTCCTCCACCTTAGCAGCACATTTCACTCGTCGTTCATGGTGCGTGATGGTGTTTAGGGATCAGTCAGGCAGTGTGTCACCTCCAGCTGGACACAGGATATTTTAAATCCATGATACATCATAGAGGGCAGAGCAAGCTGTTTTGTGTTAGAGCCTCAGCGTGAATGGAAGATGAGGGTAAATTTTCTGATAGCTCCAGCTGGAGTGTCCAGCAGGGGTTAGACTTATTTTCCTAGGTTGTTTTCTGTACCTAGATTCCAAAATAACACCTTTTTTCCTGCCTTCCACATTATGGGAAGGGGTTTGGCACCATACTAAGCCTTGTGCCTGCGTGCATCCTATGCTGCTATTGTTTGGTAGCTGTTAGACATCCTGTTTCCTTAGGGAATGTGACTTCAGGGATATTGTAAAATTGCAAGAATTTGCCCATTTGCTACTGTTTCCTCTGCTTCATCCCCTGTGTGCTTCCTCCTGATCTGTCTGTCCTGTTCTTTGCTCCTGTTTGGGGACTAGAACAGCTTTTTTTTCCCCACTGTGTTTTTTCTGGGCTGGTCTGCCTTTTAACATCTTCAGAACACTTCTCTCTCTTTAACTCCAAGCAGCAGCAGTAGATGTGTTTGAAAAATTGCCAGATCTTCCTTGTTCGGCCACAAAATCTACCCAAAGCTACTTGTTGCAAGCATTTGTGAATTCTCTTTTCTGGTCCCTCCTTGGCTCTCAGAAGTTTCTGGCTGCCCAGTGTCACAGTGTAGCATTGCAGTGGGGTTCCTGCAGCAATCTCGGTGTGTTGTGCTGGAAGCTGAGTGCTTTTGGCTTGAAGCTTTACTGCTAGAAAATAAATGGGAGAAGTATGCTGTGCACTTCCAGGAACCTCAGCGTTGTTCAGCCTTTCCAGAGAGCTTTTCCTGGCCTCTAGTGTTGAGGTGACTGAAATGTGTTGGTTATTTTTCAGGCTGGATCCTTATAGACCGTTGCGGGAAGCACTTTGGAACAATTTTGAACTATCTCAGAGATGACACAATTGCACTTCCAAAACACAGGCAGGAGATCAAAGAGTTGATGGCAGAAGCCAAGTACTATCTCATCCAGGGCTTGGTGGACATGTGCCAAGCAGCTCTGCAGGTAAGAACAGAAGTAGCCCCTGTGAAGTGTTTCATGGATGTTTTACTTAAAAAATTTACTTGAGACAATTGAGAGATTATTTCATGGTCTTAGAGATGGCACTAAGTGTGAGGTGTACAAGGTATTTTTAAAATATTATTGAGTGAACAGATAGTGAGGGGTCTGGGCACACAGCCTGTGCTGTGTGGGATTTGGGGACGTGGCCTGTCCTGCCCATGTGGTTGTTGCTTTGAGTGCTGATTTGTATTGGTGACATCCTGTTCTGCCAAGTGTTCACTTCACAGTGACTGATGCACTTCTAAGCAGTGCTTTGAGTGGATTAAAACTACTGCCAACTCCTACTATCCTTTTCCTCAAGAAAGGATGGAATAATAAGCCCACTTAAACCAAATACGACTAGACCTTGTCCTCGCTATAGCTGAGGACATCCACCTCATCTCAGTGTTTCAATCACTGCTGCCTTCAGGGATAAGAAATCTCTGCTCTGATACTGGGTTGCAGATCAAGATAAACTCTGTGGTTACTGTAGCAACCCAGAGCTTTTCCTGCTCATCACAGCATTTGGGAACATGGCTGGAGGGGCTGAAGGAGACAGCAGCAGCAGTGTCAGCTTTAGTATTTCTCTCTCTTATTTCCTCTCTTTCTTCTTCCTTTAAAACAGGACAAGAAAGATTTGTATGAACCTGTCTGCAGCATCCCTATCATCACCTCTCCGAAAGAAGAGGAGAGACTGATAGAGTCATCAATGAAAGTAACTGCTCTTATCAACTGTGGATTTGTACTAAATGTACTGAAACACAAAACTTACCTTTTCTGCTTTTCTCTCACTCCCAACAGCCTGTTGTTAAACTGCTTTACAATAGAAGCAACAATAAATACTCCTACACCAGGTATGTCCCTTTTTTCCTGCCTCTTTGGGAAAGATTCTCTTTGACTATGGGAATGGAAGAAGATGATGGAAGACCTAACTTGGCTTTTTTTGGTTTGTTTTGGGTTTTGACAACTCTATCTTGCTTTGAAAAGTAATTAAGGCCCCACATTGCCTAGGCTGTCAATAAGACTTAGGTTTTTAAGTAATGTATTCACCCTGGCAATGTGTCTGTGGTGTGCAGGGTGCAGAGTATGTAGCCCTTCCAACACACACCAGCTCTGGACCTTTGCTGTCATCAGCCCAGAGAGCTGCAGTGAAATGGGGTTTGATCATCTCGAGCGTGGGTAGTTGGTGTAATGGTTTGAGACACTGTGCTGTCCTTATTAATTGTGTAAGTTGACCTGTAAAGGCTGGTGTGTTTGCTCAAGGGGTCAGAGCAGTGCATTTATATCTGAAATGGGCTATTACCCCTCTTTTCTTGGCAGCATGTGGCAATGAGTCACTCCTTATTTGTATTCTGCAGCTGAATCAGTGCTGAAAGCTGGTGGAACAGGCAGAGATGGCCGCTTGAAAAACCCTGTTCCTGCTTTTGTTGCTGTGTTTCAGTAACTCAGATGACAACTTGCTGAAGAACATCGAGCTCTTTGACAAGCTGTCCCTGCGCTTCAACGGCAGAGTGCTGTTCATCAAGGATGTGATTGGGGATGAGATCTGCTGCTGGTCCTTCTACGGGCAGGGTCGCAAGCTGGCCGAGGTCTGCTGCACCTCCATCGTCTACGCCACGGAGAAGAAGCAAACCAAGGTAATGGAGCTTCACCATTTGTGCTAGGGTCACAAACTGGCAGGAGTAGCACGGTGAATCTGTAGAGTTCCTCTGACTTTAGGAATTAACTCCTGTTTTGCAGTGGTGCAGGTAAGGTTACCAGGGTCCAACATTAAGAATCAAAGGTATTGTATTCCCTTCTAGAGCAATCTAAAAGAAGTAAGGTTATCAGGGTCCAACATTAAGAATCAAAGGTACTGTATTCCCTTCTAGAGCACTGTCGTGGTTTTGACATCATCACAGAGGTGTAACCAACCTGTGCAATTGGCCCAGGCCTGATGGGCAGCCTGTCCATCAACCCAGAACTTCCTCACAGCAGCCATCTTTGTGGTTTTCTTGGTCCCACCCCCCCAACACCAAAAGGCAGACCAAGTAAAACCATGACATTCCACCCCTACATCTCTGTGATGACATTTTTCCTAAAAAATAATCATTTAAATCTACTTTTAACTCTTACTCTTAACACAGAAATTATACCAACACCAACAAAGAATAAACTAAAGACAAAAGTATCCACCCCTAGAACTTATCATTCTACCTTAAAAGAATACAGCAAGAGAGTGGAGCTCAAACGTGTCTGACTGACTATATATATATGTATCTTTCTCCCAATTAGCCATTAGCAAGGATGGTGTTTAGAAAACCCATCCTCCTCCATAAATCTTTCCTGTTAACTCCCATCTAAAAATCATTCATTCTTTGATGTTCTGCCTGCATTCTCCACCAAATAATGTCGAGAACTTCCTCACAGCAGCCATCTTTGTGGTTTTCTTGGTCCCATCCCCCCACCACCAAAAATCAGACCAAGTAAAACCATGACAAGCACTCTAAAAGAAGAGGTGAGGGAGGTGACCTGGTGGTGGGAGTAACCCTCTACAGAAATGCACCTATTTTGCTCATTTACAATTTTTAAAGTGTAAAATAAAGAGCTTTATGGCTCAAGTACCTTTTCACGTGTGGATATGTGTTCCAGTCATTATCCTGGACGGATCAGAGTGGGACACACGCTGTGTTTTGCAGGTTGAATTCCCGGAGGCACGGATTTATGAGGAAACACTGAATGTTTTACTGTATGAGACTCCCCGGGTCCCTGATAACTCCCTGCTGGAGGCCACGAGCCGCAGCCGCAGCCAAGCGTCGCACAGCGAGGACGACGAGGGCTTGGAGCTGCGCGAGCGCGTGCGCCGCATCCACGTCAAGAGATACAGCACCTACGATGACCGAGCCTTGCAACTAGCCGGTAGGCACTGCAGGAGGCTCACGCTTGGTCACTGGTGTGGCAACTGCAGGGGTGCTCCAGCTTGGTCACTGGTGTGGCACTGCAGGGGTGCTCCAGCTTGGTCACCAGGGTGGCACTGCAGGTGCTCCAGCTTGGTCACCAGGGTGGCACTGCAGGACTGCTCCAGCTTGGTCACCAGGGTGGCACTGCAGGGGTGCTCCAGCTTGGTCACCAGGGTGGCACTGCAGGAGAGCTCCAGCTTGGTCACCAGGGTGCACTGCAGGACTGCTCCAGCTTGGTCACCAGGGTGGCACTGCAGGTGCTCCAGCTTGGTCACCAGGGTGCACTGCAGGACTGCTCCAGCTTGGTCACTGGGTGGCACTGCAGGGGTGCTCCAGCTGGTCACTAGGTGGCACTGCAGGGGTGCTCCAGCTTGGTCACCAGGGTGGCACTGCAGCGTCACGCTGGTCACAGGGTGCCTGCAGCTGCTGGTCACCAGGGCATGCAGTGCAGCTGGTCACAGGTGCTCAGGGTGCTCAGCTTGGTCACAGGGTGCACTGCAGGACTGCTCCAGCTTGGTCACAGGGTGACACTGCAGGGGTGCTCCAGCTTGGTCACTAGGGTGGCACTGCAGGGGTGCTCCAGCTTGGTCACAGGGTGGCACTGCAGGGTGCTCCAGCTTGGTCACCAGGGTGGCACTGCAGGACTGCTCCAGCTTGGTCACAGGGTGCACTGCAGGGGTGCTCCAGCTTGGTCACTAGGGTGACACTGCAGGGGTGCTCCAGCTTGGTCACTAGGGTGGCACTGCAGGGGTGCTCCAGCTTGGTCACTAGGGTGGCACTGCAGGGGTGCTCCAGCTTGGTCACCAGGGTGACACTGCAGGACTGCTCCAGCTTGGTACCAGGGTGGCACTGCAGGACTGCTCCAGCTTGGTCACAGGGTGCACTGCAGGGGTGCTCCAGCTTGGTCACCAGGGTGACACTGCAGGTGCTCCAGCTTGGTCACCAGGGTGCACTGCAGGGTGCTCCAGCTTGGTCACAGGGTGCACTGCAGGGGTGCTCCAGCTTGGTCACTAGGGTGACACTGCGGGACTGCTCCAGCTTGGTCACCAGGGTGACACTGGGGGACTGCTCCAGCTTGGTCACTAGGGTGCACTGCAGGGGTGCTCCAGCTTGGTCACCAGGGTGGCACTGCGGGACTGCTCCAGCTTGGTCACAGGGTGCACTGCAGGGTGCTCCAGCTTGGTCACCAGGGTGGCACTGCGGGCTGCTCCAGCTTGGTCACAGGGTGGCACTGCAGGGTGCTCCAGCTTGGTCACAGGGTGCACTGCAGGGGTGCTCCAGCTTGGTCACCAGGGTGACACTGCAGGACTGCTCCAGCTTGGTCACCAGGGTGGCACTGCAGGACTGCTCCAGCTTGGTCACAGGGTGACACTGCGGGACTGCTCCAGCTTGGTCACTAGGGTGGCACTGCAGGACTGCTCCAGCTTGGTCACTAGGGTGACACTGCAGGGGTGCTCCAGCTTGGTCACCAGGGTGGCACTGCAGGACTGCTCCAGCTTGGTCACCAGGGTGGCACTGCAGGACTGCTCCAGCTTGGTCACCAGGGTGACACTGCAGGACTGCTCCAGCTTGGTCACCAGGGTGCACTGCAGGACTGCTCCAGCTTGGTCACCAGGGTGCACTGCAGGACTGCTCCAGCTTGGTCACAGGGTGCACTGCAGGACTGCTCCAGCTTGGTCACCAGGGTGGCACTGCAGGACTGCTCCAGCTTGGTCACCAGGGTGACACTGCAGGACTGCTCCAGCTTGGTCACCAGGGTGACACTGCAGGCTGCTCCAGCTTGGTCACGGTGTGCACTGCAGGGTGCTCCAGCTTGGTCACGGGTGGCACTGCAGGACTGCTCCAGCTTGGTCACTAGGGTGACACTGCGGGACTGCTCCAGCTTGGTCACCAGGGTGACACTGGGGGACTGCTCCAGCTTGGTCACCAGGGTGACACTGCAGGACTGCTCCAGCTTGGTCACCAGGGTGGCACTGCAGGACTGCTCCAGCTCGTGTCCTCGTCCTTGGGCAGCAGGGAGGATCCATTGCACTCTGGCCATTGATCTTCACTCACCCCATGAAGATCAAACAGGGATTTGTGCGTACAGAGCGACACTAAAGGCTTGGAGAACTGAGCTGTGCACCTTGTGCTTTACCTGCAAACCAGCCCCTCTTTCTGCTGGAAAAGGGGGGATTTGGAATGCTGGTTCTCAGTTTGTGGTTGCTCTTTCCTATCTTAACAACTTGCCAGTTTTCCCCCTTCCTGTGAGCAGCACTGCTCATCCTGAGTGAGGTGTTGCTGCTTGAAAAGCGCTTTCCAGACACCTCCCCCTCCTTCAGGGTTTTGTAAAATGGAACTTGCCGTTATTAAATCAAGATACTGAAGAGGGAACTTGAATGTGGCTGCTCTTGGCAGGCATTGCATGGGATAACCCCCAGGAGAGACATTTGGCTGGCCAGTCAGCTGCACGTGTGCTCTCCCACCCCTGTCCCTGCAAACCTTTGTGTTCCCCAAATGTCTTTCAAATCGTTGATTCCAAGGCAAGAATCAAATCATCAAACAACTTCCCCGTGTGAAAAAATGAAAAATCTCTGAAAATGTAAATGTGTAGGTAATGATTTGTCATGGGAAAGGGAGAGGTGGGTATGGTGAGGGAAGAAACTTGAAGTAAGCAGACTTGAGCAGATTGTGGCAGTGTTGCCCTGGTTGAGGCTTGTGACAGTGAAATCCTGTTTATATAAACAAGGGCAATCTAGGGAATTGGTTTTACATTAGTTTCCTCCTGTGGCCCAAAGTGCTGTTTAATGTTAAATTCCTCAAGCAGCAGGGGAAAATTGCAGTGGCTGGGGAGGTACAGGCTAAACAGTGTTTTATAAGGCTAGGACATTAAATTCAAGTTCTGTGTCCTAAGTCCCTTCTGGAGTATAGAGGCTGAAAAATAAAAACAGCCATGAAAATCTTGTTTTAGCATGGAACTGTGAGGGGCTTTGGGCACAGGAGAGAGGTGGCTTATACTGGATTTTAAACTGAAATAATCACTTCTATACCAAGTGCTTGGCTGGGTGCTAATTGTACAGGGCACTTCAGGAGGTGGGAGTCAAGTCTGCTCTGCAAATTTGATCTCTGGAAACAGTTTCAAGTTTATCATGAAAAGCCATTATTTTGTTTTTAAACATTTGCTTGTATGTTTGAGCTGTAGGTTGCAGACTCCAGTTTTGCCACTGTCATTTCTGGTTATTCCTGCTGGCTGCCCACTGAGAGCCCTGGATTTGCTGGATGTGTTCCACAGCTGCCTTTGTGTTCCCATATCATAATCATGAAGCTCCAGATTCCATGATGGTCAGTCCTGAACTGCTTTGACCAGTGCCAAATCTACTTGTAAGATTTAAAGGAAATTACTGCAAAAGCTTGACAAGAAAAAAAATCCCAAATTAATGCAGGGAGGTCATAAGGAGTATTGAGATGTGGATGGTTTGGGAGTGATAGAAGCAGGGGAGGGAGCAAAACATTATTTGCATTCACTGAGGTTTTTGAAAATTAAATTGTTGAGGGGTTAGTAAGAAAACACTAACAGATTTTCAGGATTTTCTTGCCTCTATGTGTGGCAGGATTCACTTCATTCTTCTCACATTCAGGAAGCAGCACTGCATAGGGATGCACCTGCTCTGTTGTGAAAGACCTGAAAACTCTGATAACCCTAACAACCTCTTTTCTTTTATATTGCTTTCTGTAAGGTTTTTTTTTCAGCTGGTTATTGCTTTGTGCCAGGGAAAATACAACTGTTGAGATTAGATTTTTGTGATATTTTTCTCTAATTCTGCTAGAGTGTGATGTGGATTTTTAAATTTCTTTTCCCTTCACTAATGCTATTTAATTTGAAGGCATCAACAGAGGCTGCAGCAATGGGGTCTTTGTGCTGCATTTAATGGCTTCAAATTATTATCTTGTGCTTTTTCTATCTTGCAACAAAGGTTGATGCTATTTAAAATCCACATGTGGCACTTCTGTTTCTTCTCAAATTATTTATAATTTTTTTTCTTGTTACTATCATAGTGAATGTTAACAGAGTAAGTGATGCTGATAGCCTTGCAAAACTGCATTTAACTGAAGTTATAAACAGAAGAATGTCATATTTGCATTTATTTTTTTCTGGGGAGGACAGGTATGGGAAGGAGTGTGTGAAAGAGAATGTCAGATCTGTGTGCTACTCCAGAAGATCCTTTCTGCTGTTTTTAAATAGCATAAATTAAGACAATACAGATTTCTATTTATGTGCATTTGTCTGCAAGTTGAGGCTTGTACTGGATTCCATATAGACCATCACATTAATGATGCCCAGGAATCTGGAGTAACCTTTGGGAGAAAGAAGAGCCTTTTTGCCTCATTTGTGGGGTGTGAATTGTAACTACAGTAGCTGACATTCTTACAGGACTCACTCCTAAATTTAGGCAAACCTTTGTGCATTCAGGCACGGCATTGGCAGTGTGAGGAATGAACAGGAACCTTTCCCTGCCATCCCTGCCCAATCCTGGCCCATAGGGCTGCTGGGTGTTTCCCAAATGGGTGTTCCTACACTGCCACAGCCTCAGTTCTTCTCCAGGGAAGGAATCTCAGTGTCCCATGAGTGTCTGCTGGAAAAAAACTTTCCAGGATCAGTGTTAATAGGGTGAGTGTCAGAGGAGACAGCTCTGCAGGGCTCAGCTCCAGCCACGGGTCAAAGCTCACTGCTTAACCCTCACCTTGGCATTTCATTTTTGAAACAGGAGACATTTATCCTGCTGAAATGTTCTGCTCCACTGACTTTTATCTTTTGCGTAAAATAGAGAATAAGAGAATAATAGAGAATAAGTAATGGACATGGAGGATGTTGGAGGGGCTGTGGTGTCACTGAGAGCTGCGTTTGAATGGGCATTGCTTACTGTAGGCTTGGTTTGATTTTATTCTTAAGGAAGGTTTTCATTTTCAGACAGAATTTTCTCGAGTCAGTACTGGTGAATACACCTGAAGTGAAAGGGTTACACTGTTAGATTGTGTCCTCTGACAATCCCTGGCATTCAGTCCTGGTGCTGGGAGGTGAGTCCTGTCCCAGCTCTGTCCCTCACTCAGGGACACATGGCAGGCTCTCTTTTCTCTCTGTGTCATGTTCCTGGGAGGTGAGTCCTGTTCCAGCTCTGTCCCTCACTCAGGGACACATGGCAGGCTCTGTTTTCTCTCTGTGTCATGTTCCTGGGAGGTGAGTCCTGTCCCAGCTCTGTCCCTCACTCAGGGACACATGGCAGGCTCTCTTTTCTCTCTGTGTCACTTCTCATCTAGTGGAATGATAATAAGACCCTCCCCTACCTCACAGGGTGATCGACTCTTAATTCGTTTAATAAGAGTAAAGGATTCTTTTGGATTTCTGTGATATTTTATATCCGGAGGATAGCAAATATGATTGCTGATCTTGTTTAAACTGACATTCTGTGATCAAGTTATTTTCTTAGAGGTTCAGTTTTTGTTTTATTTTTATGCTTTTAAGGGTCAGTCTTACAGATAAAGTACCTAGTTAATACAGTAATGAATCAATTACCTGTTGATTAAAGTGTTTCACCAGTGCATTAAATGGAAACAGAACACTAATTTTTAATAAAGTGTTATATTTTGTCTTCTGTGATTTTCCTCCAGCATCATAACTTTTTATTGGTAGTGTCGGTCCCTGCACTTTGTTATGCGTTGCCCTTGTGATCCCGCCGAGGATTTGGGATCACAGGCACGGTTCGTCCCCACGCCCTCTGGGGGTGGGGCCGGTGCCGGGATTGTGCGCGGGGCTGGGGCTGCCCGCCGGGAGCGGAGCGGGGAATCCGTGTCCCGCTGTCCCCTCCGTGTCCGCTGTCCCCCCTCCGTGTCCCTCTGTCTCCCCCGTCTCTGTCCCCCTCTGTCCCCGTCCTCCCTGTCCCCCCCTGTCCTGTCCCTCCCTGTCCCCGTCCGTCCCCCCGTCCCTGTCCCCCCTCCTGTCCCGCTCCCGTCCCTGTCCCCCTGTCCCTCCCTGTCCCTGTCCCTGTGTCCTGTCCCCTCCTGTCCCCTCTTCCCTCCCGCTGTCCCCCCGTCCCTGTCCCCGTCCTTCCCTGTCCCTCCCCTGTCCCTCCCTGTCCTGTCCCCCTGTTGTCCCCTCCTGCCCTGTCCCTGTCCCCCTGTCCTCCCTGTCCCCCTGTCCCTGTCCCCTGTCCCTGTCCCCTGTCCGTCCCTGTCCTGTCCCTGTCCCCTGTCCCCCTGTCCTGTCCCTGTCCCTGTCCCTGTCCCCTGTCCTGTCCCCTCCCGTCTGTCCCTGTCTTCCCTGTCCCCTTCCTGTCCCTGTCCCTGTCCCCGTCCTGTCCCTGTCCCTGTCCTGCCCTGTCCCCCTGTCCCCCGTCCCCTGTCCTGTCCCTGTCCCCCTGTCCTGTCCCTGTCCCCGGCTCCGCGCGCTCCTGTTCGCACCTGGCGCCCCCTAGTGGCCGGGTGTCGCAGCGCGGCCCCGCCCCGCCCGCTGACGTCACGCCGCGGTGAAGATGGCGGCGGGCCCGGGTCGGTGGCTGTGAGCGCCCCGGGCCCGCCAACATGAGCTGCTCGGCGGACGCCGTGAAGGACAAACTGCTGTGGAACGTGAAGAAGGAGGTGAGGGCGGCGGCGGGGTAGGGCCGGGGGTGCGGCGGGCAAAGCCCCGCGCTCCGGGTGCCGCTCCCCGGGGAATGCCGGTCAGCCCGTGGCTGTGGGGGAACGCCCTGAGGCACCGGGCGGGCGGACGGGACCGCTCCTCCCCTCGGTCCCCTCGGCCGGAGCGGGGCTTTGTCCGCCGCAGCCGTGAGCCCCTGGCCGGGCTGTCGCCGAGGACGCGGATCTGGCTCGGCTCCGCTCTGCCGGGCGGTGCTGCTCCGGGATAAGCTCGGTGCTCGTTTTCCCGAGCGCACCTGGAGCAGGGATGCCGCTCCCGGGGCTCTGTGGGGTTCCTGCTGCGGCAGGAGGCTGCCCTTGCCACCCGGTCCCTTTCCCGGCATTTGTGTTTCCCGTAGGACTCGTTTTTATGAGTTTTTCTTAACTGTGAGCTCTAGAGGAGAAAGAGGAGAAATCGAGGATAAGAAAGATAATTCCCAAAGGTGTCCTTGGATGAGCCGAGCTGGCTCCCAGGTGCTGGAGCCGCTGGCACCTGCGGAGTGCCAGGGTTAATGAAGGGTTAATGAGGTTGGCTGTCCCTGCACATCCGTGTGCCATTCCCGTGCTGGGGCACTCGGAGCCGTGAGTGCAGCCGGTGGAGCTGCGGCACGCTCGCGTTTGGGCTGGCGGCACTCGCAAGGTGCTCCGGACCGGCTGGGAGATGCTCGGCAGGACCCGGGCAGTTCCCGCTGCCATGGCCCCGCACCGAGCAGCTCCTGCCGGGGTGACGGAGAGGAGCAGTGCCTTGGTGTGCCCCAGCACTGGCCCCTGGACACCCCTGCAGCATGTTCCAGGTGGAACTCACTCCCTGCGGCCACCTCTCCTCGTGTGTCCAAGTGCTGTATTTTGCATTTTTGTGGTGCTGGCTGTGTGATAGCTGAGTGTGTCTGCCGCTTGTTACACAGCAGTGAAGTGAAGGTGTAATGCTCATCCATGATAGCAGTAACAAGTATTTTAAACAGGTACCTGCCCTCCTGCTCCTTCCACTGCTGGGGAATCAGCAGCAACCATCAAAGCTTAGATGAAAAGTTGTGGCTATGGCCAAGGAACTGAGCCTGACTCCCCTGTCCTGCTATTCATTAGTGCTGAAAGCAGAACACATCAGGTGTTTCAGTCAGCATGGGGAGCGTGGAAGGGGCAGAGCAGGGACAGACATGTCAAAGATGATCTGTATGAGGAGCAGCAGGGCTGTGTCCCAGGATGACCCTTTGGGCAGGTGGTACCTGCTGAATACAGCCATGAACCTGCCACTTCGATTAGAAATCTTTGCTTAAACTAGAACCTTTTAGCCAAGGTAGTGTAAGGTTTTATTTAGAAGTGGGTGCACTTGCTCTCCTGAGTAATATTTAAATATATAAATAAATCTGATAAATATTTTCCAAGTCTGAACATTGCAATCTTGTGCTAATGTACGAGATGGAAAGTGAAATGGATTTTCATGATCCAAGCCAGCTCAAACTGAGGAAAGCAAGTGGTGTGTAATTAAAAAATCTGAGGCTAATTTGTTTTTAAAGTCTCTAAAATGTTTTTAATTGGACTCTGGTTTTTAAATCACTTGAATAGTGCTTGAAAGTGTTATTTGTACCTTCTGTGTCATCTGGATTTATTGTTTTGCCTCTGTTTTTTCCTTCTCCAAATCCTCACAAATGCTCTTTTAGAGCATTTATAGTGGCTTGGCTTTTTAGGGCTTGGCCAGAGCTTTCCAGCCTAAAATAGCCATGAGACTTTTTGGTGATTATAATCAGGTTGAGGAAACACCTTCATGTGTGCCCTCACAGACCTGTGGAAGGGCCCCTCTTTGTGCTCACAGTGAGAAAATGAGCTCAGGAGACAGTTGGAGACCCTGAGATGGAGATTTTATTTGTCCTAAATAATCAATTGACGGAGGCAGGAATTGAACACAAGCCACTAGTAACCACCCACCAGATGATGCTATCTTTAATGACTGTAATTAACTTCTTCCAATAGAATTTTCAACCTCACTTTTTATCGTGTGTGACAGCCACTTCTGCCTGCTTGCTGTTTACTGGTGGGCTTGCTGGGAAAAGCTGACTCCATGTCCATTCTCATTCCCTTCCCTTGTCCTCTAAACCCAGACTTCACTTCCTGTGAAATGATTTTCCACAACCTCAGTATCCAAAGGAGTTCAGAGGCAGAAGATTCTTTCTGAGTGTTGTTCCACCAAGCCTGTTAAAATTCAGTTATCTTTGCAAAGTAGTAGTCATCTCCAAAGTCACTTGGTGCAAAGTGTTTCTTTTATTTTGCCTCACTCTCTCAGCTAAAACTTCTGCATTTTTCCTTTGGGAAATTTAATGCTGTTTGCTTTTCCTCAGATGGACTTTGAGTTCCCGTTGGTAGGGAATGTATTTTGTTGGCTCTCACAGAAAGGAAGACAAGTAATGTGTTTAGAAAATGTAACTGCTGGGATTCATGCTGGGGCTTGGAAGTTCACGTCTCAAGCATTTATCTCTCTCTGCAGGAAAATCTGTTGTGACAAGCAGAGTCATAAAACAAGCTTTTCTCTGACCATTTCCCTCTGCCTCCTGAAATGGAGGGCTTTGCCATTTCTGGATTAAAACACTTTCTAGCTGTGAAACAAACAGGATAACAATAACCGTAGCAGTTCTACCCTAAAAGATTTCAGGGCAGCTCAGAAAATCAATTGCTCAGCTTTCAAACTGCAATGTAATGACTTCTGAGGAGAAATGTGGTAGCTATTGAGCAGCTTTTATTTACACCACCAGTCTTTCCTCAGGAGTAAGAAGGAGTCAGTGCAGCAGTAAAGGAGGTGAGCAGTAGCTGCACAAGCTAAAGAAGACAGGGGTGCTGGACATTAGGTTTTCTCCTTGGAGGAAAAAATGCTGTGGGCTTTAACTGTGGTCCTGGTTACTCTGGTATGTTATGAGCATTATTCTTTGCCATTTTAAAAGTTGCATTATAATAAAACTTAAAAAAAAAAGGCATTTTTCTTGTGTATTTCTTGGGTGAAACTTAATAAACGATCCATGTATTGTGAGGTACGTTTGGTGTTTGACTGCTTCTCCCACCTGCACAGCTCCTGTCCAGGCTCTGGAGGCTGCAGCCCTCCACCCTTTTCACAAACACAGGTTAGGCTGCCTGCTTCCTTACCTGTGTGGGTGGATGGGTGACTCAGGGGGCAGGTGCTGATGTTTCTGTTGATGAGATTAATTTGTGATTTGCTCAGGTCTGCTGCTAGCTGCCAGTGGGTGTGTGTGGAGGCTTGTGCTCAGAAAGCTCCATTGTCAAGTGCCTCCCCAGACCAGAGACAAAGTGGCAGAATTCCCTATGAAGAGCTGTGCAAAATTGCAAGGGAATAAAGGAAACAAGCCAAAAAAAGGCTTGTGTTCCATTTGATCAGAAAAACTTGCTTTAGCTCCTTGCCTTGAGCATCCATGAATTACGTGGCAGTGAGAGATGACGTGGGATTGGAGAACACTGCATTCCTGCTTTTGAATCTTCTCATATCCTGTCTATGCCTTGAATATGTTTTTTAATAACATTCGTTCACGCTCCAGAAAATGCACGGAGCTTGCTTGGCATGTGGTGGCAGTTGAGAACACACAGAGTGGTACTCTTAGCTCTGAAGTCCCAGGTTTGAAATCTCCTGGGAGACAGGGAATGGTGCTGCTGTTAGAAAAGTAGGGTTGATTACTGAAATCCTTTTCTTTCTCAGTGTTTATATACTTGAAATTTTGACTGGGATCTAAATAACATACTGAGCTGATTGAGGCATGCCTGGGAAATGTGTGGTAGCAATGAATTGGCTGCCAAGCACTTCAGCTTTTGCTCTTCAAAACAACTGTTCTTCCTGTTGTTAGGATTTGAATCCCAGTTACTGTTCTCTGGGATGCTGAGACTGATTTCATGGTCTGCAGTCCTGAACTGACGGATTGCATGGTCTGTAGTCCTGGAGTCATGTCTGTGACCTTGAGTCATATGTACACAGGCTGGTGCTGCACCCAGGCAGAGTCTCTGTCCATCCTCACTCCAGTGGCACTCGGAGTTGCTTTTGGCCAGTAGCCCATCAGCCCTTTTCTTTTTGTAGAGTTGGTGCAATCACAACAGGCTGTGAGCTGAGGCTGCAGTCCTTACACAGGGGGACTCCAGGTACCTGGAGGCTGCACATGGCACTGTCCTGGGCTTGGTGGCTGTGCTGCCTTCCACGTGGGAAGTGCAGGTCAGGGGCTGAGCTGGACTCATCCTCAGGGCTGTACTCTGCCTGCAGTTATCTGGATGGCTTCAAACTTCTTCATGAGCTTCAGGACAGGTTCTTCTGGGGTCCTGCTAAGGCTAACAGTCCCTCAGTCTGTCCATCATCAGAGCTGTAATAAAACCATGCTGAAGAGACTGCTGAATACACAGGATAATCCAGATGTGAGTGCCCATTCATGAGACCTCCTCACACTTCTTCCTTATACTCTCTTACTCCTCTGCCTGTAGCTCCTTTACTGTCAGGTCCTAAGTTCCAGCAGCTGTGTCAGAAACACCACAGGAAAGAGGCAAATTGCCTGTTTCAGAGTTTATATTGTCAGGCCTCAGGTGTGAGCAGTGAGCCAGGTTTTATGCAGTGCAAAAGACTGGCTTTGAATTCCTCAGCTACAAAACATGTTCTACTTTCAAAGCCTCTTACATGTTTGCTTTTTCCCCTCCGATGTTTTCTTTGCAACTCAGAGGGCTCCTGTTTGATAAGGAACACAAATTCCGAAGGATCCACTTGATCCAGAATTTGGAGCAAGGCAAATGCCATGTGTTGATGCCATGTGTTGAAAGGCTCGTGCAGCAAGTGCCAGAGTTGCAGCCTGCTGCCAGCCGGGCTGGGGGTGTAGGAGTGGGCACAGAGGCCTCAAGATGTTTACTGGGGGAGGGCATGTTTAATTACGGCATCCAGAACTGCTCTCACAGATGGTCTTGCTGGAGAGAAAGCCCTCCAAACTGCAGAAGGCACCTTCACAGGCAGCTGCAGAGCCCAGCTGTCCATGGACAACTGCCCCTGCAGCTTCTCCTGGTCCAGCTTGGTCCAGCACTGAGTGGAAAAGCTCAAAACCTTGGGACCTGTCAGTGCCACAAAGTGCTACTCAGTTAGCTCTAAATGTTGGGAGAAGAATTGGTTAAATCTTCTATCCTCGTAGCGCTTTCTTTTGTATATTGAAAGTGAATTGGCATGTATTTAGTCAGAGTATCATTACCCTGTAATTGTAGCTCACAAATGAGAAAAGTCAAAAATTATGGTCAATTTGGAAGACAGCAAGCTGTCCCTGGCCAGGAGGAAATGAGTGTCTGATAAATGAGTTGGTGGAGGCAGTGAGGTTTCATCTGGTGTCAGGCCGAGGAAGCCATTGGGGAGAAATCACTGGCAGATGAACTGAGGGTGACTGCAGCCTCTCACCAAGAGCCTCATTGTAAGAATTGTCCGTTTCTTCCTTAATTTTTGAAAGTCAGTCATTTGCAGTTATTTCCCTCTTGAGCTTGGCACATCAGCCCTGAAACTGGAAAGGAACTCTGTTTTAAATAATTAAAAAGTGTGGTAAGTGTAATTTTATTTGCTATAATGGTTAAATCGTGTCTTGAAGCGAAAACTGAAGGCATTGCCTTCCTGTAGATACTATAATGATTTTGGGTACTGATTGGTGCAGCAGAGCTTTGAAGGCATCATTTGTAATTGCTGTGGCACGTAAAGTCCCCAGGTAGGGGGGAGGTGGCCCTAAACCTCTCTGGGGATGCATGCCTGTGTAGATCAGGGATGCTTTGTGCTTGAAAAAGAGCAGAATGGTACAAGTGGAAATGGGACATGGCAGCACAGTCTGGTTTCGTGAGCAGAAGAGACTGTGAAGGCCAAGGATGAATCATATGAGAGATCTTGTACAGCTCTTTGGAACTTACTCTGGAGAAGTTCTTTGGAGGGCACTGTGGGCAGGCTGAAATAATTCAGCCTTTTATGGGAGAACACCTCAAACAGACCTGTCCTTGTTCTGCCAGAGGTTCCCTCATACCATGATAAGCTGCTCAGGTTTGTTTGTTCTTTCCCTCCTTAAATCCATTCTTTCCTGCAAAATGCAATGTGGGGGAGTTGTTATTCTGTTGGTTAAGGGGAAGGGACAAGCAGTGATTGAAACTGAAACTCCTAAGTGCTGTGCTGATTTTGTTGGGATCATACAATCATTTCTCTCTATTCATTTTAGGTAAAGCAGATCATGGAAGAAGCTGTCACCCGGAAATTTGTACATGAAGACAGCAGTCACATCATCGCCTTATGTGGTAAATGTCACATTAGCTGAAGAGCTAACGCTACCTAACCTTACTTTTCCTCTAGACATTTATTTTCTCTGCTGTCAGAGGTAAATGCAGGGATTCAGATATTAGAAATCATGATGTTCAGGCCTATTTCACCTCTTCTTTATATTGCTACGTGTGTGTGTACATTACAAATTTTAAAGTAACTCTTTCTGAAACATCATTCTCCAAGTACCCAGCCAAGATGCCAGGTGCCCTTTGGCAGGCTGGCTGTGTGATCCAGGGAGCTCCTGGTGTGATCTGCCTGGTCCTTGTTCCTGGAATCCTGTCCTGGAAGCTGTGCTGCAATGTTGGTGCAAGGGGCGGTGGGGCAGCAGCTATTTCTGTTACACTCTGCTTGGCCAAAATTAGGAATATTTTAAAGTCTTCATATTTCTCTCTTCCCCCTACTGTGATTCCAGTTGATGTTGTGTTCTGAATTCTTCAGGATCTGAAGAACTAATAACCCTATACTGAGCTGCCTCATTATTGCCCAGCAATCCTACCTGTCCTAAGGCAGCCAGCCTGCTGCTGCTTTGAACAGAGGCCTTGCTTAACTCTAAACCAGAAGGTGAAACTGAATGTTCTGTTTTCACTTTGGCTGATTGAATGGAGAAATTCCTTCCAGTGGATTTGGCTAACAGCTCCTGGCTGGTGCTCTCCTGTGTGTGCAGTTCTCTTCCCTCCCCCACTCCAGTTTCATGTGTCTCTTCAAGAGGTTTTTCCCTTCTATTTAAAATTAGATTGGTTCAGTACATGAGTCATTTTTGGTGGATCTTCATTATAAATATAGAATTCTTGTGAATCATTTTACTCTTCTGCTAGGCCGAGTTTAGCAAGAGTCTCATGAATACATGATAGCTGATTTCAAGGTCTCCCTGCATCAGTAGGTGAACCGTTCATAACTGCCCTAGGTCCTGGCTGGCCGAAGGTGCCAATGAAATGGCAGGTGACACTTGTCCTGTAGGAAATGCTGTGTGCCACCAGCTCTGTGCCACCCTTGCTGATCTGGAGGAACTGTGCCTCTGTACAGGTCAGCTCTGCTCATCCAGCAGGAGGGATTATAACCACCAGGACTCTGTTCCAGTCTGTGATCACTGCCTAGGTGCTCTGGGAGAAGGAAAGCAGTGCTGATGTTTTCATCTTTGTGGGGAAGCAGTGAGTGCACGAGGTGCATTGTATTTGTTCTCAGCCTAGCATATAACTAACCTAAGTTACATCCCTGGGACTCTGTCATCCCCTCTGATTTCTAAGAGGTTTGGCTCTGTGGTTCAGAGCCACAGCAGCTGCATTTGGACTGTGGCTGATGTGTGCCATGGTGGGACAAAATTTCCAGATTCCTTTGAGCTGCTTTGCTGTGGAGCGAGTTTCCCCGATGCTGTGTGGCCAGTCAGGGGACAGTGCAGTGATGCAAGTGTGTTTGGAGCATCTTCAGTGGCTGGGCTTCTGTTGGGAGCTGCCTGTGGATGTTTGCAGCCTGGTGAATGTGGAGAGGTTTCCTTGGGAACGGCAGCTGCCACCGTGACGTGGGGCTGGATCAGCGACGCCGTCTCTGCGGCAGGAGAGCTCTGCTCTGCACCCTCCTGCCTCCAGCCTGCCCGGGGCTCCATGGTGGAGCTGTTCTACCCACAACGCCAGCCTTTTCCTGCTCCTACACCTCTGAGCCAAAGGGCCAAGGAAAAGGAAGCATTTCTCTGTGTCTGCAGTTACCTGAAGTATTATTATAATTATTATTTACAGGGTTTCCAGTTCAGCGCATAACGCTTTATTTGTCCAAAAGCTACCTGCGGGTTGCTGAGCCTTTAGTCTGTGGTTGCCCATCTTTAGTCTGACAGTAATGTGCTGCTTTAAGCAATTAGAAAACTTGTTTAAGTCAGCTTCATACAGCAAACATGCTTTATTCATGAATTCATTAACCCCAGACATGGTTACCCAAATGATCTCTGTGTTTTCAGTGTATAGTCTGAAATGAGCCTCAGTAGTTTGTTCTCTTTGAATAATATTTTGAGTGTATTAAATGAAATAATCTTGAATTCCCCGTGCTATAAACTAATTGTGATAGAATTCAGGAGGGTTGTGGAGAGCTGGTGTGTGTCACAATCAAAATGCATGTTGTTTAGGTGTAAATCCAGCATGCCTGCTTGGCAAAAGGAATGTACTTACTGTGTTTTGGGGAAAAGTTAGCTCTAACATGAGTAAAAATAGTAACTTGGGCACCGTTAAACATGCAGAACTTGTCTTTTCAATGAGATTTCAGTTCAAATTAAGGAAGAGATGAACTGCACAAAAAGCTTTTTTTGGCCTGAATAATAAACCTGCTGCCAGTAATTAAACCCGTTAATTAAAATGTACAGAATCCCTTTGTGGTTGAACTGAAAAGGCTAGTTCTGATTTGAGCTACAGAATGATATTTAATGTTGTGCTTGGGGCTGGTAAACCTTGTTGGGTTTAATGCTTGGGTTAAGTCCTGAATCTGAACTCACATCCTGGGAGACGTTGAGGCTCTTCTGTCGAAGAAAACAAAAACCCTTCAATCTTCTTTTTGTTTCCTTAATACATGGTAGCTTTTTTGTGTACTTTGGATACTTGACATGTGCTGTTTCTTCCAATCTTCACTTACTAATGTTTTATTTACCCCCAATGTTGCTTTCAGACCTTCACTTCAGAGGCATTTTTAAGTATTTACTTTTTCCTTTTCTTTAGTGGCATTGAATTATCTTTGCCTTCCACATCTGTTCTAAAACTGTGTCTAGACCAGACTTACAGACCAGAAATGCTTTTCCATTTTTAAACCCAAGCAGAAAATTTGCTGTTTCTGAGTGTTATGCTACTGTTCCATCCTGATGGATTTGTTGAGGATCCCTGCTGCAGATTCCAGGTGCAGAGAGGAGGAGCACAGAGCCTCCCCTAGGGGAGCTGAGGAAGCTCCCATTGATTTAGCTGCATTAACCTTATTTTTTTTTCCATCCCCATTATGTATATTGCTTTTCTTTTCTTATTAACTGATGAAAATGACTGTTTTTTTTCCTGGGTAATGCTGTGTTTAAATATCACAGATCTTTAAAAATGAAGAACAAAACCATGTCACGATCTGTCCAGTCATGCCCTGGAAAGGTGACAGGGTTTGACTGCAGAGCTGGATCTGGATATTACCTGAAGGTGTTTGTATGTGATCTGGGGCTGTGTTTAGTCATGTGTGCAGCCCTTCAAACAAAAGAAGGATGTGATGGCTGCACGGGGGAGCCTGGGAGATAATGAATTCCCATTAGTAAGCAGTCCTTGGTGCTTTCTCTGTGTGAGTAATACATCAGAGAGGTGGCCTGAGGCCTTTCAGCTGACATCTGCTGACCCAGAGATAGAGGACACTTGCCTGAGCACAGCTGAGTGCTGCCTTCCCAGCTGTCAGTCCAGTCTTCTCTGGAATTAGCTGAGCAGCCTGTGAACCCTTTGGTGGTTTGGACATGGTGCAAGAGGAGGGTGGATGAGGAGGTCCATCATAACCAGGTCCATGCAGCAGCCGTGCAGTGCTGTGAGTGCCAGCTCTGTGGGATCCTTTGTTTTCTCTGTGGATGATTTCCAGATCTACAAGCACAAAGTGGTCGGTGAGTGTTGATACTTCTTCTCAGTACAATTTCTCTTGTATGCTCCTGTAAGTTGTGCTCTTTCAGCTTCCCTGCATTTCCTTCGCTCAGGGACACTCAAATATGGTCTGGTCTTGTGCCAGGATGTGGCAGGTGAGAGGTGGACTCCCTGGCTGCTTTTTGTGAAGCATCCCTGAGCTGGCATTTGTGTCTTACGTTGGTTCTCCTGCTCTCAAGCGCCTGCAGTGTCTGTGTACATCAGACTGTGAGAGTGTTTTTGTGTCTCAGAAACAGAGCAGGGAGAGCTGTCACCCACAAGTGCTCCTGAGATGTCTGTGCTTCAGGCTGTCATTCCACACTCCAGACCTGCTGTGTGGGCCCTCTATCCATCCACTACAATTTCCTTTCACAGAGCCTGGGGCACCTAGGCTTGGAAAATCATTAG
Organism: Malurus cyaneus samueli; assembly: GCA_009741485.1. Taxonomy (NCBI): domain Eukaryota; kingdom Metazoa; phylum Chordata; class Aves; order Passeriformes; family Maluridae; genus Malurus; species Malurus cyaneus. Next base: position 853,597 of record VKON01001394.1, read on the forward strand.
TGTAAGGTGCCTCCTTCTTCAAAAATAAGTAGAGTCAATTGTTATTTGAAGCAGCTCTGTGTCCCTCAGTATCAGCTCATAGCAAAAGGAGCGGTGCGTTCTGAGAAACAGAGTGGCTCTTGGGTCCTCTTCACATTTTAGAGCCAACCCTGTATATAATAGGATTGCAGTTCATGTGCAAAACACTTACTGAGATTGAACTTTATTGAACAGTTCAACAGTTACTTCCCTTTTTCCTAAAGCAGATGGGTACTCTGTTCATTCTGGAGCTGCAGGGTCGTAGGAAAGCACTTGCATGGCTGCATTTTCTGGAGCCACGTGCAGAGTTGAGATTGGGTGAGGTCTGAAGTTTTAGGGTCCTACATGTCTGTAGGAACACTATCAAAGAGCTTCAGCTGAAGTCATGGATGAGTCTCCATCCACACTGGCAGCAGAGGAACAGGAATCCTTGGAACATGAACCTGGCTCATGATTCCTGCAGACCAGAAACACGGGGTCTGTGCTGGTTTACAGCTGACAGACCCAGGGTTAACCACAGCAAATGGCCTTAGTTGTCAGGCTGTTTTCTTCACTGGTCTTAGGATGACTTGGTATCCCATTTTGCACGAAGTTAATTGTGTTTGAGAGAAAAATCCAATTAGGAACCAATGACCGCATGATGCTGGACCTCATGTTCTGTTTTTTCTCATTCAGGACCTGAAATCCAAGCCATTACCAGAGTCACCAAGCATCACAATTACCAATCCCAAGCAATAAAAAATGATGAGTCAGAAATCTTTTCCTTCATGGCCCTTAATTACAAGGCTGGATTAAAGCTCATGACACAAAAATAAAATGCTGAGGCACAGGGATGTATTTCTGAAGTAAGTTTCTTGTCCAGAGATCCTTCTGGACAAGGATCTGGTGGCATGCTTCAGAAGAATATTCAGTAGCCACAACTTGCAGTAAAACTGTGGAAAGCAGCAGTATGGGAAAGTCTTTTTTGTTTATTCTTAGGATGAGAAATACATTTCTGGTAGAGGCCCTTTTTCTGCCTCTTATTTAAAGTATGACACCAAAATGTTGGCAGATTAAAGGAACTGGAGACTGATGTGGAGCTGTTGTGGACCTCAGTTGTGGGGTGCCCTGAGTGTCCACACAATGAGCTCTTCCCATGATTTTCAGTTGGAGTGACAGCATTCCAATTCTTCTGAAAATCAACCCCATTAGGAAGAGATGTTTTATGTTTTCAGGTTTGTAGGTGATTTGCCTTGAGGCTTCTAAATAGCACCATATTCACAGATTTGACATAAAACAAAGAATTCAGTTTTCTCTTTTTTCTTTAGCTCGCAGAAATGGAAATTCTGTAGAAACACATATAAATAACCATTGCCCAACCTGACAGTTTATCATCTTAATTCTTTTGGCTTTCTGCCTTTGGCATTGATATTTTTTAAAAATGTGGTTAATCTGCTATGGAAATGCAGTTGTCTCACAAACAAAACACAAGTCTCCCTGTATTACTGCTTCTGTTTGGAAAACAAACATTTTCAGTGATGAATAATGCTTAAAAAATAGTTTAAAGAGATTCTACTTCACTTGATAAACACATTAGCCCAAAGAGAGCACCAGAGATGATCGTAATTGGGGGGAAGCAAATATTTTTTCACACACATTTAGAAGGTTTTTGATTGTGCTCCAAAGATGATGCTTAAAGTAATGGGTGGTGTGCTGTAGAGGGGAGGAAAAAAACAGAGTGAATATTAGCTCTGATGTGAAATGGAACAGTTTTTGAACTGCACATGTTTTTAGCTTGAGAAGTGAAATAAAATCTCTTGTGCTTTTTAGAGAACTCTACTAAACATTTAGCTTTGATCCTGAGCCATCAAATTGGATAATTTTCAATATTTAGAGAAACTTCAGTAATTCTGATTTACCCTTAACCGTGTTTAATGAAAACACTTCTGTTTTCCAAAGGTTCCTGAGATCCTTGAAGCTTAATGATTATGATTTTAAAGAGGAGCAGTCACTAAATTTCAGCCCTGAAGTTTTCCAGCCACTTTAGAGCAGGTGACCAAGGGAAAGGAGCACATTTGGATGTTTCTACCATCTCATCTGCTCAGCTGCACTTCCCAGTGACACAGAGGCTGGGGCTTGGCAATAAAACTGCCTTAAAACTGCCTTAAAACTGGGTAAAGCAACAGCAGCTGGAAATCGTGAGCATCTGATGGCTTCTTTATCATCCTCCTCTTCTCACTTGTTTTTAATTTCTCCAGCCTCATGAATTCAATTCCCTTAGCACAGTTTCCATGAAAACAAGGTATTTAGCTGCTGTATTTCTTCCTGTCTAAGGAAAATCTCATCTACTAAGTACAACCCATAAATAATCCTTCCACAGGCCCTCTTTTCTCTGCTCACCACCGTTCCAGCCCCAAAACTCTCATTTCACAGCCCATTAAGTCATGTCAGAATTTTCATAGAGGCAAAAAAGGACAAAACCAAACTTGTTCACCTGACCCTGGAAGAAGTAGCTGTGGTGAAGTCATAAAAAAGTGACATTTTCCTAAGCTTGGTGGGCACCGTGATTATTTGAACTGTAAATCAATAATATGTCTGCACTTAATTAAATTCAGCGGTGAATACTGCAGAGAATGTTCCTCAAAACTGTCTGGAGTTAATGAATTTTTAGATGGCTGCTGTCAGCTGAACCATACAAAGGAATTACCTGAGCCGTGCTGATTTATTCCCAGAGCAGAGCTGCTCTTGCAATCTGTGTGTAATGAGTTGCTGCCTTTTTATCTGGTCAGGTTTTGTGTGTGTTTGTTGGAGGCAGGCTCAGGATCACATTGGGCTGTGCAGTAGTTATTTACCTGTGTGCAGACGAATCTGTAGCCAAAAGCACATGTATGTGTGTACATAAAACCACATGGTGATGCCTTTCTGATGTTACCAGTTTCTCCAGAAACAGCTAAGTCATCTATTTCTAGGTATTCTTAGAGTGTCAGATTCCAAAAAGGGAAAAATGGTTCATTTTCTTAGAAATAGGTAAATAACCTGATTTCCCTGTCCCAAAGGTTCTTGTACTATAACCCCTAAAATAGCTGGCGTTGTCTCTTTGGGCAGCATTCTGAGCTGTGCAGTTTGTAACTCCAGGCGATCACCTGGTTTTGGTTTATCAAAAAGCACCACTGCCAAGGTCCTCTCTGTTTTTTAAAAGCTTCTGCAGCTTGAGGTGACTCTTCTGCCAGTTTGTTCAGGATGTGTTAAATTTCCTCTCAGCCTGAGCTTGGCTGTGGGCGATGCTGGCAAGGTGCAGTGAGATCAGTGCCTGCCTTGGACACAGAGCCAAAGGAAAGCCCTGCAGGGCTGTGCCAGGGAATGATCCCTCCCTGCTGTCCTGTGCCACCAGGGTGGCATCCACACCGTGCCAATGGGATGGCATCTGTGCCACAAGATGTGCTGCCCTGCTCGGATGGTTTGTAGTTTAACCTGATAAAAAAGCACAGTGTATCTGTGAGCATGTTCAGATCAAGTCAGATGTGAATGTAAAGTCAGCTGTTTTGGAATAATTCTTGGAGAGAAGTGAGCTGAGAGCCAGTGCTGTTAGTCTCAGCCTGGGAGTGAGGTGGAGAATGAAGTGACTGAGGATCACAAGGCTGGGCTCAGTCCCAGAGTGCCTTACACATACAACTGGACAGGCATTAATCTCTTGTCCTGTGCAAAATGCATTTTGAGGCAATCCAGCACTAAATTCTAGTGTTGCATTCCTTGCAGTGACCCCTATGTGTATGACCCTTGCAGCTGGGGACTGATGTTACCCAAGTTCCTGTGATGAGAAATGTCACAATGGAACAATTAAATATTGGGGCTCTAGGGACAGCCACTGGGGAAATTACCCTCATTGGTAGCTGCAGCATTTATTAATAATTAAAGCTGTGCCTGCTGTGCTTTTCACTAAATTTGTTTCATTAATATTTTATTGTTTTAAAGAAATAAAAAAAAAAGTAGTGAAGGTGGGAAGAGAGCCTGTTTCCTAAGCAACAGCAATGCACTTCTTTGCAGTTATTTTTAAAGGCAGGTTGCTTCATTTAAGATTTGGAATCAAAGTGCTGCATTGCTCCAGGCATCCGGAAAGCTGCTTTGCTTTCTTCTTTCTCTTTGTTTCTAATTGAAAGACAGAGAAAACCAGTTGCTGGGTTAAGAGCTGTTGTGCTGGTTGCTAGACAGGAGCTAGACCGTGCTGTGAGGAACATCCCCGTGCTGTCATCACTCCCTGTCCCCGCTGTGTCGCTCTGTGGCCGCAGCAGCCCCCGCAGTGCTGCGATGTTCCCTTCACTGATTCTTCTTTCCCTCGGAGTGGAAGCAGCTTTGGAGGTACCATCAGTGTGGGCTCCTGCTCCTGTCACACCACAGGCTCTGCCTTTTGTTGCTCCTGGAGTGGGGCTCCTCAGGCTTCTGCAGGCAGGAGGTGTTCCTGTGTGCCCCCAGCCTGGTTTGTGTTCAGGGCCTGAGCAGTGAGGACAGGTCTTTTTCAGACACAGGATTTCAGGTGTTATGGGATTTGGAGCCTTCAAAAGCAGTAAGGAGAGGAGTCTTCAGGAAATGCTCAGCACCTGACAGCATTGGGTGTAAAATGCAACAAAATGCTGCTGTCTGAGAAAGAGCCGCCGTTGGTGAGAGGCAGAGTGGATGGGAGCAGATGGAGTGCCATTTGTTACTCCTGAGCAGCATTTAACGTGGCAGTGGGAGCTGTGCTGTCCTGAGGGGCTGCCTGCTGCCACCCAGCACAGGAGAGCCACGCTCAGAGCTGCACTCAGAGCCCTGTGAAGGATGCCCTGCCCTGGGCACACACCTGGCACACAGAGCTGGGGCTTCTCCCTTCCCTGGCAATGAATTGGTCTATTCTCTTTCATCTGTGTGAGTCATCTGCAGTCTCACTTGAGAAGTTGATAGACAAGGAAGGCTTATATTTTGTTTTGTTTTGTTTTTTTGTTTAAATTTGTATTTCTCATTTCCCTTGCCTGCAGCATTACATGAGAGCTGGATAGATTTCTGCTGCAGTCTTGCAAGGCTGGCAGAGTGCAGTGTAATGTTTACTCATGGCCATCAGGGCGTGTTACAGTGTGGTTCTGTGTGTAAAGTGGGGTGAAAATACTCGAGTTAATGTATATACTGCCTTTATTATTTGTACTTTACAAGGTGTATGTAGTTACAGATTGGACATGCCCACATCATCTGATTCTGAGTTCCTGCCTGTCTGTTCCCCAGCTCTTTTCTTGCCCCACAGCAGCCCAGTGGGAGTGAGCAGGGGGTGCTGGCCGAGGAGGAGGAGGCTGAAGGCAGCAGGACCCATAACATTGTGTCCCTGTCCCCACAGGTGTGGTGGAGGCATGTCTGCTGCACATGCTGAAGCGCAGGGCTGCTGGATTCCTGCGCACTGACAAAGTGGCCGCGCTCTTCACTAAGGTGGGCAAGAGCTGTGCCATCGCTGGAGAGGTGTGCAAGAAGGTGCAGGAGCTGCAGCAGCAGGTGGAGAGCAGGTGAGGCTGAGCTCTGTTTAGAGCTGAGTTGGTGCAGTGTGGTGGGACAGACTGCCCTGTCGGTGCCTTGGCCAGAGGTGATGCAGCTTTGTCTTGATAGTGCTGGAAGGATAAGGCAGATGTTTGTGTGTGATCAAGCTGGCACTGAGCAAAGGGGCAGAGATGGGCAACTGGGGCTTTGGTGTTTCATTTTGCTTCTGGGTACAGCAGAGCAGCTCGTTCAGCCCACACACAGCAACAGAAGTGACTAATTACTCTGATTTCAGAGTATGGTGGACCAGCTTGGACTGTTGGTGGGAAGAGAGGGGGTGGAAGGAGGAGCTCAAGAATAGACACACTGGAAAAACTGTTTTGGCATGCTCCTGCCAAACCACGAAGAGTTTTGTGGTATCATAGCAGAAATAGTTAAATTAATGGACACAAAGAGTGATGGGAAGAAGGATGCTACAGGAAAGCTGTTCAGTTTATACTGGACTTAAACACAACAGAATTTGTGCTGGAGTCGAGGACTTGAGATTACTGAAAGTCTTAGACTTGCTGGTGGTGAGTAGCACAGTTAAAATTTTCCATCTGGTTCTGTTGATGGTATCACAGTACATGAGTGTCTGGTCCTATAAGCTCAGGACAAGAGCATTTTAAATTCTGTTTGTAGGCACTGCTGAGCCTTAAGAACTCCTTGTACATCGTAGGAACTTTTAGCCTCTGTTCAATTCGCTGTAAAAAGGACTTTGCCAAGAGAGTTCGTCTTCAAGTATTGTTATTTAAATTAGCACTTATATTTCTGTGTAATTTTATTATATTTATCTTTATTAGACTTGTAGTTATTAGACTTTGTTATGTAGTTTTTGACAGATATGTACCTATTTTTGATATTTTTTAAATTGTGCCTACTGGTACAGACACAGATTTTATTAATTTTAGTTTTTTTTAATGTTGGGCAGAAGGATGCTTTCTACTGAGAATTCTCAACCCTCTCTCCTGGTTAAGAACCCACACAAACACCCCTCTAACCACCAGAGACCTTTGGCTGTGTCCTCCAACAGAAAGGAGCAAATGAACTTAAATTCTGTGGTTTCTCTTGGACAAATTTTGTATGCTTTTCAGATATTAACAGCCATAAAATTTAAGTGCTGTAGAAAATCTGCACAGCAAAGATACTATTGGGAAATAGTGCTGGGGGTGGACTCGCTCTGCTGGATGGATGAAATGAGACAGAAAGGCTGTAACTGTGTAATTGCACTTGAGGGGGCAGCTTAAGAAACCCTCTGTTTAGGGATGCAACTAAACACCCTCGAATTGCTCTGATGGCACTGGTGTCACGTGTCTTTGTTGCCCTGTCGGGGTGCTGTCATGGCCTCTGTAGAACATGGGATTGTGTAAATGCAGAGGGGATCTCACCCAAAACAGCCCCAAATGGATGTATTAACTCTATGTAAATGAACAGTTCCCTGAAAGGGACCTGAGTGCTGGCAAAGAACTTGAAGATGTCAGGGTTTCTTTCTTCATTGAGTCAAACTGGAACCTTCTTCTTTTCTAGAGGGGAAATTTTCTGGAAAAGACATTCAGAGGGTTCCTGGTGTTCTCTGAGCCCAGTGCAGTGGATGGAGAGCCAAGGCAGGCTGCAGTGATGGCAGGAGGAAGCCGTCCCTGTGCTTTGGAGCTGCCTTTCTCCTGCAGCTGCACTGTGTCACCTGAAGCAGGAGGATGGACCCATCAGGAGCTGTCATCAGACAGTCAGAATTCTGACTACTTTTATTTTATCACCTTTTGCAGGAAAAATCAGCCAAATGGGCAGGAACCCCTCAAAAGGCAGGGATCCACCACAAGTAAAACACCAGTCCTGACACCTCAGGCCATCAAACACATCTGGGTTCGGACAGCCTTGATTGAGAAGGTGCTGGACAAGATTGTGCAGTACATTGTGGATAACTGCAGGTAAGGAAGCAGCAGCAGAAGCACAGGGAATTGTTGGACTGATGCATTTATGTATCTGCAACAAGGGATTTTATCAAAAGTATTTGGCAAACCCCTGTGATGCAGGCTTCTGGTAAAGGAAAATAATGGCATAGGATTTAGAAAAAAAAAAATGTAGTTTTGCATGATTGTGTGTCAGGCTTACAAAAAAACGTTAACAGACATTCAGCTTTCCAGAAATCTGCTAAAAACCTAACTTCAAGTGTATTAGGTGTCCATATTCTAATGGGACCTAGACCTTTGTGGAATAGACATGTCTTCTAATAGGTCATGAGTTGAAAATAATCCTTTGGAGCTTTAGGATGTCAGGGAGGAAAATGGTTTTTATAGGTGAAGGAAAGGAGAATTAGAACAGAGGAGCTAATGACATAAAACCTTAGGGCTGTGGAAACAGGATTCAAAGAACCTTTTTAAAAAATCAAGCCTAAAGTAAATTTTCCTTTGCAAAACCAGAGAAGAGCATCAATGCTTCATGGACATATTCCAGAGGGACTCCTTAGGAAGAAAAGATGAGTCCTCTCAGTTCTGTCATTGCATCCTGCTGCCCAGCAGGGGAATTTGCCATGGAGTGGTTTGTAACTCCTACCCTTCCTGCCCTCCTATAACCCATAACAGAAAACTTAATGGGGCACACACTGAGGACAATCTCCCATAAAAAGAGAACAGAAGGGACCCTAAAGCTTGGTGTGCTCCCAGAAAGGCACTTTGCTTGCAGGGGTGCTCTTGTTGTTCAGCACTGGCAACACATTCTTGTCCATCCAAAGCCAATGGATCTGAACAAGGATGAGAGCTAGGGCAGAGCAGCTTATTTTCACAGTATTTTCCAAGTTTGTGCTACTGTTTTCCTTGTCATCATTTTTATTTTCATGATGTATCTTGCCACTTAAAGCAAGAGAATGGAAGAAAGGTCTTTGTGCTGTTCAAGCAAACTGTTGCTCTGGGATATGTAATGCCAGCTTGGATTTTATGAGCTGTGTGCAGAGGAGACAGAGGGAGGGCTGGCCATGTCCCAGAGACACAGTTAATGAAAGTATTTTAGTCCACTCAATGTCTGCAGATACATGGGTACAAGGGGTTCTAATTTCTTATCCCCATAATCCATCAGGAGAGTTGGTTCTCACTTGTTCCATCACTGTGTGTTGGTAGATGTTCACCTCTCTGCCTTCCCCACGCATTCAGATGAGTTAGGATCAGGTCCTCCATTGCAGATTTTGAGACCTGGACTTGGTGAAGAAAACAAGGCTTTTCTTAAGGCTTGTTGTCATGCATTTTTGTGACATTACTGCTCAAATGCTCCATGTTCATGTCCTTCAGCTGTTCTTTTTGGGGAGGAGGAGCAGGTGCTTTAGAGTTTGAGCCCCATCTAGTGAACAGACCACAGAGGACAGTGGCATCCAAGAAATGTGGGTGTTGGGATTTTTTGGCTATGTGGTTTTGGAAAGCAGTTTTGCCAGCTACAATGGCATGACTTGGGGGTCATTGCAAGAACTGCTATTTGTAGTCATTCATTGTTCTTCACAGTGTTTCAAGACGATTTCTCACAGATAGTAGAGATGTTTAAGAGTGTGTGGATTGTTTTGTCTCTGTGGAAAATGGACAGAATTGCTTGCAGAGAACTATTGTTTGTCTCCATATTGCAATTGTACTCAAAGCCCCAAATCAAATATACTGGGTAAACACACTGAGCACAAGGCAAGCTCCTACCTCTGCAGAGCTCAGCTGAAAAACAGATGAGACAGAATGAGCAAATCTAGAGGAGGTGACTTGCCTGGGATTTCACAGCTGATCAGGGGCAGAATGTACATCCAAAGGAGGGTGCTGGTCAGCTGCTTAAATGTACAAGTCTGGAGTGTAGGTTTATTGCATTGGTAATTCCAGGCTTATTTTATGCTCCATGGAGATTAGTCAGTGCTGTTGATATAGTTTAGGAAATGATCTGTTCTAAAATAGATCCCTAAAATAGACTGAATTAATTTCTCCATAGCTTTCTTACTGTCTTATATGTTTCAATGGTCTTTAAAAACACTTAAGGACACAACCATGCTGTAAAAGTGTTCTTTATCTGCAGACCCAATACAGCTCCTCTTCACAGGGCCAGTGGATGGGCCAGTCAAACCCCATTAGAGCTTTTGGAGGAGATGCTCACATTGGTAATTTCTGGGTAATCACACACACTGTTTCCCCTCTACCTCTCAAATTCAGGGAATATTTGGGATTTGAATCTGTTGAGTCCTGCCTCTGGCTGTTCAAATACACAGTTTTTTTACTGGCCCATTGTGTTAGACCTGTAGCTAAACCCAAGCTTTGAAACGGTTCATACCAACTAATGTTTTTAACTGGGCTCTGATCTTTTATTCCTAGTAAATATTATGAAAAGGAAGCTTTACTGGCAGATCCTGTTTGTGGCCCAATACTGGCTTCTCTGTTAGGTGAGTTCTCACAAAGTTACTTCTTATGCTGAGGAAAAGAAATTGTTTCTTAAAGCATTTTGCATTTTGACAGTGTTACAAGTAGTGAAATTTATATCTCCTAGGTAGCTGTTTATAATAGAGAAACATCGAATTTGTTGTTTTGTTCCTTAGAAGACCAGAAGAGACTGATCATCTGGTTTTATTAGTAATGGTTGGTTGAATCAGAAAGCAGAATGGGAATGGATTTTTACTGAATGCTTGCTGTAACTGCTAATGCTGCTGTGGCAGGGTATTGTGTCCTACAGGAATACTCTTATATGGCCCTGGGTAATAGGAGTGATACACTATTATATTGTCTGTGTTGTGGGCTGATCCCATAGGATCGGTGATCATTAATATTCTCTCACCTTCAGCGCTCAGCCAGCAGGGTAGGAGTGGATATATTTCTGAACAGACCCCAAAGGTTTGTGCCTTGCTGTGTTTTCCTAGTTGGACCGTGTGCTCTGGAGTACACCAAGCTGAAGACAGCTGACCATTACTGGACAGACCCTTCTGCTGATGAGCTGGTGCAGCGGCACCGCATCCACGGCGCCCACGGCCGCCAGGACTCGCCCTCCAAGCGCCCAGCCCTGGGAGTAGGTATTTACTGTCTGTGTGTCAAAGCTGATCATAAAAACAGCCCTGTCAGGGAGAGAGCTGAATCTCAAACAGCCTTTTTTCTCTCTTCTGTAATGGGGACTTTATCACAGATTAGAAGGCCATTTGGGCCACAATGTCCTCTTTATGTAGAAAAGTTTGAGATCCAGCACTAAATTCTGTGGCCTTTGATAGCTGGGATCTGACCAGGTAGAAATTCACTGCTGAGTTGAGAGTCCAGGTGATTTCCTGCACACTGCCCTGGCTCCCCAGAAGTTGCACTCAGCAGAGGCTGATGTGAATGGCTCTGTTCTGTTCCTGCTCTGTCTCACTGCCCTGGCTGTGTGTGTGTTTAGATCCGGAAGCGCCATTCCAGCGGCAGCACGTCAGAGGATCGCTTTGCTGCTTCAGCCCGGGAGTACGTGGAGTCCCTGCACCAGAATTCCCGGACACACCTTCTCTACGGCAAAAACAACGTCCTGGTGCAGCCGGTGAGTGCGACAGCTCGCTGCTGGGCTGGGGAAGGTAGAGCTCTGACCTGTCAAGGGCTTGCTGCATTCTGTTCTCAGCACAGAGCTGCTGCTTAGCTCTCGTGTGCTGGGATGTTGCTGTTGGCCAGACAGCTGACACAAAATAACAGACATAAAGACACACATATATACACACAAAAGTAACCCCTTTATTCTGGGACAGGCCTCTTTTATCCACTTTAGCAACCAGTGCATACATTTGTGTCAAACATACATTGGTTAGTGAGGCTGTCACTTTCTACTCATCAGCATCGGATTGGTAGGTTTGCAAAAGCTACAGTATTAGTAATGTTTATAATTGTAAGCCACCTGCATTATCAATTCTATATTCTAATCTTCTTTTTCTTAAGACAGCGAAGGATGTGGCGTTTTATTCCCATGCAAGCTGTTAACACTTCCTACACTGGGATGGATGTGACACTTGACAAATGCTTTCCCTGCCTGACTGGGGGCAGGAACTGTACTGTATTTTGGAAACCAGTTGATTGTATTGTGGCTTTCCCCCTCTTTCTAGTAGCAGCATTAAATACCAGTAGTTTTGCTGTTAGGGTTTCTCTCAGCAGTTCCCAGATACTGCAGCTTTGGAACTTGCATGACATAGAAAGACTGGAACATGTATTTTATGCAGATATTTTGTGCACTGGAGTCACCTGGGTTGTCTGTTGCTTTTGTGAACAGAAAGATGACTTGGAGGCAATTCCTGGGTATCTCTCCCTTCATCAATCAGCAGACAGTTTGACATTAAAATGGACTCCAAATCAGCTGATGAATGGTACCCTTGGAGATTCAGAGCTGGAGAAAAGGTACTCATTGCACTCAGGAAAGATGGGAAACACTGTGTAACCTGCTTGGGGGCACTGGGAAAGAGGAGGGGCAGGGGAAGAGGGAAACAGAGATTGTACAAACCCGCTACCAGAGTATCCAGTGTGGAGAAAATAGTTCTCCTTTGCCATTTACTAATAATTTACTTTAATTGACCCAATTTAATAAGCATTTATTAACTTAGCAGTCTGTCAGGTGCTTGGAACTGCAAGCATTCCTGAATATGGAAAAAACAATGTTTCCTGCCCTTTCCTTGCCTTTCAGTGTTTACTGGGACTACGCATTGATAGTGCCACTGAGCCAGATTGTCTGCATCCACTGCCATCAGCAACGTAAGCACAACCCTTCCTCTTCCTCTCCTGGGGCCCTGCAACAGGCCCCTTGCTGCCAGGGGAATGTTATTGCCAGTTTTGGTGGTGCCTTTAGGGGCTTGTTGGAAATGGAGACAAACACCTCTTTTTCTTTATCTGCTTTCAGTGGCTGGCCCAGTAAGGCTCCTCTGCCTCACTCTGCTTCAGGTGTCAGCTGCTTTCTGCAGACTTTTGTTTCTCTGTGTGTTTGGTTTTTCTGGCTGTCTGTGCAGAACAGCACTCACAGGAAACTGTCAGAGGCAGGAATAAAACACAGAAACTTTGGCTTTGTAAGCACAGACCCTGTCTTCTGATCATTACAAAAAAAAATAGGAGGGGGAAGTAGGTCTGTCAGTCATGTCTGCAGTGGGATCTTCGGCCTGTAGAAGGGGTGTGTGTGTAACCAGGCCATCCTCTGTCACCCTCAGGCCACCCTCTGTCACCCTCAGGCCACCCTCTGTCACCTTCAGGCCACCCTCTGTCAGGAGCACCTTCTGCTCAATGCAGGAGAATCTGCAAGGAAATGTCTCTGCATTCCTGACTCAGAATCACAGAGCAAAGACACAGAACATCTAAAGATTTTATTTGGAGTCAGATTTGAGTTACAGTTGTGCTGAAGGTCCTGTTGAATTAAGACCCTGTTTTAGAAGACAATTTTATATATTCTTTTAAAATACATGAGCAGGAGAGGCACTTGAATGGTTGCTTTTCCTCCCTCAGTGTTGGGAACACCTCTGACTAGTTATGGCCATTTGGGAATGAGTGTTAAAATCTCCAATCCCAGCTGATAGAGGATGACACCTGCATGAGACTTTCATAATTTGCTTGTATCTTGGGGTTTTTTTTGGGACTAAAGGGGTGATATCATCCCTAGACCACACTGTGTCTTACAGAGTTTCATTTATCTACTTAGAGATGATCACAAATAAAATTTACTTAGAAGGTAAGAGCAGAAAATTGAGGCTGTGATGTAACAGTGTGGACTCCCTTTGTCCTCCCTTGCAGCAGAAAGCAGATGGACTTTAGTGCTGGTGAGTCAGGATGGGACTCAGAGGCCTCCACTGCACTTCCCCCAAGGAGGGCACCTCCTGGCCTTCCTGTCGTGTCTGGAGAATGGGCTCCTGCCCCGTGGCCAGCTGGAGCCCCCACTGTGGTCCCAGCAGGGCAAGGTACTGCTTTTTCTGGATATCTCTTGGGTGAGGCTGGTGTTGATGTCTGTGCCTCACAGAGTCTGGGCATTGACTTCCACCTGCTTTATGGTAAAGCAGGATGCAAAATAACTCAATTTCATCCAATTTGATTCTTAGACATATGGTGTGTAAAAATTGTTCATACCTTCATTAACCCATTGAGCAGTGAGCTGGAATGTGCTGCTGCATTAGATACAAACCCACACAATAGGAGAGAGACTCAGATGGACTGGACAGAGCTGCTGCCAGAGCCTTGGGGTGCCCAGCTCCCATAAGTTACAAGAAAAGGCTGGTTATATATTTTATAACACTATGGAAATGTAGTGTTAAGTACTACTAATCCACCAGCTGTATATGACTCCACTGTTTGCTCCCTTACCTCCTCCCAGCATTGACAGTTTGGAGATTTAAGATGCCAGAGGTCTGCAGTACTTAGTTTGTTGTACTCTATTGTTGTTTGTTGTACTCTGTTAGTCACTCATAGCTAAATGTATGGAATTATTATTTTCTCTAGGGTAAGGTGTTTCCAAAACTTCGAAAACGGAACAGCAACAAATCAGTGGACCTGGAGGAGATGCCAGCTGAGGACACATCCACGGACTATGTGTTCAGAATTATTTATCCTGGACACAAGCACGATAACAGTAAGTGTCTTTCTTCTGCTTTGTTTAAAAAAAAAAAAACAAAAACAAATCAAACATCTGAGAAAATCTTGCAGTAAGGTCCTGGGAAGTACCTGCAGGTGACAAGCCAGGTTTTTGTAGGGGAGTGAAAAAACAAAACCTCTCACAAAATATCTCAAAGAGGTAATTGTGATCAAGAAGTACAGCTTAGGTTTCCTTAATGCAGTGGCACTTATTATCTTAGTAGAAATGGAGTTGAGGTGGGGAACCTTACATTTACTTGTTTTACAGAGGAAGTTTTCAAAATATTCCCCTGGGCTTGCAAACTGAGACTGAAACAACAAAGATTGCTTGACTAGCCAAGAGCAGTTTTGCTCCTGAAGTGAGGGTATTTTTACTGGCCACACTGCTTGCCCATAATGTTGTTATTAGGAAAAAAACCCAACCATAAACTCTTAAAAATGCCTCAAGAACTCCTTGGGCTAAGTTTTCCTGGCTTGGAAGTACAAACTTAACAAGGGATAAATAAATGCCCTTCCAAGGAAACGAAATGAATTCCCAAGCACCAAACCACCTCATGTCATCAGTGAGTACAAATTCCTTACATGCAGGAAGGCATTTGAACTAGCCCTCAAACAGCATGCTCAGTTTTATTCCCCTTGGCTAAGAAGCAGGAATTTCCTGGGAAGATCAGACCCTAAAGTTTCCAGGGGATTTGGAGTTATTGCTCATATTGGCACTTACTGCAGCTGAGAAAGCAGGAATCTCCACTGCAGCCTCCTTAGGCCGGGCCTGGGCCACTGTGGTGGTTGGGCTTTGCTTTGCTGGGGCCTCTGCCCTGGCACAGGTAAGTGCATGCACACAGCAGCAGAGCACACTGTGCCCTGCTGGCTGCAGGGGCTGCAGAGCCTGGGGTTCATGGGCCAGCAGCTGTGGGTCCTCTGCCTGGCTGACAGGGTTTGCTGCCCAGATGCATCTGGCACAGGGTTCAGAGAAGAGGCCACAGCATTGCTAAGGGCACAGTGAAGGACAGAAGTCTAGTTGGAGCCCAGAATTCCTGTGGAGCTTTGCTCAAAAGCATACTCAGCTGCTGCAGGCTGCCACTGGGATCTTTGTCCCTTGCTGTGGTGTGTCACACGTGCTCTCACAGCCTGTGCACACTCAAAGGCTGGCCTGAGTTTGGTGGAGCATGCTTTGTTTCTGTAAGAAACCCAGTTTTCATACCAGCTCACACAGGAACTCGTGCCCTCGAGCAGAGAGCAGGAATCAGGTCCTTTGTCTTTGCTGACCATGTCCTTTTGAGCTTTCCCACAGAAATAAGTTCTTTCTTCTTATGCTCCTCTTTCACTATTTTCTTTGAGCAGTAACTATTAACTACCACCACTTAGCTGCCAGCCGCTCTACCTCTGTTGACGATGATGAGGAGGAGGAAGATAAGCTTCACGCAATGCTATCAATGATCTGCTCTCGGAACCTCACAGCTCCTAATAGGATGAAAGGTTTTTATCCTCCTCCCCCTGTGCCCCAGAGCTCTCTTGCAGCTCCTTCCACTGATGCATACAACAGTGTTGGCATTATTACAGGGAAAAACGTTTCACTGATGCCGTGAAATCTGGAGATGGAGGTGACTGTGCAGAGAGGGCTGGGAATGGGCTCACAGCCTGTGGGGAGCAGGAACAGCATCTTCCCTCTCCCCTGGGGCTTCCTGCCCCATCTTCATAAAGGCTGGACACCAGAGCAGGTTCTGAGGAGAGAAGGAGGGAGTGTGACAGCTTTGTGATCTCTGTAGGGTAGCAGAGTGTGCACAGAGGGCTGTGTGGAGATGCAGTGCCTGTCTGGGGTCGGTGCTTCCATTCCACTCGTGTCCATAGGCTGGGTGGGCTTTAGAGGATCAGTGTGACACTACACTACTCTCCACAAATTTATCATCTATTTCTTCTCCAAAAAAAGTTCATATTATTTAAGTTGGTAATCTCAAGATGTGCGTGCATTTGGGATGCAGTAGTTTAGTTCTGGTTTCTGAGAGGTTCTTGCTTTCTCTTGTACCCTGGAATAGGGGGACTGACTGCAGGAGACAGTAACTGCCCTGCACCTCTGTACAGTGCCAGAATTCTGGGTTAGAAAGGGTATGAACAGGTTTCAAGGAGAGCCTCTTCAATTCTCCCAGACTGCCCACACACTTATCCCAAGGGAGCAGCCCTGGAAACCAACAAAGCCCAGTCCAAGTTAATAAAGAATTCTTGGAAGGCATGGATGGAAAGAAGTTCCAAAAATAGCGTTCCTCTTGAAAAAAGATGTTATTTCAGGAAGTTTCAGTGTGTCCTTACTGATCGTGCCTGGATATGAGCAATAATGGGAAGGAGAACATTTAGCTGCCACATACCTGATAAACATAAGGAACACAAATAAGTCTTTAGGCAGTTGATAGAAAATAGGAGTTATCCCACTAGAATGGCTGCCAGGTGCCTACTTTTGGTTACTTCATCTTGAAGGGGATGGTGGAGTTAGGGATGTGTCTGGGATAGCCTGGCCTGGCTGCTGTCTCTCCAGCAGCCCCATCCCATAATGACAACACTGTTGTAGCAGGTTTGCCAGCCATCTGCTTTGACATTTTGCAACATGCTCGACTTTTGCATGTAGCTGAAGTTACAGATAACACCACTACAATTCAATAAAAGATGCTGTTCACTCTAATTCTTCACTAATTCAGGTACCTTTCATCTGAATCTTTAGGTTCTGTGGGGTTCTTTCCTTGTTTCTCTAAAAAACAGAATAAAAAAATTAAAACTGAAAAACCCACTTTTCCTGTCTGTAGAAGGGAGGCAAAAACTAATGATTTAAAAATGTTTATTCAGTGTTTTTTATTTGAACCCAATAAGAAGCTGCAATAAAGACTGGGTCGTTCAGCTCCTTCCTGAAGAATTAAGGTGAAGAGCATTTTTGCATCACACTTTGTTTTGTGAGATGAACCACACATGACTGCTTCCGCATGAGCCTGTGCTTTTTCTGTTAACAAATGGGTTTACTCCACTCCTCCCTCACCTCTGCCCACTTCCTCATAGGCACTCCTAAAATGCTTTATGCTACCTTGATTTAAAATGCATGAGATGGTTTGGAATTGCCCCCCCAACAAATGTCTATTTTAAAAGCACGGCCCAGGGAACTGGATTTTGCTTATAACTGTTAATTTAGTGGCATACTTTATGACATACATGATTTTATTTGCCTTAATTTTAATCATGGGTGAGCTGAAAGGCCAGTTATTTATTATAAAACAAAAACCCCACAAACTCAAATGCCAGCTGGGAAGGCTGAAGAGTGGAAACCAAGCTTTCTGAAAGGAACTGCTGATTTTTTGAGTTGCCTTTCTGAAGCTGGTTAAAAAGCCAAATAGATTTGGCAGAGCAGGGATAACTCAGGAAGCTGCATTGTACTGTTGGATCACATACTCCTGTAGAGTATCCTTTTATAAACACAGTGTGGACATTAGCAGGACTGGAAGTGTCCTTTTGTGCTAAATATTGTAGGATCTGGTTCTGAGGGGGAAAAAAGCTATCTTCTGAAAGTAACTGATTCGGTTTGTCTTAAATTTCTTTAATGCTTCAGCTTTCTGGCTAGACCAGCAGCTTCACGGCTGGTTCCAGGAACTGCAAAATGAAATTCTGAGGCCTGAATTCAATAGAAAGTTGGGCTAGATGATCTCTTCTGGCCATAAATCCCATTTCCATAGCACTACACAAGAACCAGTTTAGTTGTTACTGCAGCACCCTTTTCTCTGTTCTCTTGGAACATGAACTGGGATGTGCATGGGCAAGAGAGGGGCAAATGGTGAGGGTTTGGCTTCCTGGGAAGGGACCCTGCACAGCATGCAGCAGGTCCAGAGCAGTGATTCTGAGGATGCTGCTCTCCTCTTTGTGGAACTGAGTTCAGAGCCTGTTATAAGTGAAGCATGAACCATCAGGATGCACAGAAGGAAGAGGGGGAGAGAAGGGAAAAGGCTGATGTCCTTTTATCTTGTTTTTTCCACAGACACCAGTGAGATGATCGAAATGCAAGGCTTTGGGGCAAACCTGCTGTCATGGCAGCTGGAGCACTGCAGCCAGGGCTCCTCCTGTATCTCCTGTTCCACGGGCAGCTCTCCCTATGACATTCCCAGCTGCTGCAACTGCATCCACGACCGGTGAGCAAAGAGCAGAGAGCTTACCCAGGGACTGGGGGCATGCCACAGGGAAAAGCAGGAAGGTTTTAGTGCTTGCAGCACTCAAGACAAAGAGGAACAATTTTCAAATCAAGTAGTTTCTAACATAAAAAGATGAAGTTAGACACCAAGAAATGTAGTTTATTAAAACTAATCTATTAAACTACGCCCAAGTCACATTTTGATAGAAAAAAAATCATCTAGTTCTTTTATCTGGTGTAAAATACTTCAGTTCTGGAAGCATTGTCTTTCATCTTTCACAACTCATTAACAATCAAGTGAAGGGCAACAGTTCAATTTGACACAGACCTTTACAGTGCACCTGCAGCAAGTGTGGCTGTGTGTGCCAGGGGAAATCTGGGGCCAAAATGTTGGCAGGGGAAATGCTTTAGTAAGTGTGGTTTGTTATTATTGTGTCCTTTAACTAAATAAATCTTGGTGCACAGAAAAAAATGCTACATGTAGGATATAGGGATCAGCATGAAGTTTCTGATGCTCTCTGTCCTCACAACCTGCTCTTGTTCTGTTGATGCCTTTCCACAGAACTCCACTAAAGATGTTGTGTGAAAGCATGAAGAGACAGATCATTTCCAGAGCTTTTTATGGATGTAAGTGAAGCTTCTAAAGTCCAGCCCATGTGGTATCCGTATGCTTATGGATATGGATATGGGATGGGATGTTTGGCTTAAAAAGCAGTCCAACCCTAAATTGAGGGCAGTAGGGTGGATGTGACTCCAGTGTCATAGCTTCATGCCACTGTTTGTGAAGTGGGAGTGGGAGAAGCGGCACACAGTGGAGACACAACGTAGTTTTGTAATGCACGGTGTGGCTGTGAGCGCTCCGTGTCAGATGAGTTTAGTCTCTGTATCTGCTGTAACTCCTCGAGTTTAGTCTCTGTATCTGCTGTAACTCCCCATCTCTCTGGGTGCAGTCCAAGCTCCGTTCTGGGTTGTCAGGGCTCCCCTCGGGCAGGGCACTGTGCTGATGATGGCTGTGTCACTGTTTCCCCGTTCTGGGCTCTCAGGGCTCCCCTCGGGCAGAGCACTGTGCTGATGATGGCTGTGTCGCTGTGTCGTTCTGGGCTCTCAGGGCTCCCCTGGGCAGGGCACTGTGCTGATGATGGTGTGGCTGTGTTCGTGTGGCTCCCCTCGGGCAGGGCACTGTGCTGATGATGGCTGTGTCGCTGTGTCCCCGTTCTCTCAGGGCTCCCCTCGGGCAGGCACTGTGCTGATGATGGCTGTGTCGCTGTTTCCCCGTTCTGGGCTCTCAGGGCTCCCCTCGGGCAGGCACTGTGCTGATGATGGCTGTGTCACTGTTTCCCCGTTCTGGGCTCTCAGGGCTCCCCTCGGGCAGAGCACTGTGCTGATGATGGCTGTGTCGCTGTGTCCCCGTTCTGGGCTCTCAGGGCTCCCCTAGGGCAGGGCACTGTGCTGATGATGGCTGTGTCGCTGTGTCCCCAGGGCTGGCACACTGTCGCCACCTCTCCACGGTGCGCACACATCTCTCGGCGCTGGTGAACCACAGCATCGTGCCCCCCGACAGACCCGCCAGCGCTGCCGCCGGCCTCACCAAGGAGGTCTGGAGCAAGTACCAGAAAGACAAAAAGGTCAGTACCACATCCCCTGCATGGGCTCCACGTGCTGCTGGCCAGGGAATCACAGAATGGGCCACAGAAATACTGAACTCCACAAGGTCACTTCTCAATAGTGAGAGTGAGGCAGTTCTTACAGTCTCTTTTCTTCTTTCCTTCTCTGATGATGGCAAAGATAGAAATCAATATCAAAGCAACTGATCTATTCAAAATCAGGTTATTTTCATGGAAGGCATGATAGCCTATATTAGACTGGATTTAAGCTAAGGCCCTAAAGGCTTGTAATCAAGGTGCAGAATTTATTTAGTGCCCTGCATATATTTCACTGTGTCTGTACTCAGTGTGAAGTGTCTCTGAGTGTACCTGAGTTAAATCCATATGTATTGCCTTCAACACCTCTTTCTCCTGGCCACTGCAGAACTACAAGGAACTGGAATTACTGAGAAGAGTTTACTATGGCGGGGTCCAGCATGAGATTCGGAAGGAAGTGTGGCCATTCTTGTTAGGCCACTACAAATTTGGCATGGCCAAGAAGGAGATGGACCAGGTAAGCCCAGCTTCCCTGGAATCTGAGTTACATTTGCAGAGTAGATTTTGCTTTCTGAATAGCAACTGTTGGCCTTTATTACTGTTAATATTTGCAAGGGAAAAACACTGCTGAAAACATGAGTAACATGTGCTAGCAGAGGGGTTTTGATATCATGTTGTTACATCTGAACAGTGGGAAGAATGGAAGTTCTTTCTTTCTTGAAGTCAGGGAAGCTGCATTCAGTTCTGCCTGTGGCATGCACTCACCCTGTGCACATCCTGTGTTCACAAATTTGTCACTTATAAAATGGGGAGACATTGACATTTGGATGGGAATTTTACTCATCCCTCTTTCATATGGTGTATTAGCTGAGCTATGCTTCAGACTGCTCCTTGAAATAACTACCTTTTCTCCATGATACTGCATCTCCATGTGTGGACTTCTGCTGGAGCTGGGAACAGCCCAGATGGACCCTCTGGAGTCACTGTCCAGAGACCAAAAACACCCAGAAGAAGGTTTGGTTTGTAAGTTTATTATGCTTTTGTTAGATTTAAGTAAGATGTGCCCTTTAAAACATAAGGTATGACTTCAGATGAAACACTCTTTTTAATATGTCCCATGGTGCTGGAAATGCTGATGGTGAATAACTGCCCAGGTTATGTGACAGCCTCATTCAGCCACATGAAACTGCCATTAAGGGTATTGTTTCCATTAATGAAATAGCAATTTGCCCATCTCTCAGTTATACCATCTTCCTTTGCTAAACTGTTTATAGGTCCAGCCCATTTTTCCTTTGCCCAGTGCTGTCATTGGTTGAACTTACTCCCAGACTGAGAGGAAGGGATGTTCTCCTCTGCAGAGCCACAGGACTGCAGCAGGACCCTGCCCTGTGGGGAAGGTCTGGATTGTGTGGTGGTAAAACATTGCTTTTCTGTGAATCACCCAAATGTTGGCTGAACTGGATAGAACAGTAATGAGGTTTGACCTGGAATATAATTAACACATTAATCTGCTTTCCAGTTAGTGTTATTACCAGGGAGGTAGCACTCTTGCAGCAGCTGATTCTGTCTGGATTAAATTGATAAGGAGTGGTTTATATATCAAAACGCTTGGCATTTGCTAACTCCCAATTACTTGATGTGCCAAGGGATAATTTATATTTCTGTGAGCACCTGCAGAGCAGAAGGTCGGCCTGACCTCGAGCCTTGCCATGGACAAAGCAGTGTCTTGCCAACAGGGAGCACTTTATAAGCAGCTCTCTTCTTACTAAACATTGCTATGGCAATTTGAGTTGTTTTCCTCCCAATAATCTTTATAAGCCATTTCTGAACACAGATGGAGGAAATAGAGCCCTTCTCTGTTCAAACTGGGTCACAGTCCAGATTCTCTCCAGTCATCTTAGTAGATGTTTATTATAGATTTTCTGGCTGTAGTATGTACATCAGGAATATCCTGCTGAGCACTACTCCGTTCTTGTATTTTTTAATCTCAGCTTTTCAAGAAAGGAAGGATAATGGATGTTTCTTGCATAGATTGTATTTTGCTGTCTTCGATCTCCACAATTATATGAGCCACCAGATTTAAGATCCATGTGTAGAAATAGAAGGTATGCCTGGAACTGATCAAAAGGACCCAGATGCTTTGTTTTTAGAGTGGGAGATGTGAAGCTCTGTCTCGTGGATGCCAGCCCCAGCTCCAAAGGGCACATGCATTTGTACAGCTAGAATATAGGAGGTTTGGCAAGAAGAGATTAATACTGGAGTCTGTATGATAGGAATTACAGTTCATACAGAGATGTTACAAGATAGAAGAGATCTGATCTGCAGAACACAGGCTCCTACAGAAGATTTTTCTCCCTGAGTTTGTACCCTGCTAACCCAGGGGTGCTCCAAACATATCTGGAATTGTAGTGGGCTACTCAACACCAGTAATAAACAGGAGTAATAACTGTCTCCTCAAAGGAATGGGCTGTTGCAGACTGAAGCTTACACTGAATGCAAGAATCTGTTAAATGAGTGACATGAAAACTGTCATAACACCTGCACATAGTGGAAATGCATTGTGTCCTTAACTGAAGTCACTGCAGGTGATTTATCATCTTTGCCTTCTGATGGTATTTTTGTACTCCCAGATGTTGCTGTCCTCCAGCCCTCCACTAACTGTGATATGTTATGATTTATGACTCCACAGCTACCTCAAGTGACAAATAGCCTGCAGCTCTTAGCGTGAACACTCGGGTAGCAGCTCAGCTAGCAGAGTCTGGAGCCTGCAGCCAGCTCACAATTGTGCTTTCTCTTTAGCTCTTGACAAGTGACAGAGTAGTAAAATTGCTACATGTCCCTTAATAGCTTCAGGAGGGTTTCTGTGGCTATCTTTCAACAAAGAAATGCACTGGTGGCAAAGATGTGTTTGACTCTGTGGCCCAGAGTGGGTGGATCAGCCATGCACAGTGCACCATAGGATGGGGCTGTGTTTCCAGGGGCTCTGTCCATAAACCTGTGATGCAGCCACAGGATGGGACTGTGTGAGCTGCAATTCCAGGGGCTCTGTCTATAAACCTGTGATGCAGCCACAGGATGGGACTGTGTGAGCTGTGATTCCAGGGGCTCTCATGTATTCTGACTCGGTACAAATTGCTGTCTGTAAACCTGTGATGCAGCCACAGGATGGGGCTGTGTGAGCTGTGATTCCAGGGGCTCTCCTGGCTTTTGACTCAGTACAAACTGCTGTCTATAAACCTGTGGTGAGCCACAGGATGGGGCTGTGATTCCAGGGGCTCTCCCTGCTTCTGACTGCACACACTGCTGTCTATAAACCTGGAATTCTTCACACGGGCTACACTGGACTCGGAAAGGAGGAGTTGGAAGGAGGTGTGATAAAATTAGGGGCGATGCAGCTAGAGGCAGCCTTTGCTCCTTCAGATTGCACCTGATTTGTGTGAGGTTTCACAGCAAAGCCGTGACATCTTTTGTTCTCAGTGTCCCAGTGCTGTTGACAGTGTATACACCTGCTTGTAGGGATCCTTTCTGGTGCCTGCAGTGTTATTAATTCCCTGCAGCAGACACCCAGCACCTCTCCAGTCACAGGGATCTGCTGCTGCAGCAAGAGGGCCTCGCATCCTTTGGGCTTTCAGTCTGAGAAACTTGCCTTAGACCTCTCTCTCCTCCTGTTTCCTCCTGCTGTCAGTGCCTTCTGGCAAGGAGGACAGAGTCTCAGGGCATCTCTGCCTGCAGGTGGATGCAGACATTGCTCTGAGGTACCAGAAGGTGATGGCAGAGTGGAAGGCGTGTGAGGTCATTGTGAAGCAGAGAGAGAAGGAATCCCATTCGGCCACGCTCGCCAAGTTTTCATCAGGCAGCAGCATCGACAGCCACGTCCAGAGGCTCATCCACAGGGACTCCACCATCAGCAATGATGTAGGTACTCCCTTCCCACTCACCATCTGCAGCAGGCAGTGCTCAGCATTCCCTGAGGTGCAGCCCTGGAGGCAGAGATGGAGGTTAGCACAGCTCCAAATCCTGGGCAGAGACTGGAGCTGCGGTGCTTCTGTGACGGGGAAGAGTAGATCTGAATTTTGGGTGGTTTATCTGTTCTTAAGCAGGGTGAGCCTAAGGGGCTCTCAGGTTCACCTGCTAAGGGAGATCCCCTCTTACAGGGGAATGGCTCTCCAGATCTGTCCCCTGTAGGTCCTTTAGATCCAGCACAGAGGAACGATCACTGCTATTAAAGCGTGTGTTTGGTTTTGCCTGTCCCAGGTGTTCATATCTGTAGATGAAACAGAGTCAGCAGAGCAGGAGCCCAAAGGGCAGGAGGACCCCACGCTGACAGCAGTGCTGGCCCCAGTGGCTGTGGAGTTTGATTCACCCGACTCGGGGCTGCCATCCTCCAGGAATTACTCGGTGGCCTCGGGCATCCTGTCCAGCATTGATGACGGTCACAGCGGCTCCTTTGAGGATGGGGCTGAGGAAGAAAGCAGCACTGAGGTGGGAAGGACTGAAGCAGGCACACCCCACGTGCAGAGAGCCCGCCCAGGGGTGCTGCAGTCTCAGGACTCTGTCTCAGAAGAGCAGCTCTGCTCCCAGGTGGATTATTTAATGGATGTTGCTTCTGTCTGCGCTGCGTCCTACACAGTAGGTCACAACTGAAGTACCATCATCTCTCTGCACAGCATTGTTTTTTTTTTAACAAACACTTGTACTTTTTCAGATAGGATTTAATGAAAGACAGTCCCAAGCTAGAACTACAGCTGTTGGAATGATAACTGAGGATTTTTGCATCCAAATCTTTTCATCTGGATTTTGAGATAGATTGGAAATAAGGCAGCAAGAAAAATTTGGGTTTTTTAGTAGGAGGGCAAGATAAACAATGTGGTACATTTCTAGCAGTTAGAACCCTCCAGGGCCTGGGGTATGGACAACACATTACTCGTAAATTCTAGTGTTATTTAAGTCAAGCTAAAACTCCCATCTAATCAAACTGAACCACAACTTAAATCTGCTAAGATCTTCAAGATGCCACCATCTCTGTTACTGTTTGCTGTCACATTAGCAGCATAATTTTTGCCTCTCGCTGCTGAAGTTATTCAGCTGGAATTAACCATTTGGAAATAGGACAAGTTTGGCACATTTCCCAGTGTAAACAAATGTGTTTTACCTCACATTTTTGACCATAATTGAGTATTTTGATGCCCTCATCAGCTTAGAGTAAAATTGTAGTGTTTCTGGTTTGGTGATTCTTAGAGCAAATCTTTACAGAGTTCTGGGAATGCTGTAAACTTGGTTGATCTAACTAAAACTTCTCTCTTCTAGATAGAGTTATTGGACACTGTTGCCTTAAATTTGCACAGAATTGATAAAGATGTCCAGAGATGTGACCGGAATTACTGGTATTTTACTGCTGAGAACCTGGAGAAGCTCCGAAATGTCATGTGCAGGTAATGAGCTTGTAAACCCAACTATTTTCACATTTCTGTCACAATCCATAATCTAATCTATGAACTATAATAATACAGAAATAACAATCGTTAAGAATTCTCACCAATGAATTTTTAAAAACTTGGCAGAAACTCCAGAAGGAGGAATAGACAGGAGGGCAGGTTAGAGCATGGGTCCAAGTTTGGAATGCAGACCTGAGAAGATTCTCTCAAGAGACTGATCCTATTTTAGAGAGCTGTTCTCTGACTGTAGTCTGAGGTTTGTGTTTCTCCTGATCAGGATGATAGATCCATGCTCTGAGGATGTGCTGTAAAGGTGACAGTAGCTGTGCCCAGGTGCCAGCAGTGCTGAGGGATCTGTGTAAGTGGACACAAAGTCTGTATCTACAAATGCAAAGCAAATCAAGCCAGAGTCTGACCACTGACAGCAGTTGGAAACAACAGAATGTTCTTTTTCCAGCTGGGAAAACAAATTGCCACCAAGGTGGTTCAGCTACACTTAAAGCAGGAAGTGTCATTGACTTTAACACTCAGAAAAGAGAGCAAAATTCCACTTAGGGCAGAAAACAGAAGCCACATCCCAGGTACCTTTAACAAACTCAGGTTTTTTTCCCATAGATTGTTGGGCATTTTTCAGCTGTTTTTTTCCAAACCATTGAGATGCAAGCCATGTGTGTGAGGATTGGCCTCTTTATCCGGGAAGCAAAGAGTGAAGGGTTGTGAAATACTCCAGGAAATGTCAGAAGGTTCTGAGACTCACACGTTCAGCAGCTGCTTAGGATTTGATCTCACATATGGAATTGGCCTTCAATACAAGGATTTCTTCTTTCCACAGCTATGTCTGGGAGCACCTAGAAGTTGGTTATGTCCAAGGGATGTGTGACCTCCTGGCTCCTTTGATGGTTATTCTGGACAATGGTAGGAAGGATTTTCCTTTGGGCCATGCTGGTATCCTTTGTGAGGTCTTTCCTTAGAAATGCTGTTTCAGAAGGAGTTGTCTGTATTAACCAGGGCTGGGCCACCAGCAAAATCAAACCTGCAGCTCCTGATTTGTGTTTTCTCTACCTGTGGCTGTTGTTGAGATGGCTAATATTAGTGTCTCAGGGCTGCCCTGTTCACTCACTGACTTCCAGGATAAAGTTGGTAAAATCACTGTCTTCTGGAAGTTGCTGAAACTGGAAAGTCAACTGCAGTGGGATTCTTTGAAATATAACCAGTAAAAATAGTCCAGAGTCAGGTACCAACCTCGCTTTCATCTCAATCCTGGGATTAAGAGAACAGCTAAAGGAAAGACCCTGCAGTTCCATTATTATGGTTCAAGGAATCCCATGATTTCTCCCTGTCCTGCAGATCAGCTGGCCTACAGCTGCTTCAGCCACCTGATGAAGAGGATGAGCCAGAACTTCCCCAACGGAGGTGCCATGGACACCCACTTTGCCAACATGAGGTCCCTCATCCAGGTGAGTCTGTTTGGGGGTCTGAAAGAACAAAAGGCTGTGGCTCAGCACTGGGGCAGGGCACACACAGGAAAAGGCTGTCCCTGTGCTGAGCAGCTGCTCTGACCATGGCATGAGGAGCAGAGTGGGAGTTCAGCATCTCTAACCATGGCTGCTTTCAGACCTGACTGATAATTTTTTTCCATTCTAGATTCTGGACTCAGAGCTTTTTGAATTGATGCACCAGAATGGAGATTACACTCATTTTTACTTCTGCTATCGCTGGTTCCTGCTTGACTTTAAAAGAGGTAAATGTTCTGCATCTGTAGTTTATATGAGTTGTGTAGAACTGTGTTTTGGTGTGAGTGTCTGTCAGGATGGTGAGTGGCAGCTGGGATCACTGGAGAGTTTGTAGCCAGGAGAGATAAAGCAGCTCTGAGATCAAACAGCACTGGAGTAAGTCCTGGCTCAGAAAGGGGTGTTGCAAATTCCTGATGTGATTGGAGCCAGGTTTCTGCCCAGTTCAAATGCCTGTTTGCTCAAGAAGGTGATCCCACTCCTCTGTAAGCTTTGATAGCTCCTGTCTAATCCCTGTGACAACAAATGCACCCCAGCAATAGCTCAGGAGCTGCTGTGCTTTGAGTGAGCTGCTTTGAATGCTGTGGGAGCACCCCTGTCCTTGCAGCACCACAACCCAGCAGTGCTGGTGCTGACAGCCCCACATGGGGACACCTTCACAGCTGCAGCCCTGCACAGCACCAGGGCTCCTGAGCTGTCCTGCAGCCTGTCCTGCAGCCCTGCACACACCAGGGCTCCTGAGCTGTCCTGCAGCCTGTCCTGCAGCCCTGCACAGCACCAGGGCTCCTGAGCTGCTCTCATGGGTGGTTCAGGCACTGTCCTGAGCTTGGCTCTGCACCACCACACCTCCAGGCTCTGGTAATTGTTCTTTAAAGCCAGTTCTGTGCCTGATGTGCAGAAGTGACAGGAGCTGGCTGGAGATGGGGAGAGGAAAAGGAGAGTCACTGGGTTTTGTTCATGTCTGAGTAAGGCCTGTAGACATTGGTGAGAGAGGGGGACATGGTCAGTTGAATAATCAGATGCTCTTGTAATGTTTATTCCCATTCAGAATTGTTGTACGAGGATGTATTTACAGTGTGGGAAGTTATTTGGGCAGCAAAGCACATCTCTTCAGAACATTTTGTCCTTTTCATTGCCTTAGCACTTGTGGAAGTTTATCGAGAGATTATCCGTGATAACAACATGGACTTCACTGATATCATCAAGTTTTTTAATGGTAAGAGGCATTTTGATAAAAAGTAACAAGACTTTGCTCCTTCTCTTTTTCTGAGACTGTTGTGGTGCCATTCTTGTCGTGACAAGCCCCTGCTCATTTTAAGCTCTGAGTCAGTACCACAACCTGCAGCACAAGGGGTTCATCCACTTCTTTTGGTTTAATTCTCCAAAACCAACCCCCAGGATTGTTACTTGTTACACTAATGAATTAATGCTAATGCTAAATGAGTATTAATGCCAAAGCAGGAAGGTTGTGCTGACAGTTGTTTGTGTCTCTTAGAAATGGCTGAGCACCACGATGCTGCAGAGATCCTGAGGATAGCCAGAGACCTTGTCTACAAAGTGCAGACACTGATTGAGAACAAGTGACCATGGCCAGGCTGTCCTGGGGCCTCGCTGGGAGCTACTGGATGGAGCATTCCTTGCACTGTAATTCCAAATGGTGTTTTAATTGCATCTTCCATATCATGTAATAAATAGTGAGGAGATTGGAAACAGACTTTTAAAATCTGAACTTTCCCTTCACCAGATGAGGTTGGTGTTTGATAGTCCTTGTTACACTCACTTTGTATTTCCAAACAAAATCTTTTTGCATTCCTATTTCCCTCTGTAGAAGACATCTGTCTACATCTTTGTGATGTTGAAAGGTGGGATTTGACCTACTGGAACATTTCTATTTTGACTTACTGCACCTTTAAAGCCTGGATGCACATGGTGTGCTCTGCCAGAAGCTGCCGTGGAGGCAAGGCCGGGTTCACTGCTGCAAGCTTGGTTTGGGTCCTTGGAGGAGCACAGTCCTGGACTCACTGTCTTTGCCTTGAACATCAAACAGAATGTCTGAGCTTGTGTTGCTAAAACATTTGTGTTTGTGTTTAGCAGCGAGTAAAGCTGATAAGGTTCCTGGGTGGGAGAATGGTCTTGACCCAAATGCCACAGTTCATGGGAGCGGTGAGAGCTGAGGAGCTAAACACCGGTTAGGCTTGGCTGACTGGCTCCTACTGCTCAGTCTACATGGCCCACACACACCTGCCCTTGTTTTGCTTTGCAGACAGAGCCTGTGACCATTCTCAGCTGCCAGGACCTGCTCTGTGTTGTTCAGGTGAGCAGGTTCAGCCCAGGGGCAGGGCTGGCAGCTCCCTGTGCTGTGCAGAGCCATGGATTCACATTCCATGGTACAGAGCAGATGGCAGTGCCTGCCCAGCCTCTCCACTCACTGCACACTCCTCCTCCTCCTGCTCTGCAGAGCTTTCCAGGGGAAACTCCCCAGGATCCCACAAACACAAACCAGGAGCAGGAGATCCGTGAGCAGGATCAGCCCTTGCTGCTGAAGGAGCTGGAATGGCAGAGGCTCTGATGGCTGCTGTGGAGCCCCTGCCCAGTCTGTGTCCTGTCCCTCCTGCTGGGCACGCACTGGGGCAGTCACAGCCACTCATCCTCGTGCCCAGGGAGAGCTGGGACTGCAGGAGAACCGGGCTGATGCCACCTCCTCTGCACTGCACCATGTGGAACTGTCACCTGTGCTCCTCCTGCTGTCCCCAGCTCTGTGGTGTTAACTCAGAGTGGATCTCTGGCTCAGCCAGAGGGAGGAAGCAGGTTCTTGCCCATGGAGTCAGCTGCAGATCTCATGGATACCTGTGACCAATGCTCCTGGAAAACCTTGGGACTTAGCTTAGGCACTTCAGGTATTCCCAAGTGTTTCCCCCTTTGCCAACAGAATATTAAAAAAAAAAAAGGTTAATTAAATCTGAATTTCTGAGATTTTGTTTTTTTTTTTTGTTTTTTTAATCCTTCAGAGCAGCCAGAGTTCCACAGCTGCATTTCTGTGGAACAATTCTGTGTGCTCTTTGTGGCATAGTTGGGGCCTGTAGAGGTCACCCAGTCCAAGCCTTGCCATGGGCAGGGACACCTTCCACCAGATCAGGTTACTCAGTTTACATGACTTAGATCTGCTGACAGGAGTTTTTAAAAATCAGATTTTAGTAAAAGGAGTGCAGGGAATAAAATGATTGTTTGATGATTCAAATACTGTTGGGCAGAATTTCCTTTAGTATCCTTGGTCTGGTGGTTGTCCAAGCTGTGGGCACCCTTGTGCTCTGTTTTATGCCTGCAGCAAACTGAAAATGGTAAATAAGTCTGTGAAGGGAAAAAATGGAGCTCAGTGGCTGAGGACTCCTTTAGACTGGTGTAGCACAGCGTGAGGGGAAGGTGAAAATCCCCACCCCAAAGGCTCCTCCAGGTGTCTCTGTCTGTTCACTTGAAAACTGAAAAAGTATTTTTTAAAAGAATGAGAAGAGTGAGAAAACCCTCCAACTCCCAGAGGCCAGGGAGTGATGGATGTACAGATAATACTGCACTATTTTCCTTTGGTATGTTGGGAATGTTCTGTACAGCTGTTTCACACAAACCCAATCTGTGAACTTTGCTGTATTTGTTAGAACATTCTGTCTGATTGGATTTTATCAATGTTGTGTATTATTTATTTTTGTTGGGAGCAGACTATTCTCTTTATTGCTCAATTATTTATGTTTAAATGTAACTTATGAATAAATACTTATTGTCAAGGCATCCATGGAGCTCTTTTGGAGAGATTTCTCCTCTCCCAAGGTGATTTCAGTGATGAAACAGGGTTGAGGCTGTCTGGGAGAATAGGGTGAGATGTAATTAATGTTTCTGGGATGAGCTGCACGGGCTCTAATGCTAACTAGGTCACCATCAAGTAGACTCCTGAGGTTCCTTACATGACTTGAAGGGTAACTTTATTGTACCCACTGGCTGAGCCTAAGCCAGCCCAGCCCAGGAACAGAAAGAGGTTTGTGACAAGTGTTAAAAAGTAAAAGTTTCATCCTGAAAGTTTAGGCCTGAGTTGCTGGACTTCCAGGAGAGCTCCTCCACCATCACTGCCAGACTCTGTTCAAACCCTTAAACTCCTCTGGCTATGTCTCCTCTGCAGCAGGGATGATCCCTCCTCCATCTCACCTGGCTGCTACTAGCAGTTTTTGCAGCAATTTTCCAGATTTTTAGTCTGCCTGGAGAGTGATCCCTGGGGAGCATTTCCCCATTCCACTGTAAAAAGGCCCAACAAATACCTCTGTGTTTTAGGGTGGGTACAGCCATCCCTCAGCCACTGCTCATTACAGCTGCTGATCAGGGATTTATCCCCATCAACAGGGCTCAGCCCTTTATGAAATGCATCCAAAGACACATTGGCCTTAATAAAATATTCTTCCAGCATCCTCTGTGCTCACCTGTGTGCACAGTGGCACTGGGGTGGGCAGGGCACCTGAGCACCTCCACCGGGGTCCCCTGTCCCCCCAATTCCCTGTGCCAGTCTCAGTCATTTTTAAGGCAGTATTTACACCCCCAGTGCTCACCCCAGCCCTGTGCTGACCCCCTGACCTGCTGCCCCCAGGGCTTTGACCGGGTGCTGTGTCCACCCACGGAGACGAGGGACAGGGAAATCCTGGCACTGCCACCTTCAGCACCTGCGGGAGAGAGCAGTGAATGTGAGAAAAGTGTGGCCAGGCCCTACAACCCCTCCCTCCTCACCCTGCACAGCCCCAAAGGACACCCTGACAGGGCAGGGGATCCCACTGGGGTGTCCCCAGCAGGAGGGAACCTCACCTGATTGTCACAGTGTGATGCTGCTCTGGAGCCTGGTGGGGTTGGCAGGAGCCCTGTGCCCAGCTGGGATGGGCTCTACCCGAGTCCTCCTGGCCCAGCAGCAGAAAGGCACAACAAAGCACCACTGTCCAAAGTCTCACAGATTCCTGAAGCTGCAAAGGCTTTGCTTTCCCCCTGCCCGGTCCAGATAAACACACGGCCCCCGTGGAGCTCTGTGCCTGCTCTGGGCAAGCTGCAGCCCCACAGCTCCGTGACTGGAGCAGGAGATGGAGCTGGAGCAGGCTGTGATGGAGATCAGCCTGCATCACTCTTGGAACTGGGAAATCACAAAGTGAGGGATCTGCATGCAAAGCACAAGGAGGCAAATGCAGAAACCTGTTTCCAATTTCAGTGCATGTTTATTTCAGCTTTATATTTATTTCAGGCAAGTGCTTATTACATGGATATCATTCATGTTGGATACCTAAATTCTGGAGCATGAAGAGCCAGTATTGTACAGCTGAATAGTAAAAATACAATATGTACAAAATTAGTTGCTTTTTCACATAGCAGATGTATCCAAACACATAAAAATCTTTACAGTCTAGTTTGTCAATATTCAGTATTTCAGTAAATTGGTAACACAGTGACACGTCCTCACTGTAAACACAGACTGCACCTGCCCAGGTGAGCGCGGGGCGGGGGCTCCTGTGAGGTGCAGGGGAGGGATGGGGGCTTCAGGCCAGCGATGGCAGCGACCGGGCTCACAATCAGCAGCTCCAGGAAACATTCCTAATGCGGGGAGCACAGCGAAATCAAATAAATAACAGCTTTGGGCAGGAGGCAGGGAGGTCATTGCAGTGACAAAGCAGGGGGTCCCCGCTCCCAGCACGGCTCCTCATCCAGCAGTGCCAGCAGCCAATAAATCACGGGGTGGGTGCAGTCAGTCCCTGATTCCTGCTCTGTCAGCCCCACCACACTTTTGGCTCAGGTTGTTAAGGCGTTTCCGTAAGGCATTCGCAGCGGGATCCCGCTGGCAGCGCACGGGGCCATGGGCACAGACAGCGGTCACAGCGATCCTGATGGTGGCACGGACACAGCAATCCCGACGGTGGCACAGACACAGCACCCAGGATCCCGATGGGCACAGACACAGCACCGCAGCGATCCCGACGGTGCACAGACGGCACCACAGGATCCCGACGGTGGCACAGACACAGCACCCAGCGATCCCGACGGTGAGCACAGACGTGCACCACAGCGATCCCGACGGTGCACAGACGGCACCACAGCGATCCCGACGGTGCACAGAGGCACCACAGCGATCCCGACGGTGCACAGACGGCACCCAGCGATCCCGACGGTGCACAGAGGCACCACAGCGATCCCGACGGTGACACAGACGCACCCAGCGATCCCGACGGTGGCACAGACACAGCACCACAGTGATCCCGACGGTGGCACAGATGGCACGCAGTGATCCCGACGGTGGCACGGCACACAGCGATCCCGACGGTGGCACAGAGGCACCACAGCGATCCCGACGGTGCACAGAGGCACCGCAGCGATCCCGACGGTGGCACAGACACAGCACCGCAGCGATCCCGACGGTGGCACAGACACAGCGATCCCGACGGTGGCACAGACTGTGGTCACAGTGATCCCGACGGTGGCACAGACACAGCACCACAGCTGATCCCGACGGTGCACAGAGGCACCCAGCGATCCCGACGGTGCACAGAGGCACCCAGCGATCCCGACGGTGGCACAGATGGCACCGCAGGGATCCCGACGGTGGCACAGAGCACAGCGATCCCGACGGTGGCACAGATGGCACAGCGATCCCGACGGTGGCACAGACGGCAGCAGCGATCCCGACGGTGGCACAGACTGGCACAGCGATCCCGACGGTGGCACGGACACAGCGATCCCGACGGTGGCACAGATGGCACCGCAGGATCCCGACGGTGGCACAGACACAGCGATCCCGACGGTGGCACAGACACAGCACCGCAGTGATCCCGACGGTGGCACAGATGGCACCGCAGTGATCCCGACGGTGGCACAGACACAGCACCGCAGCGATCCCACGGTGGCACGGACACAGCAGATCCCGACGGTGGCACAGACACAGCACCACAGCGATCCCGACGGTGCACAGACGGCACCACAGCGATCCCGACGGTGCACAGAGCACCACAGCGATCCCGACGGTGCACACAGACTGGCACCACAGCGATCCCGACGGTGCACAGACGGCACCCAGCGATCCCGACGGTGGCACGGACACAGCACCGCAGTGATCCCGACGGTGGCACAGACACAGCACCGCAGCGATCCCGACGGTGGCACAGACTGTGGTCACAGCGATCCCGACGGTGGCACGGACAGCACTGCAGCCAGCACGGGCACCGTGCCCGCCACACAACACAATCTCGGGAGATGTGCCTGCCAGCCAGCCAGGGAAAATCTCTCTACACAGCCGGACTGGGAGTTTGGGACGTTTCCCTGGTGAGCGGGGGTGGCTCCTGCCCCAGCGCTCTGTCACACTCAGATTCCTGTTCACAGCACAAGAACGGGGTGAATCAATGACCTCACCCAGAGCAGAGCAGAACCAGCCCTGCCATCCTAACGAGGAGCACGGGGACATCCCACGGCCCATTCCCACCAAATCCAGCACACACAGCCCTGTCTGCACACCAACAGGGCAGGCACGGGGACAAGCAGGGAATTCCTTCACCGTTCAGCAGCTCCAGGCAAGGAACAGCCAGCCTGGAACAGCCAAACACAACCTCTGCCAACACTGCACCCGCCCAGCCTGGGCTCGGGCTGCTATTTTAACAGTTCAAGTTTGGATTATCAGGTTCTGTATATGAGGGACAGAAAGAAGCCATGACTGATTCTATCCATGGCCTATCTTCCTTAACACTAAACATCTGCTTCTAACAAGTGATGTTTCACTCAGGAAGAAAAAAAACCTAAAGATAGTGTTATAACCCATTTTAATCTGCCCCAAATGTTAACAAGGGATGGCAAAACAGGCCACAAATATGAGGGTTTTCCTCCCCTCATCCTCATAACTTTTAGAATCAAAGTAACATTGAAATGAACAACTGTTCAGAAAAAAAACCCATGCCCAGTCTCAGAGGAGCCTCACCTGTGAGTTCTCAGAGCTGCCCACCACCACAGCAGCTCCGAGAGCCCCGCAGCAGCCACATATCTAATTCAGCTAATGAAGCAAGTGCCTGAACAATGAGATGGGCTGAGCCAAAGTCCTGCTCAGGAAAGCAGAGGTCAACTGGTTCACCTGGCCAAGGCTGCTCACCCAGCTGGGGACACTTGATAGCCACCCCTTTGGCAAAGGGGCCAAACAACACCAACGTCACCACGTGGGGCAAAGAACACCTTCCCCTGGCCCCTTATACCCACCCAGCCTGGAACAGTTCTCACTTCTTTCTCTTTAAATGCAAAAAATGCCCTCAGGATGCAAACCAGTCCAAAAAGACACAGGCTACATACAAAAACCAGACACGATAAGCCTTGCATTGCATGTCTACAGCAATCTACCAGGCGTGCGCACGACAACCACACCGACACCGACACAGCAGCGACAGCTCACCTCCACCTAAACCATCCAAAGGCTTTTTTTTTTTTTCTGTATTCTTTGTTCTTTTGCTTACAAGGCCACTTTAAAATGAAACACGGAAGAAAAAGACAAGGAGCCCAAGAGCAGAGGCAGCAGCTGGCTCAGTGGGGTGATGAACACTCCAACACGCTGAGGGTGCCGAGGGCTGTCCCCTCTGTCCAGCTCTGCCCAAGAAACCAAAACCCAGCCATGCCAGGGGCCAGTGGTGACACTGGAGCCCTTCTGGCCTTCCACAGCAGCATTCAGCCCCAGCACGGACAGACAGATGGACACACACACACACTTGTGCAGCAGTTTGGCTCTAGCCCTTATTTCCCCAGGTCAGAGTGGCCACCAGCTGTCCCCACGTGCCCCAGGGACACAGAACCTGCTGCCTCTCAGATCCCACTGCAGCAACTGCAGAGAACATGGGAAATTGGATCACTTCCCTTCCTATGCTAAACTACGCAGATCTGGCTGATTTTTATTGGTGAGGTCAGGAATAG
Organism: Malurus cyaneus samueli; assembly: GCA_009741485.1. Classification (NCBI taxonomy): domain Eukaryota; kingdom Metazoa; phylum Chordata; class Aves; order Passeriformes; family Maluridae; genus Malurus; species Malurus cyaneus. The sequence continues at coordinate 889,363 of VKON01001394.1, forward strand.
GTTCCTGTATCTAAAGTGTCAGCATTCAAGAGCTCTTTTCAGGATCATTTAAAGCAGCAGCCTGCCTGCACCTCCTTGGCAGGCTCAGCCCAGCCAGGGCAGGACGAGGTTTCCCCACAGATGCCCAGGGCTCTGCACCCACAGATCTGCTCAATCTGAACCACTCCCAGGCACGCTGGGTGAGCTCTGAGCACAGCTCCAGCTCCTGAGCATGATTTGGCTGGCAGCAGCAGGACAGGGGCTGTGGGGGCTGCAAGGGCACAACCATCTCCACAGACAAACAGGCTCTGAGCCAGGTGTTATAGGACAGAAAATCTTCTCAAACTACTACATAGAAACCTCATTTTCTATTGTTTCTGTGGTATGGTTACCAATAACTAATATTATTCAACAACAGAAGAGGTTTCTTGTAAACTTTGTATTTATTGATCATTTGGGAGACAGATCTTATGAATCCCCAAGTGTACATATATATTTATATATAACTTTCTCCATAGGGAAAACATAAAGGAGGAGAGACATTCCTAAAGTGCCCCTTGTCATACAGTACTGAACGGGATTTCTAAGAGCATCAGTGTAAATCCAAAATTTCTGAGCAGGAGTAAGAGGTGGAGAAGGGTGGGCTGTGACTGCTCTTCTTCCCACAGAATAGACAGAAGTTTGCTGACTTCAAAAAACAAAAACACCAAAGAAATGTTTCTGGCAGCCCTGAAAAAGGCAGATGAGAACAGGGGGACACAGGACACCCAGAGCAGCTCCCAGGCTGGCCAAGGGGGATGCTCCTAAAGGGGAGGCCAAGGATGATCCTAAAGGGATCAGACACAGCATGGCACAACTCCAGGGAGAAAGAAAAACTGGCCAAGATCCAGGACTGGGAAAGGCAGAGTGCTCTAAACCATAAGGGGGCAGGAAAGGAGGGCAGGAGCAGCCCTGTCCATAGAGCACAGGCCATTCAATAACCCCCAAAAAGCTCATCTCCTTGGGGCTCGGCCAAAACTCCTGCACTGAGCCCCTTCTCAACCTGGCTCCTTCTCCTCCAACGAGATTTTGTGAATTTGTGAGGTGGAACAGTACAACAAAAGGCAGAAAAACACATCCTCCCTCTCCTGCTGCTGCTGCAGAAGGCAAAGCCACAGTGTCCCTCCTGAGAAGGGACTGACCCCATTGCACACACTCAGTTTCTGATGAGGAACAACTGACCCAAAGCCCAAGGCTCTCTCTCAATACTGGCATTACAGTATTGCTTTCCTTGGAAAAGCATCTGCAGGGACAAAGGACAAGCAAGCCCTGGTGATTCCAGGAATCCCCCAGTGTTCATGGTGGACTGGAATGAGAACAATCAATCTGCCTAAATGTGGTTTTTGGATAAGAAATTCTTCAAGATTTGTCCATTCTGCAGACAAAGCTTCCTGAACTCAAGGATGCATGAAAAAAACCCACATGGTAAGTGGAGCTTTATAAAGAGACTTGATGCAATTCCCAGTGACACAGCTCAGAAGGCACAACCACCCCTGACCTCTGCAGCCATTTCTCCGCCTCCAGGGCAGTTTTACTGGGACAGGATGGAACAGGCAGATGCTCTCAATGAAAGCCCTGACACTGCTCACACCAGTCCTCAACAGGCTGAAGTCCTGCCAGGTTTTTGGGCAGAGTATGAAGATATTTTCCTGCAGCAGCCAGACAGCGCAGGGAGGCACAGCCACCCCGACTCCTCCTCTCCAAGCTCCAGGCAGATGTTGGGACCATCCTCCCACCACATTCTGCTGCCCACAGCAGAGCTCTGCCTGCAGTAAGGACTGTGGAATATTTGCTTTAAAAAGAGAGGAAGACAGGACGGAGATCATTCACAGCAGTAACTACACACACAGTGCAAGGACCAGAACATCCCACCAGCAGCACGACACATCCTAACCCGGGCAGGCTGGCAAACAGCAGAGCAAACAGCATTCCTCCTCTCTGGCACTCTGAGATTTGCCACTGACCTCAGACTGGTCTACTCCAACACTGAGGAGGGCAATGGGAGGGTCCTGAGGGTTCTTTGGTGCACGTCTCACTGTCAGACACGAGTTCTCACACTGATCCTGCATAAGGAGAGACTTTCCCTGTCAAAGGGAACAAAGCTGTTTGAACTGCCTGAGCTCTGGAAGGGAACACATCCCCAATTATCCCCTTCCAAACCCACCAAGCATGGTCAGATCAGAACAAACCAACGAACATGAACCCATGCAGCAAATCTACCTCCTTTCTCTTGCTCTTCCTGTCCCAGGTTGGACTCACAAACACGCCCTGCAAGCTGCCAGCACACACAAAGCACCTCTGCCAACAACAAACCCGAGAAACCTGGGCTGGGACCGGCAGGAGGGACCCTGACTGGGACCATGCCACGCTCAGACATCTGCAAAATCAATTATTCCATCAGCAAACCGAGCCAGACAAAATACAAATTCCCCCAAAAGCATCGTCAACTATCAAAATAACAAAAAACAGTATTTTCTTGACATAGCTATAAAAATCAAGTCATTTATAAAATGGCAACAAATCAAGACTGGTTGTGTATTCTTTTTCCTTTTATTAGACAGGACAGAGAATTTCCTTAAAATGCCATAACAAGTCACAGTGATTTTAGATGGTTTTTGAAATGTAATATATTGATGGGAAATACCTTTAACATGGTTTGACTCGTGGTTTGTTGTTGGGGTTTTTTTTTTGTCACTGTACTCTGGTCCACCAAACCATCTATCTTATAGTTTCTTGTTTAGAGAGGACACTGTCTTCTTCCTCCCAAAATGAATTTTGTCTCATAATCCTGCAAAATAATCAACCTTACAAAAGGCCTTCAAATGTTATATTTATATATATATGTATATACATATATATACACACACATACACACATATATATAAATATAGACTTCTATGATTTTTTTTTTTTCCCATTCTACGCAACATCTCGATAAAGAGATCAGCAATTTTTATTCTACAAAGAAGCAACACATAAGAGGGCAAAATTAAAAGTCTTAAGAACATCATATCCATAGTTCACTCATTACACATAAAAGGAAAAAAAATCACCATGACCAAGTGTCTTTGAAGTTTCTCAATGAGCGGGTGGGAGCGTGGAGCGGCCCCGTGGCCGGCGGGGCGTTCCTGCAGGGTTTCCTTCCTCCCCTCCCTCCCCGCCGATGTGCTGGAATGTATGGAGTTTCCTTTCCTCGGGAAAGCTTCCCAGTCCCCTCTAGGCCAGCTTGAGCGTGCTCACCGGGAAGGAGGGCATGGTCACCATAGTCACGGGGTTGAGGACCGTCTGGCCCACCAGCTGCGGGTGATGCACCACCTGCGTTCCCACGGGCGGTTTGGCCATCACGGCCGGCGCGCCCAGCCCCGCGCCGCCGTTCACCTGCTGGTGCGAGATGCTGTGGGCGATGTGGCTGACCACGGGCTGGCTGACGGCCACGGGCTGCGGGTACAGCGGCAGCTGCGCCACGTGGTTGATGGCTGCCGGGTGCACGGTGATGTGGCCGATGGGCTGCGCGGCGGGGCTGAGCTGCACGGGGCTGGAGGCGGAAGGTGCGATGTGAGCGATGTGCTTGGGCTGCGGGCCCTGGATGACGTGGTTGACGGTCTGGATGACCGAGGCGTGCGTGGTGGCGGTGTGGGCGATAACAGTCGATTGCACGGTGGAGGCCGCCACGATGTGAGTCTGTGCGGGGACGATGGCCGGCGGCGGGAGCAGCGCCTGGGGCTGCAGGGGGGGTTGGCCGGGGGGTTTCTGCTGGATGGACACGTGCGGGGGCAGCACCGCGGCCAGGGGCGCGGCGGCGCTGGGGGGGACGGCTTTCAGCAGCTCCGGGTGCTGCCGCTGAGTGAGTTTTGGTAACGAGTTCACTGGCCTGTCATCCTCCATATCTTCATCCATGTTGTCTTCACCCTCTGGAAAACACGCAAGGAAGAAACTCCGTGAAAAAGCAAGCAGAGCACACACTGGACTGAGGAGCCTCCCTAAAAGGCAGCATCGGCAGAAGAGAAGAGCAGGAGGTGTCACTGAGCTACGGGCTGGTGGCACAATGGCATGGCATTATGGCATGGCAGGCACTGTCCTTGCTGCCTGAGGGCCAAGCACCGGGAGCCAGGCAGGGGTGACAGCTCCAAGAGCTGCTGGTGCTCCCAGCAGGGTCTCACTGGGCAGCCACGGGGAGCACCATGAGCACAGGCTGACACAAAGCACCCGACTGAGCTCAGTCTGGGCTCCTCCTGGGAAGAGGAACAGCTTTCAGTGATCAGCACCAACCCTTCTGCTCCCAGAGCAGGAAGGAAACAGCCACGGAGAAACAAGGCAGCAAGCTCTTGTCTGATTCTGGAAAATGGACTCCTGTCCAGTCCAGGAGCTAAGGAAGCAAAGCAGGAGCACGCTGGCCCTGAGATCAGGAAGACAAAGCACTGCACTCTGCACTGCCTGCTCTGTTAACAGCCATGCAGCAAAGAACAAGAATCTCAGAAGATAGAGGAGGCAGGAACACTAGGGAAGACACTTCCCCTTCACAAGCTCTGGCTAACAAGAACTTGATGCAGTCACTTTTGGGAGAGGCCACTGCAGAGGGAACAGCCAGCCCTTCTCATGACAAAGCCACTCCCAGCTGCCCTCAGCCTACACTGGAGCCTGCTCCTAGGAACAGATGTGATGAGCCTGAACCAACTCAGCCCTTCCCTTCCCAGAACCTGCTCTATCATCTGCCTGGCATGCAAGAGCAAACACTGCCTTGAAGGAACTGCTGGGAATGGTGATGCACTGCTACAGCCTCCTCTGGAAAGCTGCACATCCACAGACTGCCTACTCTTCTTGCTGCATCTCTGCTGTGGAGGGGATCAGGCACTCTCCTATCGCACTGGGAACACGTCAGATACCCATCAGTGTCATCTCATCTTCACCGAGGATCCTTCCCATGCAATGTGAAGGCTCATTAAGCTGTTCAAATGCTCTGGTGATCCTCGTACTAAATCCTTCTTCTGTGTGTGCTGAACGCCCTCCCACATGCACACAAATACACCAGGATGCCTACTTGTCATGAGCAGGGCTGCAGAGTGGTGCAAGAAGAAAGCTAAGTTTGCAAAGCATGGATTTATCTCCACAATGAGGATGGATGTGCAAACCTGCAATCTGCATCTACCTGACAAGTGATGCACAAGTTTCAGTTTACTTCACATGAGCAGCAGCTTGTTATTAACAACATCAACCATTACAAACACTCCAAAACCTTTTATTTTATTCTGAATGCTGACTGCAGATCCCCATCACCCCCGTTTAACCGTGTCAACGACTTTCTGTGATGATTACAAGGAAAAGGGAAGAACTGTGGGTACCTGATGCTGTGGAGGTAGATGCCTGGTCATCCTCTGGCTGAACTGTCTGTCGGATAATCCTGTCGATCTCCAAGACATCCATCCACTGGCTCAGCTCGTTCTTCAGCTCAGCCAAGCGCTGCTGCATGGCGATCTTCTCCCTCGCCAGCCGCTCCATCTCGTGCTCGTATTCTTTCTCCTTCCTCTTCAAAGTCTAAAATCGGAGAGAAGAGAAAGAAATATCATGAGAACAAAGAGAAGAATAATCTACACTAACCTGGTCACTCCCATGGCCATGGCTCATTTCTGATATTGCCAGCCATGCTGGTGTAGAAGGTGCTCAGCTGTATTCACACCTGCCAAATCTGGGCAGAAAGGGAAGGACAAGAGGTAGCACATAAAATATTGCTCTGGTCAAATGATTTCTGAGGGAAAACTGATCAGCCCCCAAAACTGGAAGGCTTAGAAGGAAAAAGAAAGTCTAAATACTGATGAGCTTCTGAGCAGCACAGACCATACCAAAAGCTCCTGAGCTACAAGAGATGGTGAAGAACCAACAAATCCCTGCTTCACAGGGAATCCTGAGGTCAAACACGAAAGAACAGTGTATGTTCTCTCCTGATAATGCCCCCATGGTGCTGGGAATCACCACATCCATGGGCAAGGTCAGGACAGCTGCTGCATCAGTCACACAACACAGAGAAATGCCCAACACAGCCCAGCACTACTGATGGAAATATAAACTATCAGACCTGAGGGGATCAAACGTTCCAAGTGCAGCAGAAAACAGCAGTCCTGCTTTGTGAGTTTTTAAGCCAGCAGTGTAACACAGCACAGTCAGAGACCCAGCCCAGGGCCACACTCACTATATGCATAAAAGAGACAAAATTAGGTGGAATCTGTAAAACCACATACAGACTGTCCATTTTCTGAAGTTAAGTTTCACCACTGGGAATTTAAATCCCACACACACTTCTGAAAATACCAGCCACATGGAGCCCACACAGAGCCCACACGGATGCTCCTATTCCTTCACTGCTGGCAAGCACTGAGCTCAAAAGCAAATCCCACACCTGGCAGAGGACCAGGCTCAGGGTTTCCTTAACACATGCTCTTCATTTCTCTCTCAAGTTCTCCAGGAAAATATAGTCAGAGCCTGACCTCACCCCTTTCAATAGTTCTGCTGGTGCTGTAGCTCACAAGTTTGCTGGAAAGGACCTTAAAGCCTGTTCAGCCAGGCCTTTAATGCAGCCTAAGGTGACACAGATTAGGGCAGCTCCTGCCACTACCTTTGTCCTGGTAATAACAATAAAGGAAGCATTTTTAAAAGAGCCAAACAATGTGTGTTAGCAGGGCACAACCACTGCAGGTGTGTCAATGGAGACAGTTCCTGTGCCTCCAGATCATCTAAAAACCCCTCAAAACAGAGGCATTTTAAGCAAAGGGGGCAGTTCTTTCTCTGCTGCTTTCCAAGCCAAAGCAGACAGCAGACAGGCCAACAGCACAATCCCACAGTTCTGTCCCAGCAGAGCAGTGGGGAGATGGGGACAGCCAGGAAGAGAACACTGGGACTCCTGGAATGAAGAGAACACTGGGACTCCTGGAATGAAGAGAACACTGGGACTCCTGGAATGAAGAGAACACTGGGACTCCTGGAATGAAGAGAACACTGGGACTCCTGGAATGAAGAGAACACTGGGACTCCTGGAATGAAGAGAATATTGGGACTCCTGGAATGAAGAGAACACTGGGACTCCTGGAATGAAGAGAACATTGGGACTCCTGGAATGAAGAGAACACTGGGACTCCTGGAATGAAGAGAACACTGGGACTCCTGGAATGAAGAGAACACTGGGACTCCTGGAATCCTGGCTCTGCACCAGCCCTGACCTGCAGCCCTGGGATGCCCACATGGCCCAAATGCACAAGCCAGTTTTAAAGTCTCCTGTCCTATGGAGTGCAGTGAAAGCATTTTGCCTGACCCAGAAGAGTTGTGTGCTGCTCTGATTCCCTCACAAAGGGGTGTGATGGGGGGAGGTGAAGGTGATGAAGAAGGTGCACTTTGCTGGATCAGGCTTAAACATGCAAGAAGATAAGTTGTCTGAATGTCTTGCCCTCACTATGTGACCAGGAAAGAGGCAGCTGGAAGAAAGCTGAGGCTGAACCTGCAGTGCAAACAGCCCCACTCTGCAGCATCTCCCCAAAGGCACTCTCCATGCAGGGCACGAGAGGACAGAACACCAACAGCTCTGCAGGAACAGGCAGAAATCCACAGCACCTGCATCGAGCATGGCACACGCATATTCAAACAGATTTGGCTTCATTCCCTGCTGGGAAAGGAGACTCCCTGCACTGGGGGAAAGCACAACTACGAGGTAGTATGAGCAGGGCAGCTGTAATTAGTTACAAACTTTGAATTACTGGGAAGGCAGGCAAACGGTGAGCGAGGACCAGGAGGAGGAGTGTCCAGCCCAGAGTGCCAGGGAGGGAGCACGGTGTCACTGTGCAGGCACTCCACGGGCTCTGGGATGTGGCACTGGCCCAAGCCCTGCCCCATGGGCTCTGCCCCGCTCGGTGCCCGCAGTGCCAGCCCTGCCCTGGTGCCAGCTGCCAGCAATGCCAGCGGGGCTCCAGCACGGCTGGGTGCTCTCCAAGGGGAGCTGCTGGGGATGTCAGAGCAGCAGATGGGCTGGAGGCACCGGGGATCCTTCAAAAACTATTCTGGGATGCACTTCACTGGAGCTCCAGGCTGATAATGAACTGGGTGTGAGTAAGTGAAGCCCTCCTCCTGCAGCTCCCTCA
>VKON01001394.1:897525-910264 GCA_009741485.1 Malurus cyaneus samueli
GGTGTTTTGATTTTTAATGGTGTTTCCTGTTTGCTGAAGCATCCTACCAAAGAAATGAAGACTGGCTTTCATTTATATGATCATGCCCAGTATGACATGTATGATAATTTTAGTGCAGTGATAAATTGGAGATCCATTATTAGTGTCATTTTTTCTACCTGTCCAACGAGTGAATCTACTTCACTTGCTGCAATTTTAGAAAATTTAATGTTATCTTTCTTTATTAGTTAAGCAAAGTAGTAAAACTTAGTTTTCTATAGATTAATATGCAAGGTTATATTATTGATTTTATTGCTGTTATTATTACTACTACTATTACCATATGATTTCTTAATAATGTGTTTTTCAAATGTGTTTTTAGGTTGTGGTTAACGAGTTATCCATCAGATAAATTTCCTGTGAGTATCCTGCAGAATGGCATCAAAATGACCAATGAGCCTCCCAAGGGTGTGAGAGTGAACCTCCTTCGTTCATACCTGAACGACCCCATCTCCGACCCCGTGTTCTTCAGGAGCTGCCAAAAGCCAAAAATGTGGCAAAAGCTGCTTTTTGGCCTTTGCTTTTTTCATGCTGTTGTGCAGGAAAGGAGAACTTTTGGCCCACTGGGTAGTTTTTAGATATTTTGCTTTTGTTAAAAAAAAAAAAGTTTGTGGTTTTGAATGCTCTTTGCTGGGATCTCTTAAAGGCCGATCTTAATATAACAGTATTACAGAGTCACTGCATTGACACAGAACACCATTAAAGTTTTAAAAATGCTGTTATTGGTTGGAGGATTGTGATTCAGTCAAGTATTTTGAAGCTGCTAAAGGCAGTTATCTGGGGAAGACTTAGAGTACATTTTTTTAATAAATCATTATACAGTATTTACATGAAATTATAGCTGTCATTCAGTGCACCACTGCCCTGGGTGTCTTTTCTGAACTGAACAGGTTGGAATATTCCCTATGAGTTCAACGAGTCTGACCTCAGGATCAGTATGCAGCAGATCCAGATGTTTCTGAATGAATATGAAGAAATCCCCTTTGAAGCTCTGACCTATCTGACAGGTACAGCTTTACATCCTCTCCCATGTGTTTGTTGATTTGCTGCCATTTGCAGCTGGCACTGGGATGAAATGGTGAGTTCTGGATTTCACACAGGTCTCTTTACTGGCCTTGCACACACAGTGTGGTTGTGGTTGGATGTGTTGGACAGGGATTGTCATTGGAGTTGGATCCCAAACCCTCAGATGTCACTGCTGTTTTCACTTGTAAATGGCTACAATTTCTATGGTCCAGCAAACCTCCTGCTCTGTGTTTCACACGTCAAATAAAACCATCCATGGCCTCTGTTTCATCTTCACTGATCAATGTGGGCCTGGCACAGGAGGCTGTGGCCCTTTACAGACAACGTTGTGATAATACTCAAGGGGTTTGAAGTAGGAGTGTTTGATGTGCGGTAAATAACTCAGCTCTGTTTGGTGTTTGCCTTTTTTCCAGGGAGATAAAATGTCTTTGGCATCTCTTTGTCAAGCCTTGTCTATTCTTGATTATTTGTATATTATTATTTATTATTATATAATGGGACATGAAGTATGCGTTTCAGACCAACTCATAGTGCTCCTTAAACCTTCCATCATCCAGACACATTAATTTGGCCCAAAGATTCAAGTGTCTGATTTCCATTGAATCAATTGAAGTATAAGACTTAAAAACTTTGGAAGCTCTGGAGCTTTGGAGCTTCAGCTGACTAGAGTTGCACGTTATTGCAGAGCAGTTTTTCTTTGTTCATTGACTTTCTGTTGTTTTGTCTGTCCTTTTGCAGGGGAGTGTAACTATGGAGGCAGAGTGACAGATGATAAAGACAGGCGCCTTCTGCTGTCCCTGCTCTCCATCGTGTACAACAAGGACATCGAGCAGGAGAGGTACATGCTGGCAGCTGGAGGGGACTACTACATCCCACCACATGGCCCATATGAGGTGAGAAGGCAACAAGTGTGAATTCTCTCTGAGTTATTGGGAAAAAACTCACCTGCACTGTGCTTGGATAATGCTGAATACAACCAATGGAAAACAAACCCCCAAAGATCATAAAGCCATGCCAGAATGAATGTTTCTTATTATGAAATATGCATCTGGTACTGAGTATCTACCAGCCCCAGTGGGGATGTAGAGATCATCCAGTACCCTGGGCATTTGTGGATGTAAAGAGCCACTCCACAGGTTTCCAGAACAGTTCTAGAAAGCCAATAGAGTCAGGACTTTACATGGCACTTCTGCACTTTGCTGTAACAACTCTGATCTTGAGAGCAGCAGTCAGGAGGAAGGGGTGGAATGGCAGGGGTATCCTCAGTTCCCATGCTGTGTTTCCCTTCCAACAGCTGCTCAGTGTGCTCAGTGGATGTGCTCCAATCCCAATTTGTGTCCCCCACAGCTGTAGGGATGACACATCACATCCCACCCCGTTCTGTGACTCCCACCAGCACTCCCTGATGTTTCTCATGTGCTTTCCTTTCCCTTGCCACTTACATGAGGGTGGCAATAACAACTCCTCCATGAGTTTTTGATCACCAGAACTTTAATATTTATCTCTGTGGAGAGTCAGTTCCTGGGTGTGTTTAATAGGGAACCACCATCTTTATAAATGGGAAGGTTCTGTCCCAGGGGGGTTTACTGATCCCCTATGGATATCCCATTGCATGAGGTCTGCTATCTGATTGTTTTCCAGTCTTACCTTGAATACATACGAAGTTTGCCAATCACAACACACCCTGAAGTGTTTGGCCTTCATGAAAATGCAGACATCACCAAGGATAACCAGGAGACTAACCAGCTTTTCGATGCAGTGCTCCTGACTTTGCCTAGACAAGCAGGGGGAGCTGGCAAATCCCCTCAGGTAACTGGGGAAGCAAGATCACCTTGCACTCTGGAAAGGGGCCCTTTCCTGTCGTGTCCTAGATCTCACAGAAACCCAACACCTCTCATCTCATGACTGTGGCACTGGGATGTGAATGGCCCTGCAGAGAAGCAGATGGATTTGGCACAGCACCTTTAAAGGTGGAGGATACCTTCATCACTTTGCTTTCAAACAGATTATAGTTACTGTCCCCACCTGCATCTCAACAGAATTGAGAATGCAGAATTACTAACAAATTTAAAATTACTGAGGAGGAAGGAGCAAGCAGGCACGTGCACAGAATGATGCCCAAAGCGAGTAAGAGCATGCACTATATCTTTAGGAAAATGGAGTAAAATACCTACGTGGTTATAAAAAAATTAAAATCAAATCTACAGTGTTTCGGGAATTTATTCAATACAAATAGGGGGGAAAGGAATATTTGTTATTCACTGCAAACTTGTGACTTCAGGAAGTTGTTGATGAGTTGGCACAGGACATCCTGTCCAAGCTACCAAACAGCTTCGACATGGAAGAGGTGATGAAGGCATACCCAGTGCTTTATGAAGAGTCCATGAATACAGTGCTTAGGCAAGAACTCATTCGATTCAACAGGTATGGCTCAGGGTTTTGTGTAGTACTTTTTAAACTGAAATATGCCTCTGTTCATTAGTGCTAGCTGCTCACAGGCCTTAAACAAGCCTTTTACAATACATTTTTCTTAACATGTTAGATTCTGCTTTGGATCAATCTCTTAAAAAGACTTGAAACCTGTAGCTGAGTACATGAATAAAGCAATAGTACCTGTATTCCTGGAGTGTGAACTTAGATCAGGGTTTGAGTTTGTTGTTAGGTGTTTAGAGCTGTTACTTTCTTTGTGTTTGTCGTGCCCAGGCCCAGTATTTCACAGCACCCGTATGACATTAGTGCTACAGGTTTAAGCTCTTGTTCCCTTCCATTTCCTTGTCTAGAGTGAAATTTGTTCACTGTCTTTATTTCGGTCTGTGTTTAATTTGCTTTGCTTTTCTAAATGAGGTAAGAGTTTTAATAACTACAGGTGAGATAAGGAATTTCTGACAGGACATTTACCACTTTACCAGCCCTTCTTTCAAGGTGTACTGAGGGGTTTTTAGCCAGGTAGCAAGCAGTAAATATTGACAATTCCTTTGTTTTCTCTGAAGGTTGACTGAAGTTGTTCGGAGCAGCCTCATCAATATAGGCAAGGCCATTAAAGGCCAAGTGTTGATGTCTTCTGAGCTCGAAGATGTTTTCAACAGCATGCTCATGGGAAAAGTGCCATCCATGTGGGCTGCCAAATCCTACCCATCCCTGAGCCCTCTGGGAAAGTACTCGGTGTCCGTTCCTCTGTCGTTGGACATTTTCAGGGGTCGTTTGGAATTACTTTCAGGTTTAACTAAATGTGACACTGCTTTGATTTTTAACTCACCATTATTTCCCTTGCACTCTTTGCACTCTCAAAACTACTTAAAACTTTGGGTGTACCTTAAATAGTGAGGTACTGAGATGTAGTGAAACCCCACACGAGTCAGGAGAGGAGAGAGCCAGAAAAGTGTGTGAGAGATTTGTGTGAGTGGCAGAGTTCCCTGTTTGCTGATCAGAGCATTGTTTGGGCTTCTTTTGGCTCCAGATAACTTCCCACAGTGTGAGCACATTGTGCCCTTGTTTTGCTTTTTCCTGCTGCACTGTGTGACAAGGCCCAAGGTCTCCTTGTCTGGCATTTTTGTACAGGAATGATTTCCAATGCAGGGATCTCTGTGCCCTCACAGTGATCAATGAAGAGACAATGATCAGTGAAGAATGTAAAAAAAATGGGCCTTTTTTCAAGTAGAAGATTGATTGAAGCCAGTAAAAGAGAGTATTTTGATAAAAGTGTCCAAATTCAATCACTTTTCTTGTTTTTGGGGGCCACTATCTAGACTTTACAAAACATGCTTGTGTTACTTTCTGAAAATTTTCTCAGTAGCACTGAGTTCTGGTTGTTTCAGAATGAGTGATTACTTTTGTTGTCATCCTAAAGAACTGACTTTTGTCATTGTCTCTGAAAAACAGAAGTGATGGAAGGTTTAGATCTCATTGTGCTGTTTGAGTGTATCTGGAAAGACATCCCTTTTCTGGGGAATTGGCACAGTGAAGCCACAAATATGTTGTGTTTTTTACTTTGGTTTTCTCTCTCCATATTCAGGATTGGGTTGACAATGGGTCACCCACAGTCTTTTGGCTCTCAGGATTCTTCTTCACTCAGTCTTTTCTGACCGGTGTTTTACAAAACTTTGCCAGAAAATACACCATCCCAATCGACCACATTGGATTTGAATTTGAGGTAAGAAAAATGCAGAAGAACTTTGTTTTTCTTGAACAATTTGAAACATATTCTGGGGCAGCAAGAAATAGAGTTTTCAGATGAAAAGGTATTTTATTTAAAGGAGCAATTTCAGACTGTCACTGACAGGATTTAGTATACTCTAATAAAAATAAAATCAAGCAATGGTTTAATCATTCTAGGTGATGAAACAGGAGGACACAATGGAGAAAATGCCAGAAGATGGGGCTTATGTGAAAGGTCTTTTTTTGGAAGGTGCACGATGGGATAGAGAATCCTCTGTGATTGGAGAATCACTACCAAAAATCCTTTACGATCCTTTGCCCATAATATGGCTGAAACCTGGAGAAAGTTCCAAATTCCTTCATCTGAATATCTATTCATGCCCTGTGTACAAGACAAGTGAAAGAAGAGGTGTTTTATCCACCACTGGGCACTCCACCAACTACGTGCTGTCGATTGAGCTCCCTTCAGACAAGCCCCAGAAGCACTGGATCAACCGAGGCGTGGCAGCCCTGTGCCAGCTGGACGACTGACAGGCCAGTGTGAAACTCTAAAGATCTGCTTTACCCCTCCATGGCTGCATGTTGTTCTTTTGAGGGAAGCCCATCAGAGGAGTTTGATGCTGATTTGATTATGGGCAACTTACTTGTCACAATCTCTGCCACAATAAGATGGTGGATTGCTCCTTACTCACATCTTGTGTAGTTGGTGTCTGCTAGGGTACTTGCAGGGTGAGGGTGGGAGGCCTATTATAAGGGAGCACGATCTCATCCGCGTATCTTGTTGTGCATTAGATGAGAACCATTCCTCTCGGTCCTCAGTTTAGATTGGTAACACCAGGTTGGCTGTTCATAAAAGCAACCTGCATACCGTCATTCCTTGACTGAATGTGTTCTCAGAACTCTTCGCTTATGGGACAGTCTGTTAGGCACTGCCGCCACTCAATTGTGGACAGCCTGTTGTAGCACTCGTCCTAACCGTATGTTGTATTGGTTAGCTCCACTGTGAGCACTGGCCCCACTCTCTGTATGGTATCAGTCTGTGTGGCACTGCCCCACTCTCTGTAGGTACAGCTCCTATTGAGCACTGCCCCACTCTCTGTAGTACAGCTCCTATTGAGCACTGCCCCACTCTCTGTAAGTACAGCTCCTATTGAGCACTGCCCCACTCTCTGTAAGTACAGCTCCTTGTGAGCACTGCCCCACTCTCTGTAAGTACAGCTCCTATTGAGCACTGCCCCACTCTCTGTAAGTACAGCTCCTATTGAGCACTGCCCCACTCTCTGTAAGTACAGCTCCTATTGAGCACTGCCCCACTCTCTGTAGGTACAGCTCCTATTGAGCACTGCCCCACTCTCTGTAGGTACAGCTCCTATTGAGCACTGCCCCACTCTCTGTAGGTACAGCTCCCTGTGAGCACTGCCCCACTCTCTGTAGGTACAGCTCCTATTGAGCACTGCCCCACTCTCTGTAGGTACAGCTCTGTGTGAGCACTGCCCCACTCTCTGTAGGTACAGCTCCCTGTGAGCACTGCCCCACTCTCTGTAGGTACAGCTCTGTGTGAGCACTGCCCCACTCTCTGTAGGTACAGCTCCTATTGAGCACTGCCCCACTCTCTGTAGGTACAGCTCCTATTGAGCACTGCCCCACTCTCTGTAGTACAGCTCCTATTGAGCACTGCCCCACTCTCTGTAGGTACAGCTCTTGTGAGCACTGCCCCACTCTCTGTAGGTAAGCTCCTATTGAGCACTGCCCCACTCTCTGTAGGATACAGCTCCTATTGAGCAACTGCCCACTCTCTGTAGGTACAGCTCCTATTGAGCACTGCCCCACTCTCTGTAGAGTACAGCTCTATTGAGCACTGCCCACTCTCTGTAGTAAGCTCCTGTGAGCCTGCCCCACTCTCTGTGGTACAGCTCCTATTGAGCACTGCCCACTCTCTGTAGTACAGCTCTATTGAGCACTGCCCACTCTCTGTAGGTACAGCTCTGTGGCACTGCCCCCTCTCTGTAGGTACAGCTCCTATTGAGCACTGCCCCACTTCTGTAGTACAGCTCCTATGAGCACTGCCCCACTCTCTGTAGGTACAGCTCCTATTGAGCACTGCCCCACTCTCTGTAGGTACAGCTCCTTTGAGCACTGCCCACTCTCTGTAGGTACAGCTCTATTGAGCACTGCCCACTCTCTGTAGGTCTAGCTCCCTGTGAGCACTGCCCCACTCTCTGTAAGTTCAGCTCTGTTGTGAGCACTGCCCCACTCTTGTAGGTACAGTCCTGTGAGCACTGCCCCACTCTTGTAGTACAGCTCCTATTGAGCACTGCCCCACTCTCTGTAGGTACAGCTCTGTGTGAGCACTGCCCCCTCTCTGTAGGTAAGCTCCTATTGAGCACTGCCCACTCTCTGAGGTACAGCTCCCTGTGAGCACTGCCCCACTCTCTGGAGGTACAGCTCCTATTGAGCACTGCCCCACTCTCTGTGAGGTACAGCTCCTATTGAGCACTGCCCCACTCTCTGTAGTACAGCTCCTATTGAGCACTGCCCCACTCTCTGTAGGTACAGCTCCTATTGAGCACTGCCCCACTCTCTGTAGGTATAGCTCCCTGTGAGCACTGCCCCACTCTCTGTAAGTACAGCTCCTATTGAGCACTGCCCCACTCTCTGTAAGTACAGCTCCTATTGAGCACTGCCCCACTCTCTGTAAGTACAGCTCCTATTGAGCACTGCCCCACTCTCTGTAGTACAGCTCCTATTGAGCACTGCCCCACTCTCTGTAGGTACAGCTCCTATTGAGCACTGCCCCACTCTCTGTAGGTAAGCTCCCTTGAGCACTGCCCACTCTCTTGTAGGTTACAGCTCCTGTGAGCACTGCCCACTCTTGTAGGTACAGCTCCTGTTGGAGCTGCCCCCTCTCTGTAGGTACAGCTCCCTGTGAGCACTGCCCCACTCTCTGTAGGTACAGCTCCCTGTGAGCACTGCCCCACTCTCTGTAGGTACACTGGGTGCAGTCCCTTCCCAGGCTCTACAGGGACTGGGAGCAAGAAGGACCCAGCCCCGCAGCAAGAAGGAGCACTCACAGGAGGGACAGGAGCAGGACCCTCTTGTCCCCGTGTAGATGGTGGTGTTTGCTATTTTCCTGCTGCCCTCTGACCGTGACACGGCAGCTCTCTGGCATCTGCCTCCTGACAGATGATTTTCTGCAAATCATCCTGCCCACATCAGGTGCCAGGATTTCCCGTCAGTCAGCAGAAAGTCCACAGTGACAGCCAAACCTTAGTCACTGGGACTGTGGTCACAGACCTGCCCCTGCACATCAAATACCTTTGGAGACATCCACTGATTCCCAGGATATTTTTCTGAACCAGGAGTTTCTGTCAGCACTCTCACCATGGATCCCATGTAATACAAACCCAGCAGCTTTAAAATGACATGTAACCACAAAGACACTCTTTTCCCCAAACCCAAGCCTCTGGAATTTTCCAACAGAATGGGCATATAATGGTAGCACTAAGAAGGGCAGAGGGGACCCTTAAACTACAACAACGCAGTAACTGAGAATTGAATTCTGATAAAAGAAATTCATACAAATGCCCAACCACCTTTCCTTCAAGGTCTGAAATTTCATTTAGGCAGAGGCCTGGGCCAGCTGCAGGGCAGGAGCTGCCATTGCCCCAAACCCAGAGCCAGGGAGGGACCATGGCAAGGGGTCACATCTGGGATGACAGTTGAGCTGCTTGCCAAGATCCCAAAGGACACACACTTAACCTGGCTCAGGAAATACAGATCCTGTTTCTCCACAGTGAAAAAAATCACTGAAGTTACCTGCATTTCTCCTCTGCCACCTCCTCAGAGAGCAGCACATCTGTGCCTCCATCATTGTAGCATTTCTTTTCCTGTTGAGCAACTGGGAGCTCTGGCTGCCCAGGCAACTGTTACACAGCAGTGTGAGGAACCCACAACTTTAGAACTCTAATTTTTCATGTCTATGCATTTTAAAAAACATTCCACATGAGCATCACTTAAAGGAGTAGAGTCTTGCTCTGCCAAGGGGAAAGCTGAGCTACCCCTGGAAGAAATAATGGATTTCCTCATTCTCTTGTGAATCCATCCGTGGCTTTTGATGCTTGGGAAGTTCTGCAAATCAAGCTTTGCTGGCTCTGGTGAAAGCAGCTGATGTTCCATTGTGAACATTGTCAGTTCTGCTGAGCTGAAGTTGAGAGCGATGCCTTGGCAGGGGAAGAAGGGTCTGACCCTCCCCTGGCAGGCACCACCACCCTGGGCACAGCACTGGGCACAGCACAGGGCACAGCACCACCACCCTGGGCACAGCACTGGGCACAGCACAATCACCCTGGGCACAGCACCCTGGGCACAGCACCAACCCACCATTGGGCACAGCACTGGGCACAGACACCCTGGGCACAGCACACCTGGGCACAGCAACACCACCACCATGGGCACAGAGCACCACCACCCTGGGCACAGCACTGGCACAGCACCATCACCCTGGGCACAGCACCACCACCATGGCACACAGCAGCACCACCCGGGCACAGCACTGGGCACAGCACTGGCACAGCACCATCACCCTGGGCACACAGCACCACCATGGGCACAGCAGCCACCAACCTGGCACAGCACTGGCACAGCAACTGGGCACAGGCACCACACCCTGGGCACAGCACTGGGCACAGCAGCACCACCCTGGGCACAGCACTGGGCACAGCACTGGGCACAGCACCATCACCCTGGGCACAGCACCACCACCATGGGCACAGACACCACCCATGGGCACAGCACTGGGCACAGCACTGGGCAAGCACACCATCACCTGGGCACAGCATGGGCAAGCAGCACCACCCTGGCACAGCACTGGGCACAGCACTGGGCACAGCACCATCACCTGGCACAGCACGGGCACAGCAGCACCACCTCTGGGCACAGCACTGGCACAGCACGGGCACAGCACCACCACCCTGGGCACAGCAGGGGCTGCTCCACGTGCAGCTGCAGGTGGTGACAAGGACACAAGGGCAGTGCTTAGTCCCTCCAGGTTTTAGTTAAACACCAGCGACCAAATTAACATCCACATGTGGGTTTGCCTTTGTTCCCCTGGAGTATCTGATTCTCCTCCTGTACCTGTCAGCTCCTTGGCACCTTTATCTACCTGGATTATTGAAGTGAGACCAGACAGCTGCATTGACAGCAAAGGCCTGACACAATTCCAGCAGTAAAACTTCCCCATTTTGTGCCACTATCCACCGTGGCTGTTTGGAAGCCAATATTTGATCCTTGTGTGCATCTCCCTGTCATTATTTGGTAAACAAACCATACACCAACTCCTGCTCTCCTTGTGTAGCAACAGCCATTTGTCTCTGCAAAGGATTTTCCATTTTATAGCTGTCTATAATTAAACTGCTCACTCTCATGTCAAGATTGGAATAATGTCCCCAACACCTTCTCCTTGCCTGCCTCAGGAATTCTGCTGGCCCTGGGGTTGGCATTAGTGAGGCTTCAAAGGCCTTTTTACACAGCTCCCCTCATAAACATTATATTAGCAATTTAAAAACACACTTTCAATGATGAGCTTTTCCAAGGCATATTTCAACTGTTTTCTTTTCTTACATGGCATTGGCTGATTGCAAATACCTCATCAATGAGCAATCAGGAGAGTGATTTGCAATTTCAAAGCAGATTCTTTAAGTCTCTGCTCTGGGGATCCAGCTGGTGCCAGGGAGGGTCCTGAGCAGTAACTGGTTTCAGTTTGGCCAGGGAGGGTCCTGAGCTGCCATTCCACCAGCAGGCTCTCCACTGCTGCACACAGCTTTGACTCCTTTATGGCATGGAAAAAACCCTAAATCCTGAGAAAAGGATCTTCTCTTGCTGGGACCATCATGGTGCAGCAGATTCACAGCAGGAGCAAGCATCCACCAGCCTGACTCCAAAACATTCCAAGCAGGAGCAGAGGGATGTGGGGAACCAGCTGTCCCCAACAGCCCCAAACAGAACCCAAACAGCTGCCGAGACTGCACTGGCCAAGGCACCACACTCACTTGTAGGACTTGGCGATTTTCCACCACTTCTATCAATTTTGGTCATTCTATCCAAATCATCTGAATTACTTATGTTCCTCAGCTGAAATGAGCAGTTTGTTCCCAGCCCAGCACCTACTAACAACCACTCACCCCAACCCCACTCAAACCGCTGCGATGGAGCGGAGCCCACCAAGGCAGAAATGAGGAGTTGGTTCCCCCAGCATCAACCAGTGTCCCTGGCCAAGGTGACAGCAGCCACCAGACCCTGCTGCTGCCCCAATCCCCAGACCTGCTGACCCCGCTGTGCCCTGCAGACCCCGACCCCGCAACCCCAGACCCCACACTCCCCAACCCCACTGCTGCCTGCAGACCCCCAGACCCCGCACACCCAGACCCTGCAGACCCCACGCGACCCCAGACCCCGACAAGACCCCGCACCCCCAGACCCCCACCCACAGACCCCCAGACCCCGCACACCCCAACACACACACCCGCAACCCCATGACCCAGAACCCCACACCAGCCGACACCCCTGACCCCGCACACCCCCGGACCCTGCACACCCCGGACCCCTGACCCCAGACCCCACACCCCACCCCCCACAACCCCGAAACCCGCACACCCCAGACCCCAGACCCCCACACCCCCAACACCCACGACACCCACCGCCAACCCCAGCCCCGCACACCCCCAGACCCCTGCCACCCACACCCCCAGACCCTGCACACCCCCAGACCCCGCCACCCGACCCGCACACCCCAGACCCGCAACCCCACTGACCCAGACCCCTCACACCCCCAGACCCGCACCCAGACCCCGCACCCCCACTGACCCCCCAACCCTGACCCCCCAGACCCGCACACCCCCACCCCCACCCCCCACACCCCCACCCCCAGCGACCCCGCACACCCAGACCCCACATCAGCCCCCCCCCAGACCCCCGCACACCCCAGACCCCACCACTCCGACCCCGCACACCCCAGACCCACACCCCAACACGCACACCCCGACCCCCTCGCCAGCACCAACACCCTGGTCTGCGAGAAGCAGCTGTGTGGAACTCGGCTGGTTGCCACGGGAACCAAAGCACGGTTTCCATGGCAACTGCTCCATCCTGCCGGCTGGGATGAGATCCCGCAGTGATGCCGGATGTGCTGGGCTGGTACCACTGACGGGAAAATACGGGCTGGGTACAACGCACACTACAGCCTGACGTCACCCTAGCTGAGCACTGGGGACTGTCACACCTGACTGCAGCGGGCACAGGACGGTCTCACCTTCCCACAACACAAGTGAAAATAACCCAAAGCCCTAAGAATACATTAATGTCCTAAGACATTGGATCTGCTCAGAACTGGGAGACGGGGTGAGGGTCCTGCTGTGACCCACACTGGACAGGGGACAGCCTGTGTGCTAATGGGAGAGGTGCACAAAAAGCACTTCAGGCTCCCAGTGCTCGTGCCCTCTTCAACCTCACAAGATCTCCACTC
>VKON01001394.1:912844-929301 GCA_009741485.1 Malurus cyaneus samueli
ACCGCACCCCATTCGCCCCAGACCTGCACCCCCAGACCCCGCCACACCCAGACCCATGCTGCCACGACCACACCCCAGACCCCGCTTGCTGCCCCGCAGACCCCGACCCGACCCCAGACCCTGCAGACCCACACACCCCAGACTCATACACCCCAGACTGTCCTGCTCCTGCACACCCCCAACCCCGCAGACCCTGCACACCCCCAGACCCACTGATCCCAAACCGCAACCCAACCCCGCACACCCCCGGACCTCCCACCCGGACCCTGCTGACCCTCAGACCCTGCACACCCCCACCATGCTGCCCTGCACATCCCAGACCCCGCACACCCCCAGACCCGTTCTGCCACACACCCAGACCCCGCACCAGACCACCCAGACCCCGCACACCCAGACCCACTCCTGCCAGCACCAACAGCCCCTGGTCTGCGAGAAGCAGCTGTGTGGAACCTCGGCTGGTTGCCACGGGAACCAAAGCCATGGTTTCCATGGCAACTGCTCCATCCTGCCGGCTGTGGATGAGATCCCGCAGTGATGCCGGATGTGCTGGGCTGGTACCACTGACGGGAAAATACGGGCTGGGTACAACAGCACCACTACAGCCTGACGTCACCCTGAGCTGAGCACTGGGGACTGTCACACCTGACTGCAGCGGGCACAGGACGGGGTCTCACCTTCCCCAAACACAAAGTAAAATAACACCAAAGCCCTAAGAATTAACATTAATGTCCTAAGACATTGGGATCGTGCTCAGAACTGGGAGAACGGGGTGAGGGTCCTGCTGTGACCACACTGGACAGGGGACAGCCTGTGTGCTAATGGAGAGGTGCACAAAAAGCACTTCAGGCTCCCAGTGCTCGTGCCCTCTTCAACCTCACAAGATCTCCAACTCACACTTGACACAAGGTGCAAAGTGAAGCCTGCAAGGTGAAACAGAGCCTGTCCCTCGCTCCCCACACCAAGAGCAGGCTGTGGGTACGTGCCAGCAGCCTCGTGAGCCAGCTCTCCCACGTGCCCAAGCCCTGGGTGAGGATGGCACTGCTCTATTCCAGGAGGTGACCTCACCCTCACTCAGCACAGCCATGGGGTCCTGAGGAAAGCAGCACTCCTGCTGCACCCACTTTTGGGCAGGGCCCAGCAGACTGGGCTGGGCTCAACCCGGCTGCAAGGGCAGGGATGAATTCTGGACAGAAACACTTCCCAGAATAGGAAACCTGCCTGGAGCACAGCAATCACGGAAATGAGAACGTGCATTGGTATTTACATTTATCGTTTCACTCTGATAAACGCACTTCGGGCTCCTGATAAAAAAACACGTTAGGCTGTAATTCACGATCAAAACTAGAGCTGGAACGTGGCTGTTTGCACCGACCTGTCAGAACCAGCCTCCTGAAGCTCTGGACAAAGTACAAACAGTCACTGGGGCAGAGGAAAGGAAGAATCCAAATCAGGAAGACAAAGAATAAATTCAGAAAAAAAAACCCAGTGAAAAAAAAGTAGCAACCAAATGGAATCCTGCCCAGGGAGCAGGGAGGTGAGGGCTTGTCCTGGGAGAGGACACATCCCAAAATACAGTTCTGGCAGGTGACTGCAGCCCCAACAACCACAGCTCTGACAGAAGCACTCCCCCACACCCTGGCAGCAGGTCCCAGGTCCTGGTGACTCAGAGAATGGTGCCATCCTCCCGCACCACCTCTTCTTCCTGTTTCCCCATCCATCTAAGGAGGTCAGTGCCACTTACTCACATCCCAGCAGCTCCACCCACGGCCCACAGAGCAGATCTGGGTCACCAGAGGATTTCTCTCCAACCACCTCCCTCACTGTCAGGGCCATGGTGGCAGTGGAACACAAAATCCCAGCTGTTAAACACGAACCAGCTCCAGACCTGTGCAAGGCACGAGGCAAAGCTGTGCCCAGTGGAAACCTCGCTCAGTGCTGGAGGGACTCGGCACTGCCATGGTGCCCACCGTGCCCATGCCATGGCACCCACACTGCCACTGCTGCTCACCCAGCTGGGCCCAAGGCTGCAGCTCCTCTGCTGGCCTGAGGGCTGGCTTTAGAGGGGTAAAGTCCTCTGAAATTCCTAAAGTGAAGGGACAGGAAGGTGCCAGCTTCTGGGCACAGAGCTCTGACCAGCAGACAGCTCTGAAAGTGCAGCACAGTTCCCAACGGGTTTCCACTCCTGGCAGGAGGTCAGGCATCAGCTCTGTTATTTACTGTTTGAGTTTGATGAACTCATTTTCTCAATGATCTGAGACCCATGAACTTGTGTCCCTGCTTTAACTTCTTTCTGAAACAGTTACACAGAACAAAGGAAAATGCCATGGAGCTGGCAGCAGTGACCAAGGTCAGCTGAGGCCATGGCCTGGCCATGCAGAGCCAGCTCAGCTGAGAGAGCCCCATTTGGAATCAGAGCAAGAAACCAAACACAGGTCCCCAAAATGAACAACGCAGCAATTTACTTTGGCATCTAAAGAGATGTCTGTATCTTGAGGGTTTTTTTCAGTCAAACATCTTTGTTAGCTCCTGAGAAAAGCATCAGCCCATGGAACTGCCAGGGGCTGCTTCTGCCACCTGTGATGAGCTCAGAGGGAACCACATCCCAACCCCATCTCACTCTGCAAAGGGAAGCTTTCCACCATGAACATGAAGACTACTTCACTTTGGTAAAATATTTTCTGGGCCAGGTGGGCTGAGGTTCAAGTGACAGCCAAGACTGCTCACACAAGAGCCTTGTGGTTTTTAAATGGCTTTGCCACTCAATGAGTGCACCTCTTTAAGTGCAACCAACCAGAAAAATCAAGACTGGTTTGCATCAAAACTTTATCGGGGTGATTACTGGGAAGACTGGCCCCACAGACAGGTTTTCAGCCAGTGGCAGTCTGTGGCTGTGCTCCAGTATCTGTCCTGTCAGCAGGATGTGGTGTACAGGAACAACCTCAGCTCCCGGGAGAAAAGGAAATTTCCCAAGATAGGAACAAGAACTGGCCATACTATGAATCCTCACTTCAGCACATCTATATTAAGAGACAAGTTTTGTCTCTAATATCACGAGCAGGGCTGGCAGATGATTTCTGTGAATTTGTAAGCAAAGCCTATTTCAAAATAAATAGAGCCCACCCTGCTCTGTAAGGACCAGCCCCATCTGTCCCCACAGCAGCCCCCAGTGCCTCTGCCACACCCAAGCAGCACATGCAGGGTTGGGATGGCAGCAGTGCCTTGCTTCAACACCTTCCAAAGACTTTTGCTTTTTGCCTTTTGCTTGCCCTGGGAAACTCAGCTGCATGGCAGATTTTGGAAGCACATTGTTATTTGGTCAGTGTTTAAGTTGCACTGGGGGAACTGGCCAACAAGCAGGACCTGCAGCAGAATTCCAGAGTGATGGGCTGGGCTGGGTGCCAGTTGTCCCAGTGTCACCTGATGAGCAAATCACCCCAAAACTGGAGGGTGTTCAGGTGCCACAGCAACAGGTACAGTTTGAGAACAGAGAGCAGCAGTCTTGCTTACGGGCTCCAATTCATTTCCAAAGATGATTGCATTTCCTAGGGGGCAAGGAATCCTTCAGAGAGAACCAAACCCGACACCCAGCTGCACAGGCTGCTGTGTGTGACTGTGCCAGGCTGGGCTGTGCCCTCCAACTGCCTGGCAGCCCCTTCCCCAGCACAGAGAGAGTGCACAGCCCCTTCCCCAGCACACACAGAGTGCACAGCCCCTTCCCCAGCACACACAGAGTGCACAGCCCCTTCCCCAGCACCACACAGAGAGTGCACAGCCCCTTCCCAGCACACACAGAGTGCACAGCCCCTTCCCCAGCACAGACAGAGTGCACAGCCCCTTCCCCAGCACACACAGAGTGCACAGCCCCTTCCCCAGCACACACAGAGTGCACAGCCCCTTCCCCAGCCACACAGAGTGCACAGCCCTTCCCAGCACAACAGTGACAGCCCCTTCCCCAGCACACACAGAGTGCACAGCCCCTTCCCAGCACAGACAGAGTGCACAGCCCCTTCCCCAGCACACACAGAGTGCACAGCCCCTCCCCAGCACAGACAGCAGAGTGCACAGCCCCTTCCCCAGCACACACAGAGTGCACAGCCCCTTCCCAGCACAGAGAGAGTGCACAGCCCCTTCCCCAGCACACACAGAGTGCACAGCCCCTTCCCCAGCACAGAGAGAGTGGCACAGCCCCCTTCCCAGCACACACAGAGTGCACAGCCCCTTCCCCAGCACACACAGAGTGCACAGCCCCTTCCCCAGCACACACAGAGTGCAGAAGGGCTCTGGGGATGCAGAACTCTGTCCCTGCCCTCTGCTGAGGACACTGCTCGGGAGGAACCGAGGGCCAGGCCTCTGCTCTCTCAAAGCAAACAGCATTTTATTCCCACCGTGGTTTTTCCCACACCACTCCATGCATATTACAAACTTCCCAGGGGTCTCCAGCATCTTCACTCAGGTTTTTCAGGCAGGAGAGTGAAGAACAAGAGCTGAGGTGGCCCATGTAACAAATGGACCTGGTTGGAGGTGTATGCTGGGGTCTGCAGGACCCACCAGAACACCCCCTCAGCCAAGAGTTGTGGCACAACAGCCCACACTGCCCCAGGCTGAATCACCAGCTCAAGGGATTATTAACTTCCAGCTGCGTTGGGCCCCATTTCCTTTGTGCAACAGTGCTTAATTGCAAATTCTAATTTACTGTTGCAGACAAGCCCAGGTCCAAGGATAAATTAAAATGACAGCTCTATGGGAAGTTTGGAATTTAACTTTCTGACTTATCTGATTTGATGTAGATACAAATATTTAAACCCAGCCAAGGAAACAAACAGCCTGTTTCTAAGAAGTTCCAGCTGGCAAGGGGGAAAGAAAGGATTTTGTAGGAAGAGAGGCTGCAACAATCAGTTTACTGTCTCAGTGACTGCAGGAGCAGAGCAGCAGCCGTGTAGAGCTTTGGCCAGCACTGCTCTTGTTCTCCCCTGAAAGGCTCACTTGGGTTTGAGTTTTTTGTGGAGTTTTTTTCCCTTTAGTGAAAAACTGATTTGCTATCCTGAGAATAAGAGCTTTTACTTTTAAATCTCTTTTGTACAATTCACCTGTTCTCCTTTCAAGGGAAGCAACAAGCAGGTGAGTGAAACACATGGAGCATGGCACATGATCAGTGCCCATCCCCACACTGATGGATGTTAGCTTCAATAAAACAGATGGAAGCTAATTGAAACTGCAGTAAAAACTAAAAATTTAAATTATTTTTATCTTTGAATGCTGAAAATTCAAATCAGATTTCTAATAATCTGGGGTTTTTTCAGGCTAATAAACAGTGCTTAAGTTTTTAGCACAACTAAATCCTTTGAGTGAGTCACAGCCACAGAGCTTTGGTGCTGCCAAGGAACAGAGCGCTCGGGACACTCCCTGAGCAGCTGCCAGGGACGCTCCCACTGCCCTGCAAGAGGATGAGGAGGAGGTTACACAACGTCACAGCCATGTGGTGTCACTGCCTGCGGGGCAGCGTGCCAGCCCTGAGCCCGTGCCAGGTCAGCGCTGCCTCAAAGCAGCCCTGGGGCTCGCCCGCTGCTCGCCATGTGCTCCCCACACACGTGGAGGTGCTGCTGCTACTGCCCGAGGTCACCACGACCTTCTGTGCCGTGCCAGGAGAGCACTCGGCCACAGGCTGGGTGAGCAAGCCATTCCTCCTGCTGCCAGCCCAGTGCCACCACACTGACTGACCGACGGGCATGGACTGGCATGGATGGGCATGGGCATGGACAGGCATGGACGGGCATGGACAGGCATGGACAGGCACAGACAGCCACAGACAGATATGGACAGGACAGACACAGCCAGCCATGGACAGGACAGCCATGGACACATATGGACAGATATGGACAGGACAGACATAGACAGGCATGGACAGACATGGACAGACATGGACAGGACAGCAGGACAGCATGGACAGATTGGACAATTTGGACAGGACAGCCATGGACAGCCACCAACAGCCATGGACAGGACAGCCATGGACAGGCACAGACAGATATGGACAGATTTGGACAGGACAGCCACAGACAGGCATGGACGGGACAGCCACGGACAGGCATGGACAGATATGGACAGATTTGGACAGGACAGCCATGGACAGGCACAGACAGCCATGGACAGGACAGCCATGGACAGATATGGACAGATTTGGACAGATTGTGGACAGGACAGCCATGGACAGGCACAGACAGCCATGGACAGGACAGCCATGGACAGATATGGACAGATTTGGACAGGACAGCCATGGACAGGCACAGACAGCCATGGACAGGACAGCCATGGACAGATATGGACAGATTTGGACAGGACAGCCATGGACAGGCACAGACAGCATGGACAGGACAGCCATGGACAGATATGGACAGATTTGGACAGGACAGCCATGGACAGGCACAGACAGCCATGGACAGGACAGCCATGGACAGGCATGGACAGATATGGACAGATTTGGACAGGACAGCCACGGACAGGCACAGACAGCCATGGACAGGACAGCCATGGACAGATATGGACAGATTTGGACAGGACAGCCATGGACAGGCACAGACAGCCATGGACAGGACAGCCATGGACAGGCATGGACAGATATGGACAGATTTGGACAGGACAGCCATGGACAGATTTGGACAGATATGGACAGATATGGACAGATTTGGACAGATTTGGACAGATTTGGACAGATTTGGACAGATTTGGACAGGACAGCCATGGACAGATATGGACAGGACAGGCACCGACAGCCATGGACAGATTTGGACAGGACAGCCATGGACAGATTTGGACAGGACAGCCATGGACAGATTTGGACAGGACACGCACAGACAGCCACGGACAGGCATGGACAGCCACGGACAGACACCGACAGCCCGCTGGCCCTGTCCCAGGGCTGCCCATCCCAGAGCAGCCATCAGAGAGGTTCCCACAGCAGAGCCCTGCACACACATCCCCTGTCGGCATGCAGGTCCCAGCACCCGAGAGGAAATGCCATTAACCCTGCCAATCTCTGCGTTTGCACCTCACTGACTGACTGAACACTGGTGTAACCACCCCGACAGTACCTTCCAGACCATCACTAAAGCAGTTTACACATCCTAAGAGGACATGCTGAGGGTTTTGCTCCCTGCAATACACAGAGCTGTTGGTCTGAACACTCACAGGCAGCACAGAACTGCAGCACAGTGAGTGCTGCACGAGGGAGCCAGAGAGGAGGACTGGCCATCACTCTGACAACCTCAAACACATTTTAAGCTGCATTCTGATAGCACCAAGTAGAAACACTGTAGACCAGAGTCTGCTCACAGAGAAGTCTGCATCTCCATTAGTATTTCCAGGGTGCAGCCACCACTGCAGAAACAGCTCCAGACCTGGGACTCAGCCCCAGAATGTGAGAGCAGGCTATCAGCTCTCATCCCCACCAACATCAGCCTGCCAAAATCCAAAGAAAGGCTCAGATCTTCTCCAAAACCCATTAGGCTTCATACAATTACACCCCCAAAACCAACCTTTTTAAGCAACTGGGAACTGTCAGAATTTGCCCCAACCAAAGCCACTCTGAGGGAAGTTGCTGGTGAACACTAAGAGAAGGGCTGAGCTGATCTAACTCTGAGGCATTACTGACTCTCCAAAGCTGGTGAAGTAATCAATGTCCAGCACTTCTAACACCAGAGTGAAATGGTGTTTGAGAGTGACTGAGGAAAAAATGGGAAGAAAGCCAGGGAAAGATTACGTTTTACTGTGGAAAAGCCCATTGTGATCAATCCTCAGCACCTCTTATTCCAGCCAAAATGTACAAGGTGCACTGGCTCTCATTTGCACTATAAATTCAGCAACTCTTCCAGTTTCCAGACGAATTTCAATTGCATCACATGCAATGGATTTCACACGGGACATCTACAACAATTTCTTTTGTGCTCCCATTAACCACTTTCACAAACACTAAACAAGCAAACACTAACACTTATTTCCCTCCAGCTGCAAACGCAACTGATTTTTACCTGTGCTTTTTCCCAGATCCATTCACAGTACCACATCCACCCACAGCTTCATGCTGCAACTCCACATTCCAGCCTTTCCTTGCCTCCAAGCAAATGCCCTGTACTCACATCTCTATCTCATCCAAATTCTGAGACATACCAAATCTTCATGAAAATCTGTCTTTTGGTTAAGTAAACAAAAAACCTAACCAAAACATACAGATTAAAATTCACCTGAAGCAACTGAAGTTCAGTCAGGATCTCTAAGATGATTTGAATTATCTGCTACCAACATTGCTGGTAAGGATGATTTGTGGTTAACCTGGAACTTCCAGAACAAAGAGATTGCATAAATCAAGTGTTTCTAGAAGATCCAAGCACACTGGAAACCTGCAGTTTATACACAACCACGCTCATACAGGAGAAGGAGGAGGAAGGGGAGTTTCTCTCTGTTTTCCTCTGCACTCCAAAGTCAGCTCTGGTCTCTGAATAAACCCCAGCTCTCACCCCACAAGTGCTGCACATACCTGGATGTATCGCAAGGCACTCCTGAGGACGCTGAGGTTTGAGGTCTTCTTGTCATCTACGTTGGGGATGTTGCGCTTTAACGTCTCAAAGCACTCTTTCAAATGTGCACGTCTAAAGAAAACACAGGTGGGTCATCAGCCTGTAAACACACACCAGAAAGCAATTCCACAGAGGGGAGAGCTTATTTGGGGCCCTAATCCAGCAAAGCACCTGCATCTGTGCATAGCAGCCCTTCCCAGCCCTCCCAGCACAGCATATTCACAGCTGAGACTGGGCCTGGATTCCATCCCAGCTCTGCTAAGAACACTGGGCAGCCTTAAATGAAATATCTCATCTCCCTGTGCTGGTGCTTCCATTGTCACCATACTTCCAATTTAGCAAGTCAGGCTTGTAAGAGTTTTGGTTCAGAAACGGATGTTTATTCCGTATTCACACTGCACCGACCTTTAATTTTGGGTCAGAAACGGATGTTTATTCCATATTCACACTGCAAAGACCTTTAATTTTGGGTATTTCACTCCTTTTAAACCAAAACAGAGTCACACTGTTATGCACTGTTATTGCTTTGCAGGATCAGGGCTTTGCAGGGGGTTGGGACTCAATGGGGCAGGTAAACAGAACACACTGGGAAGCAAGAAATGCAAATAGAGCTATAAGAAAGCAAAGCAACAGTCCAAAATTCAGGAAAAGTCACTAAGAATTTTGTTCAGGTTATTTGTTTAAAAAACAAACGAACAAAAACCCGCCAAAGCCAAACAAATATTGACAGACAATAGGTAAAAAAAAGAGGAGGGGAATTACAATTAAAACACGCAAACCCCCGGCTTTCTACGCACCTGTTCTTCTCCAATTTATTATGTACTTCCCTGGTCCCAACCCTGTAACCCAAACAGAACAAAGATCAGCTCAGTGTCAGGTTGAAAACTCCTGCATTGCACCTGCAGCAGTGTGTGCATTGAGAGACAGATCAAGATTCAAAAGCAGCAGAGGTGTTCAGATATTACTGGTCTAACACTAAGTACAGATGTATTTCTGTTTCAAGATAAACTCCATACTTCACACATGCATCAGATGAACTAAGCATTGTGCACACAATGCACTTAAGATACAAAAGGTGTGATATGTGTGTGCATATCCACATATCTACATACAACTTCACAAAATGTGTTTAAATATTTGCACAGTCCCAGAGAGTCCAGATTCTGGTTCTGATCTAGACCTACACTCCAGTGGGACAAGGTTTGTACAGTTTCAAATTGAACAATTTGAACTGCAATTTTTGATTGGGCAGACACTTCCAACTGCTTTGGGTTTTTACTGTGCCTGAAACAACACAGTGCAGGATAAACATGGAATGAAGAAACACAGGAATCCTCCAGTCACTGCTCAAGGAAGAACCAGAGGGAGTTTCTGGTTTTGGGGTTTGAGTCTGCCCACTCTCCGAATCAGAGGAATATTTTTAGGAAAAGCCAAACAAATACATGCTATCTTAGTGTTTCAGCTACAGCAGTGATAAGGTAAATTAGCAGACATGGAGATTTCAAGTATTTTTCATACACTGTGAACGAAAATACAGGAAATTGAGGTAATAATATTTAATAAATTGTCACAAGTATTTGACAGCATTTTCCCAAGGAACATTTACAGGCTGAAAAACACACCTTTTCAGGAGCAGTTTGTGGGTGCACCTGCAGCCCCCTCACTGTCCCCACAGTCAAACTTGTGCAGCCTGTCCTTTCTGGTACCCCATGGCAGCAGAAACCCCCTGAACCCACACAGCATCAGTGACAGGGTCTCTTGGTTAGTGCACACACCGACAGTGTTTTTCACAGACAGGCTCTGAAGATCCCAGTCTCCCTTAGAGGAATTACAATGGATTGTTACCAAAGCCTTTACCTTCACAAACTCCTACCTGCATTATTTCAGCTGTTTCCTTCTACACATTTTGGGATCTCTACATCACAGTGGACACTATGAACTCTTTTTCTGCCCACTACACATCTCCTCCAGCCCCAGAAGATTTGCACACCATCATCTCCAACACTACTGCCAGGAGTCAAACCCCTGCTGCAGGCAGACAGCACAGCCAGCAGGGAAGACTGAATGGATCCAGGTCACTCAGGCTGCAGGAAAACTGAGGGGCCAAAGGAAACAAGTGAAACTGCTGCAAAGAAGGGAATGGTTTGTTCTCCCTGTCCACAAGCAGCAATATCAGACTCCATTCTGGAATAGTGTGGTCTGGAAACAACCACCTCCAGAGAAGGCAGAGTCTCCACCAACCAAAGTCCTTAAGAACAAGTCAAACACAAACCTGGAGCAACATCAGAGCCACAAGTCCTGTCTGAGGGTAGGGGCCAACTAAACATTCTTTAGCCCCTTCCATCTGTAAGATTCTGGGCAAGCAGGAGCCCAGAATCAGCACTTACAGCACTGAGAAACTCAAATAGCAGCTAAGTGAACTCTCGGAATAACATCTCCCAGATCACAGCCCAGTTTTCAAGAAAGCTCCCAAAAGCAGCAGTGCTCTTCGATTTCCCTGACCAGTACAAGCAGAGATCTTTTGCCAAACCTAACACAAGATGCCACTTGAGATCAGACAGGCAGGGCTGGGACTTGCTTCCTAACACAGTTCTGGCTCGAAAGAAAAAAATCCTTATACAGAATCTTACAGTGTGGAGTCAGGGACAAAAACACAAACCAGTCACACTAAAACCCCTGCTCTCAGCAATTCAAAGACATTCAGTATGCACAGGTGCTGGCATTTCTGACATGACAACACTTTCCACAAGCAGGAGCTGCTGCTCAGTCCCTCCTGTGCACTCACCCTCCAATTCTCTTCTTGAGCTCGATGGGTTTCATGTCGTCGGCCGGTGCCAGTTTGAGGGTGCCCAGCGGGGCGGGCGCTGCCGGGGGCTGCAGGGGCTGGATGGGCTGGGGCACCACATGGTGCTGGGAGATGGCCAGCACGGGTGCAGGGTAATGCTGCAGGGCTTTGGGGCTGCCCGAGGGCGGGCTGGCAGCTTTGCCATCGGGCAAGTGAGGGCCTGGTGGCCTCTGGATCACCGGGGCCACCGAGGAGGCTTCCTTGGGGACACTGGGAGTGCTTACGAGGGGCGGCTGGCGCTGCACCAGAGGTGGGGACAGGGCGGTCTGGGCTGCTTGCTGGGGGGAACTGGTGACCACGGGGATGGGAATGACTGAAATGGGGTGCCAGGGTGGGGGTTGGTGGGGGCACTGGCCGGGGAGATGGCACTCAACAGTTGCTGCAGCTCCTCTGGGGATAGGCTGCTGTTGGCTCGTGGCACGCTGGCCTTGCCTGCCTTCTTCTGCTCCTGCTCCCGCTCCAGGCAGAGCTTCTCATGCTTCTCATTCTCCTCTGAAAGAGAAACACCAACAATAAGCAATGGCACTTCCCTTACCTCCCGTGGGCACAGCCTCCAACCAGCATGGGGCAGGATCCTGAAGTTTAAACACCCTGGGTTTTAGCTCTCCTGAGCAAATCCCACCTCCATGGACACTGCACGGGATACAAACACGTCAGGGCATCTCATCACTGCTGTGGATTTTAATCAAGCTCTTAAACTTGGCTTTGATGTGTGTATGTTCCTATATGTTTTGAGAATACCAGACAAAGTAAACAAATTCTGTGCGGCTCAACTAGCAAAATAAACCTCATCAAACACAACCTAGGGCTCTGGCTTTAATTGCATGAACATGGCACAAACAAAATTTATTTATACAAGTCCTGTGGCGCCAGTGGCCCTGGCATCTAGACACTGTACAGCCTTAATCAAATATCTCCAAACCCACCACCCGTGAGGCTCAGCAGATCCCACTCCTGACAGCCTCTAAAAAGCTGCAACAAAAAGTGGTGCACCAACCTCTTCACATCAATATACAAATACCTGGAAAAGAAAACCTTATTTTCTCAAGGGAAGGATTAGGGGAAGGACATGGACTGTTGGGCATTCTGTCTTATATAGTCACCAATATCAGGTAATTCAGAGGAAGCTCAAAGGAACATCCCTACAGAGCCTCTCCCAGGAGAAGCTTGGGCTTGGCTGAAACACTGAGGTCAGAATGCATACTTAGGAAATTAGAGAGAAGAGCATGTATACTGCCACCTGGAATTAGCAGGTTATATTCAATCCCCCAGTGATCTTCAAGAAGAATCTTCAAGAATTAGAACAAGGGGAAAAGGGCCCCACCAAGCACGGAGCAACTGCTCAGCCACTGTGACAGCTGAGAAGCCCTGACACTGCTGGGATAGCTGCTAACCCACCTTTTGATTTTGAGGGGTCTAGTGCAAAAATGACAAAGAGCAACAAAGGCAACAGAACTCTTGTTGTGGACTCTGAATGCCCTTTGGTACGTGTGAGCACACAGCGACACTGACCCAGATTCAGTGAACAGCATTTGCTGAAGTTCAGCTGCACAGCAGACCAAACACAGCCAAACCTCCCTCAGAGCTCCCGGGCCAGGTCAAGCATCCCTGCCAGGGTAAACACTGCCCAGCACCCACAGAGAAACCACCCCCTGGATCAGCTTCCAGCACCAGGGCTGCAGCTCCAGTCTCTGACACTGCAGCACTCACAAAAACACGTGAAATTCTGTCAGCAGGAAGGATTTCATATCCATACAGCACTCTTGCCAGGCTTGCCCGGGGCTCAAATCCAAAGTTTTAGTTCAACTTCTGCAGCACAAGTAAGGAGCAAGTGAGCGAAAGATCTGACTCCAAAACAGGAGGCAGGTTGCTTAAGCAGCAGCTGAGGCTGAAAGCTGAATTTCTCTATATTTTCTCAAAATATTTCAGGGTATTATCAACAGTTCCTTAAAGGAAGAAGCAAAGCAGTGAAGGGTGGCAAAAACCCCAGCAAGAATCCCCTGATGCAAACACAAATCTTAGCTACCAACAATTTTGGAGTCGTTCAGTTGAACAACATTAGTAACTAATAAAGAAAAGCCCTTTGTCTGCAGATCTTTTGCTCCACTTTGTGCTGGTTCACGGCCAGAGGAGTGCAATGGCCCTGGCACAGGGTGCACAAGGAAACCCAACCCCAGGGAGCTGCTGACTCACGGTGTTCCCTGAGTGTGTCACCACCACCAGCACAGGCAGCCAGCCTGGGGACAGACAGAGTGACAGGGACTGAGCAACACCACACACACAGCAAAACCCACCAACTTCCACCCAAACACTAAACTGCACCGGGACTGACAGGAGGGAGCTCATGGATGGGAATCCTGCCAGTGCTGGGGTCTGTGAGGACAGCAGGACCTGTCCAGGCTGCACTCAGGAGGTGACAGCACCAGGACCTGTCCAGGCTGAACTCAGGAGGTGACAGCACCAGGACCTGTCCAGGCTGCACTCAGGAGGTGACAGCACCACAGCAAGCACAGGATCCACTAGGACACCCGAGAACAGTCAGTGTGGAACTCCTACAACCATAATGTTCATCCACAAAGCAAAGCTAAAGCAGGCATTACTGATCAGAAATATTTCTGGAAATGTCTCTGGAAGCAGGTGTGGCCCTTGGGCTGCTGATGATCTGCCAGCAAGGCCTTTGGTGCTACAAATCTTCAGCTCCCCTGAGCTAAAGAGTTTAGTTCAAGGATTTTTTTATTTTTTTTGACACCAATGAGCCACTATCCTCTTGTGTCTGATTAATCCACAGCCAGAAAGCACCCATGTAAAAGGACTGGTGGGTCTGTGAGCCACCTCTTTGGACAGAAACCCTTCACTGGCTGGTGAAGATCTCTCCCCTGCTTGCTTTGTACTCACACCTTGCACACAAACCAAAGACACCCTTTGAAAATAACCCCCCAAGCTGTATGTTGTCCCATATGAAGGAAGCTCACCCACGTTTGGTCACAGATACAGTTCAGGGATGAGTGAGCAGGGTGCTGTGTGCCCAGACACATCCCTGACACACAGCACACACAGCACAGGAGCTCCTGCAAGCCACAGAAAGCAGCCAAGGCTCAGGACCAGAGGACTGATGAATCCAAAGGTGCACCCCCAAATTATGTGTAATTTCCACTCATTCTTCACACTCTTATCAATGGGACTGAGGATGGAACAAACCATGGGAGCAAACCAGTCCTGAGAGCGTTCAGGGGGTTTGAACCACAGCCCAGGCATGAGGGGTCCTGGAAAGCCACCCTGGCCATGCCACTCTGCTTGCCCACAGGTTCATGTGGTGACAGCAGACACCTGAGCTCCCTGGTCATGCCACCCAGGCAGCAACAGCAACAGCAACAGCAACAGCAACAGCAGCAGCCATGGGACAGAACAGCAAATCCTGTCCTGGGAGGACACAGAAACAGGGTCAGCACCCCTGCCCAGTGGCCTGGTGCTATTTTAGGGCCTCGATGGTCCAGGAATACCCAGTACCAGGCACTCTTTGTTACCTAATAATCTGCTGTGTTTAAATTTATCTTGTCCCTTTTGCCTGCCCTGGAAATGCCACCCATCTGTCACAGGCACCAGTGCCAGGGAGCAGCGGGTAGAGCCACATGTGCCCTCAGGTCACAGCCTGGGCCAGCAGCAGCCCGGAGCCAAGCCAGAGAAGCAAGTCTTAAGGAATGTTAGTGCTCTTTGAATGCTCCTATTTTTCATTAGGGACACTATCAGTTCCCAGAATCCATCAAGGATGTGTGCCTTTGCACAGCCAAGCATCGTGCCTGTGTGTGCACTGAACAGAGAACATCCCTAACTCCAGCACACCGAGACAGTTCTGTAGTGTCATTTTCTGAATGGTCTGAAGTGTTTTTAGAATCATTCAGTGCTTCTGGGAGCTTATCCTGCACACCTCAAACTGCTCCAGCCCTGGTGAGGAGTGCCCTGGTGTCACTCATGCTACACATGCAGCAGTGTCACCTGCAGGAGTCACTCCACGCTCCTACCAGGAAAGTTCTGGATACAGAAGAGTCTCCAGGGATTTGCTACTCCCGAGGCTGACCTGGAGAGGGACTGTCATGCCAAGTGGAAGGGCAGGCTGGAGTCCCGAGGTTGGTTTCTGTTTCTGCAGGTGCCTGGCTCTGCAGGGGAGAACCAGGAAAGGGGAGATAAGAACAGACAGCAGAACTGGAGGCCAGCAAAGCTCAGCCTAAGCCAAGCAAGCTCTGAGTCACAGCAAATGCTGCTGACACCAGAGGCTGCACAGAAACCCAGGGCCATCAGGGTGCCAAGCATGCTGCACGCTCTCAGGGCTGCAGGGATGTAAAACTCCTGCTGCACTTTTCTGTGGCATTTGGGATAAAGAGCAGGAAAGCACTGGCTCTGACAGGTGAAGTGGGCACCAACAGCACATGCTGACTCTGCTCCACCATCCGAGGAGCTTCAGCTCCAAGCAGGTGAGCTGTGCTGCACAACACAGGGCTGCTTTTCCACAGGGCATCGGTGTTCTTAAGAGACAGAGACAAAGTAATGCACTCTGATTGGAAACAGGTATTTTTGTCAGCTGAAACGCTTCTGTGTCACAGTTCAGAGCAAAAAGTGTCATTGATGACAGGCAGGACCCAACCCATGTGTTCCCACGCACATGAGGACACGTCCATGCTACTGCTCCAGGGACAGAGACACACACTGCAGGAACACAGGGACAATGATGTGCCCTAAATGTAAAGGCTGGAAAAGAACAGTAAACATGAGCTGACTTAATAAACGATGTACTTTTAAAACAGACCGAGAAGTGCAAAGATGCACCATCAGAAGAAACTCGAAAACACCATTTCATCCACTGCTTGCAAGTGTTGTGCAGGCTGCTTTAAGTCAGCCAGCAAACACACTGTGTGTTACACAGCCAGCCAGCACACTGTGTGTGTTACACAGCCAGCACCCTGTGTGCTACACAGCCAGCCAGCACACTGTGTGTGTTACACAGGCAGCACACTGTGTGCTACACAGCCAGCAAACACACTGTGTGT
>VKON01001394.1:934115-952120 GCA_009741485.1 Malurus cyaneus samueli
GTGTGTGTGTTACACAGCCAGCACACAGTGTGTTACACAGGCAGCACACATGTGTGTGTTACACAGCCAGCAAACACACCGTGTGTGTTACACAGCCAGCAAACACACCGTGTGTGTTACACAGCCAGCAAACACACCGTGTGTGTTACACAGCCAGCAAACACACCGTGTGTGTTACACAGCCAGCAAACACACCGTGTGTGTTACACAGCCAGCACACAGTGTGTGTTACACAGCCAGCACATGTGTGTGTTACACAGCCAGCACATGTGTGTGTGTTACACAGGCAGCACACAGTGTGTTACACAGGCAGCACACAGTGTGTGTTACACAGCCAGCACAGTGTGTGTTACACAGCCAGCACAGTGTGTGTGTTACACAGCCAGCACAGTGTGTGTGTGTTACACAGCCAGCACACTGTGTGTGTTACACAGCCAGCACAGTGTGTGTGTTACACAGCCAGCACACTGTATGTGTTACACAGCCAGCACACTGTGTGTGTTACACAGCCAGCACACTGTGTGTGTTACACAGCCAGCACAGTGTGTGTGTTACACAGCCAGCACACTGTGTGTTACACAGCCAGCACAGTGTGTGTTACACAGCCAGCACAGTGTGTGTGTTACACAGCCAGCACAGTGTGTGTGTTCACAGCCAGCACAGTGTGTGTGTTACACAGCCAGCACACAGTGTGTGTTACACAGCCAGCACAGTGTGTGTGTTACACAGCCAGCACAGTGTGTGTGTTACACAGCCAGCAAACACACTGTGTGTTACACAGCCAGCACAGTGTGTGTTACACAGCCAGCAACACACGTGTGTGTTACACAGCCAGCACACCGTGTGTGTTACACAGCCAGCACACTGTGTGCTACACAGCCAGCACAGTGTGTGTTACACAGCCAGCACACTGTGTGTGTTACACAGCCAGCACACTGTATGTGTTACACAGCCAGACAGTGTGTGTGTGTTACACAGCCAGCACAGTGTGTGTTACACAGCCAGCAAACACACTGTGTGTGTTACACAGCCAGCACAGTGTGTGTGTTACACAGCCAGCACACAGTGTGTGTTACACAGGCAGCACACAGTGTGTGTGTTACACAGCCAGCAAACACACTGTGTGTTACACAGCCAGCACAGTGTGTGTGTTACACAGCCAGTACAGTGTGTGTGTTACACAGCCAGCACAGTGTGTGTGTGTTACACAGCCAGCAAACACACTGTGTGTTACACAGCCAGCAAACACACTGTGTGTTACACAGGCAGCACAGTGTGTGTGTTACACAGCCAGCACACAGTGTGTGTTACACAGCCAGCACAGTGTGTGTGTTACACAGCCAGCACAGTGTGTGTGTTACACAGCCAGCACACTGTGTGTGTGTTACACAGCCAGCACACTGATGTGTTACACAGCCAGACAGTGTGTGTGTTACACAGCCAGCACACTGTGTGTGTTACACAGCCAGCACAGTGTGTGTGTGTTACACAGCCAGCACAGTGTGTGTGTTACACAGCCAGCACAGTGTGTGTGTTACACAGCCAGCACACTGTGTGTGTGTCACACAGCCAGCACAGTGTGTGTGTTACACAGCCAGCACACTGTGTGTGTGTTACACAGCCAGCACACTGTGTGTGTGTTACACAGCCAGCACAGTGTGTGTGTTACACAGCCAGCACAGTGTGTGTGTTACACAGCCAGCACACAGTGTGTGTGTGTGTTACACAGCCAGCACAGTGTGTGTCACACAGCCAGCCCGGGAGCACAGACAGGTGAAATGAGTTCAGTGAGTCATGGTAGAACTGGATCTGGCAGATAACAGGCAGCCTGTTAGGTAAGCACGCTTGCTCCAGGTAACATTCCTCGATCCTGTGAGGAGAACAAGGGCTCACTGCTGCACCTTCATCCCAGAGCTGCGCCAGGGGTTGTTTCCACAGGCTGCTCACACTAGCCAGCTTTCTTCTCAAGGAAATGAATGGAAATGTACAGATTAGCCTTTAGAATCCTATCTCCACACTTGAAAAAGAGATAAGAATGAAGGGTATCTGCCCATCGAAGTGGGAAGTCACCACCATCACCTGAATTGGCTGCACCAGGGCAGTTATTCCTGCAATCTCATAACAATTATCCCTGCCACCCCCAAATTCACAAACACTGCTCTGCCACAGGGCAAGACTCTTCCTGAAGTCAAAGTCTAATTCTCAGAGCAAGCACAACACTCTGGCACTGCTGTACTTGGAACTCTGGTGTTCCTGGAAGCCTCTGGAAATAGATAAACTGTGCACTGCATGTTGGAAGGTGGTTTAACCACCCCTGAAAGGAGCGGGGTGGGTTTGCTGCCTGCACCAGCCAGCAAGGTCAAACACGAGGCCACACAGCCCCAGAAATGCTCAGGACCTGCGGGCACCCTGGTGAGACAGAAGCCAGTGGCAGCCAAAAAATCCCATCAGGTTTCTGGAGATGCATCCCGATTGCAATCATCGCATTGATGACATCTGTTAAAAGACAACAGTGAGAGACAACACTGAGCACAGCACTGAGCCACTGCCCAGCCATGGACACTGGGGCTGAGCAGCTTCTGCTCCTCACCCACAGCAAAAAGGCAGGGGGCACCACAGCCAAAGGAAACCTTGCTGGCCATCACACACCTCGTTATCACTCACACACAATTAAGCATGCCCAAATGGCAGGCAGGTGAGATGGAAAAGCTCAGAACTGTGCTTGCTGCATTCGAGGCCACTGCCTGTGCTGGCACTGCTCAGGAAAGGAATGGAATGAATGAACTGTGCAGCATTAAGAGTGCAGCAAACACAAGCTGGACAGTCACAGAGTATCTGTGGGAAAAACCCTAAGAAAACAAGTATCGATTACTTGCAGTTAGAGAAAAAATTGTTTTTCTTAGATCACGAAACATTTTTGGATTTACCAAAGTTCAAAGAAATCAGCCACCCTCTAATTCAAGTCAAATGTGTCTGGAGCTTGCACATAACAGACAGAAGAAGCCTGTGGGTCCGTGCCCATGTAAATGAGTGTTCAGGCACCTGAGAGCCATGTGCTTACAGCAAGAGGGTTACAGCAGCAGCAGCTGTAAGTGTGAACACACAGCTGTGGACAAGACAAGTGCTTCAACATCCTGACCCTGAACAAGCTGGTGTGTGGCCCCCACAGCGTGTCTGTCACTGTCTGGATCCTCATGGTGCT
Source organism: Malurus cyaneus samueli (assembly GCA_009741485.1). NCBI lineage: Eukaryota > Metazoa > Chordata > Aves > Passeriformes > Maluridae > Malurus > Malurus cyaneus. The sequence continues at coordinate 937,318 of VKON01001394.1, forward strand.
CATCTTATAGAAATGCACATCAGCTGTTCCTCTCACCCCCACACAGCTGTTGGCTTGTTGCCAACCAATGGCAAATTAAGAAAAGCAAAGCCTACATGGTTTAATTTGCCACTGGTGGAAGAGATTGAAGGGGCAAGAAAAGCCCCATGGATAGCTGCCACAGGGGACACAAAACTGAGCCGAGCAGAGGCTTTGGTTATGGCCAGAGGGACAGGAGATGGTCTGGACACCAAGAATGTGCTCACAGGAACAGCCCATGGGGCATTCAGCAGGACCCCACTGCCACAGACACGGGCTGAGCTCTGCCAGCAGCGGCACCCCAAAGCTACAGATGATCCAGGCTGCGTTCCAGTAACTATCAACTACAAAAACAATGATGGAGCAGTGACAAAAGCTGCCAGCCCGTCCTCCCAGCAAGTCCAAGGAGAATGGGAAGATCCAAACATTGTCTGCTTTCAGGGAATCCTCATCTCCTCTCCTCAGAAAGTCTTCTCTCTGAGTCCCACACCGCACAAAGGACAGCGTCCAACACCTCTGTTGGGCTGGAGATGGAATTCCTGGCGGGCAGAATGACCAGCAGTGCCTCACACACCAGACTTTCCTGTGCAGGTACTGCAGCATTCCACTTCACTGGGGATCCCCACACAGGAGACCCACTGTACTTTAACCCTCTTCCCTCCCTGAGCCATTCTGCTCTCCTTTCTCCAAAACCTCTCCGATTTCTCTTATCTCCGTTTTCTTTCTTATAAAATCAGGACGGTGAGTGTCTGATCAAATGGGGGATGTTTTTCTCCTTTATTCCCAGGTACAAATAAACAACAGTGCAGGTGTTATGGTTGTGTTATGGGTGTGTTACTCCCAGTCACATCACCAAGGGCTCCTGGAGAGTCCCTGTCCTGCCAAGGCCAGGCACTGCTGTCAGCTGCAAACCCAGTAGCCCTTAGATGAGTTCAGTTGATGTATTTTAATTCTGTTCCCAAAATGGATTGATTTTCAGGCCAGACTTGACCTCTGGAGTTCCACAGTGTAACTGGGGGTGTAACACAAACCACAAACTTCTCAGAACACAGGATTTCAAGGAGGAGGAGAGGAAGAAGGCGAGGGAAAGAAGCCAGTCCAGAAGACTTCATTACTCCTCAGTCTTTCCCAGCTGTTCCTCAGCTTGTGCTCTCTCCTGACATCTTCCAGCCACCCAAAGGTCACATGCTGGGCTCCTCCCTCCCTCACTCCCGTGCCACACATCTTCCTGGTGTTCACACTTCCCTGAAGTGGCCACGTTTGCACTGACGCTGCAGCTCCAGCAGCCAGCACAGCCCCGACAGATCTGTGCAGCACCCAGTGACTGTGTCCTCCAGCAGCACCCAGACTCCTGGGCATGCTCCCCATGGCAGCTCCCGCCTGCTTTGTGTTACACCACATCGCCACACACCCCTGCGAGCTGCTCCTGGAGCTGGCAAACCTGCATGATGCCTTTCCTTTGCTGTGTTACCCTGCCCATGCCCCACTCAGCAAAACCTCCTGCCTCCGAAGTTGTGCAGCACAACAAACCAGGTGCCCCCTGCTCCTCTGTATCCCAAACCCTAACTTGTCGCACCCTTACAAGATGCTCCAACAGTGCAGGGCACTCAGATCGTAAAGGAACTGTGTCCCAGCAGCAGGACACGGAGCCAGCAGCCTGCAGAGCTGGAGCCGCGCTGTCTCGGGAATTTGTAGTCCAAGTGATGGGCTGGACTCGAGCAGAGTACATCTCACTCCCTCCAGAATGAGGGAGACTGCCACTGATGAACTCAGTCCAATGCAACGAATGGCCATGGATACCACAAGACAACATCAAATGGCCCGCAAGTCCATTATTATTCAACTTTCATTTACTTACCGATACTATACATTAGACTACCACTTTGGAGTTTCATGGCCTCCAAGAGATCAAAGATACCCCATCCTGACTGCTTTGATCTCTGCTAGGCCGTTTTGACTCTATCTCACCGACACAATGGGATTTCCCCGCCGCACAATAGCGCTGCTCCCTGCAGCTCCGCCTCCACGAACCCCCCGCGCTCCGGGGCCGCGCCGCGGGAGCGGTGGTTCGGTGCCCGCCACTCTATGCAGACAGCGAGCGGGTGGCAGACGTGCCGCTCCTGCGCGGCCCCCCGGGGCACGGACCGCCGCTCCCAAGTAGGGCCCGGGGCCGCGCAACTTAGCCGAACAAGCGGCAGGGCCAGGTGGGAGGGCTTGGGCGATGCGAAGGAAGCATGTGGTTGGAAGAGAACGCGGAGGAGACGGCTCGGTGCGGGCGGTCTCCGAATCGGCTTTCTCCGCGTTCCTCAGTCCACACGCGCCCTTCCAGAAAAATTATGATCAAGCCGGGCGGGCCCCAGAGCCCCCGGAGGGGCCGGCCGGGGCGGGGACCCGACGCGGCTATAACGATGGTGGCGGGTTTCCACAAACGGGGCGCGAGCAGTATGTGCCCCTATTGAGAAAATCTTTGTCGTCCATAAGTGGCCCGCCCCTTTCGCCGCTGCCGGCCGGCGCTTGTTTCAAAGGACATAGTAGCAAGGAACCCGCAGGACTGAGTAACGCGTCGCATCGGGGGCGGCGGCGCCCCCCGGCGGGAGCGTGGGCCCCGGTCTTATAGGGGCGCCCCGCCCGCAATCGATGCGCCCCCGCACGTGCGCCGTACCTTGCCACCCATACCGCATCACCCAGTTTGCCCTGTGAGAATCTGCCTGGTAAGAGTTTTTTCACGATGATATGTACAATGAGATGCAGCGTGTAAGCCCCCAGTCTATATATACCGGCGTCCCGAGCCTTCCCGCGCGAAAGTTCCATCGGGTCCCCGCCGGGCAGCCGCGCAGCCCCGCGCGCGGGTTCCCATGCCCGCAAACCCGCAACATTTCACCTCCCCGGTGCCGCTGCCCGCGTAAGCCCCTGATCCCGGCCCAAACCGGCTGGCTGAAGTCGAGGCTTCCGTCCGGCCTCCAGGCTTGTCTGGGGCGACGGAGCGCGACTGATCCCCTGACCAACCACAACAAGTGCGGTCTGCTGAAAACCTGCTGCGCGCCGCCACTTCATTTAAGTAAATTGTATGAAAATGGTGCAGAATGAACTACCTCCTAATATCCAATGCATCTTAATGCAGAGCCAATTGGGTTTTGAAAACTAGTAAGCCTTTGGGGTGTAGAGTAAGGAGATATTAACAAAGTATGCTTCACACGACAAGTGATGCTTATATACATCACGGAGAAGTCAGCACCAGTGACTAGCCCCCACACGCACTTTTAAACTGGCTTGTTTGAAGGGGTCCATATTGAATCTGAAATCCCATCTCCCGTCGAAGACAATCCGGAAGCGCCGGAACCTCCGACCATGGCGGTCGTCGGATCTCACTGGCGGGGCGTCGTGGCTGGTGACCGGCCCGCCGCCGCCGGCCCGCCGCCGCCGGCCGGGCCGCCGGCCCGCGCCCGCGGGCCCCGGCTCGCCCCCGCCGGCCGCAGCGCTGGCGACAAGATGGCGGGTGGCAACAGAAAACACAACAGGCGGGCGCTGGCGCGCCCCGCTACTACGCGGCGGGCGGCGCAAGACGCGGAACGGAGTCCCGGCGCCGCCCGGACGGGACGGGGCGGGCCGGGACGCGGCGCGGCCCGTGCGGGACAGGCACAGACGCCCCCAGCCCCGCCGGCCGCGCCCGCGGACCCGACCGGGCCGCCCCGGGACGCTGCTGGGCGCGGGACGCGGCGGCGGCCGGCCCGCTCCCTCGGCGTGGGTCCGGGCGCCGCGTTTTTGCGAGCGGACTCCCCCCGCAGTGCGCTCGCGGCCCGGGGCGCGCTGTCAGCGCGCGCGGACCAATGGGCGCGCAGCACAACACGCGTGCTGCCTCCACATGGGCGCCCCGCGCCGCCGCGCGCCCTAAAGGGACCGCGCCCGCCGCGCCCCGCGCCCGCGCACGTGCGGGCCCGCCACCTCCGGCGGGGATCCCGGACACGGGAACGGCTGCACGGGGAACGGGCTGTACCGGGAACGGGCTGCACCGGGAACGGGCTGCACTCGAACCGGCTGCACCGGGAACGGGCTGCACGCGAACCGGCTGCACCGGGACCCGCCTGCACCGCGAACCGGCTGCACCGGGACCCGCCTGCACCGCGAACCGGCTGCACCGGGAACGGGCTGCACCGGGAACCGGCTGCACTCGAACCGGCTGCACTCGAACCGGCTGCACCGGGAACGGGCTGCACCGGGAACCGGCTGCACCGGGAACGGCTGCACTCGAACCGGCTGCACTCGAACCGGCTGCACCGGGAACGGGCTGCATCCCGAACCGGCTGCACCGGGAACCGGCTGCGCCGCGAACCGGCTGCACTCGAACCGGCTGCACCGGGACCCGCCTGCACCGCGAACCGGCTGCACCGGGACCCGCCTGCACCGCGAACCGGCTGCACCGGGAACGGGCTGCATCGCGAACCGGCTGCACCGGGAACGGGCTGCACCGGGAACGGGCTGCACCGCGAACCGGCTGCACCGGGAACGGGCTGCACCGGGAACGGGCTGCACCGGGAACGGGCTGCACCGGGACACGGCTGCACCGGGAACCGGCTGCACCGGGAACCGCCTGAACCGGGAACCGCCGCAGTCGTGTCAAACGCCCGTCCCGGTGCAGCCACCACTGCTCGGTCTGTGCCCCGCCCGGCACCGCGCTCGGGTGCCCGCGGGATGAGCCCGGCTCCGCTGTGCCCCGCAGCGCTCCCGAGTTCTGCCCCGTTCCTGCACACCGGTGCTGAGCTGTCCCGGGTCGCGGGCTGCGGGTGCGTGTGGCGGAGGGTTCGGAGGGTCCTGCCCCCCGGCCGGTGCGGTGGCTGCACGGAGAGAAACGCTGAACCCCTTCTACGGTCCCTTCTAGGAAGGGAGCCCGCTCAGCACACGCAGTGTCTGCTTCTTTTGCGAACACCTTACACTGCAGCTGCCTGCGTTAACTTGAGCAACGTTTTCCTTTGTACCGCCCTTTTTTCAGTAGCTTGCAGCACTAAACTGAACTTCAGTTATCCCCAGGGAAAGTTTCCATTCTAAGTATCTACCTCTGATTGACTTCTGGTTTTTGACTGGGAGAAGATAGTGAAGTAAAGGGAAAATAAAGTGGTTAGAAAAACTACTGCTTCTCACAGAAGGAATGGGATTGAAAAAAAAAAAAAAAAAAGCCAGATTTTCATATGAATGATTTTCATTAGGGATTCACAAACAAAACTTGCCTGAGGAATGGCCACTGAAGGACAACGCCAAAACTTAGTGTGAATGGGCGACAGGTTGGCGAGCCTGGGGCTGACTAAAAGTGTTTGTGTTTTCTCACGCCAGTGCTGGGCGGTCAGGGCGATGTCTCATCCTTGCTCAGCATGTGGCTGGTGGCTTTTCTTACTCCATGTTCATCTGATCCTCCTGAGCAGATGCGAGGAGTCATTGCCATGAGCTCATCCCTGTGCCATCAGAATTCCTCACAATAATGAGGGTATCATCATCACACACGAGCAGAGGATGAAATGGAGATAAAGTCTGGCCAAACGATCTCGCCCGGGGTACCTCCGGGCAGATGTAGCACATGGAGTGACAAGCTTCATTTCCACGGAGCTTTTCAACCATTTCCAATAATCTCTGCAAAGCGCCTCACCAGCTCCTCCCAGCTTCTGCAATGAATGAAAGAGTTTTACCAGCAGGAATGCCTTCCATCAGCCAGCCCAGTTCCCAGAGCAGCCGCGGGGCTTTGCGAGCTGAGCTGAGCTGAGCTGAGCCTGTGACAGCAGCGGAGCCTGCTGGAAGTCACACAGTGCACGTGGCTTGGGGAGCTCGGAAAGAGCTTCTCCAGGGCACACCGAATCTGACATTTCCCTTTGTAACCTGGGTGTATTAGGTGTATTTTGCCATGTGTTCTGTGTGACTGTATATGTCAGTTCCAAAGTGGTGCTGTCTGATCTCAGCAGAGGAGCCAAGGATGCAAACGCAGCTGGAGAGAGCAAGAGCCCGGCGGGACATCCACAGCTCGGGCTGGCTGTGCTGTGCGTGCTGCAGGGCTGGCATTCTGCAGCGCTCAGACGTCAGCTGGCACTTCAAAAAAGCAGGACTCCCAACAACAGGGCAATTTGGATTTCTGTCTGAGAGGCTGGGACAAACGTTTTGCAGTCCAGGCTGATGGTGTGGGCTGCGGTGTTCGAGATCTGTGAGTGCAAGTGCAGGGACTGCAGATTCCTTCCCAGCCACCTCTTTCTGTGTAACCCTACAAACACTCAGGTTTACAGTGCTCCTCTAGACATACTCAGTTTGAAGAAGGAATTACTATTCTGGCATCAAACCTGCTGTACAAACTGCACCTCTTAGCCCAGCCCAGACACCTCCTGTCTCTGCACCCTGCCAAGGGCACAGGACCATCCTGTGTGTGATGAACAGGTCCAACACAGATCGGCGTGATGTGGCTGAACTCACGCATTCCCTCCCACAGCAGTGCCTGACATCCACACTGGAGAGTGCCAGCAAGTGACAATGACACCAGATTCACGGGGTCGCAGACACTCTCCAGATTTACCCAGTTTTACTCTCCCTGGTTTTACCCAGTAATCCCCTTACTGATCCACGGAACTTCAGCACATCAGAGGGACAGTTATATTATGCCAATAATATGTAATTCATGGTATTTGTACTATAATGGCACATGCTGCTACAGATAGCTCAAGGAAGTCCAAACACTTGTTGGGCTCCCAGGGCTCACACTGGAGCTGCTTTTCCTGCTGTGCTGCTGCATCCGTGGTGTTCATTTGTGCAATCCCATAGGTCCACGTTTGAGCTGCAGATGGGTCGTGTGGAAGCGCAGGGCAGGTCAGCTTGTGCAGGCTCTCAGCAGGTAAACCTGACCATTAGTGTGCTTTGCAATGGCCACGGATCTCTTGCAGCAGAAACGGGCTGTGCTCGGCTGCAGAACACGCGCCTGGAGCTGCTGAGGAACAGGGGGAGGGAAAGGTCCATCCAAAGTCCAAAGGCTGCATGCTCGCATTTCCCAGGTCTGGAGAAACGGCTGACAGAGACTGAACACGGAACACAACATCACAGTCTGCTGCAAATATGATCTGTGGTTACATACCGCTTCGAATGGTAGAATTTAATGTACAGAACACACAGAGAAACACATGTTTCCCCCGTGAGAACTGGAATGGCCTCTGTGTGACCAGAGTAACCTCTAAACTTCATTAAACCGTGCCAGAGTGATGAACCGGGGCAGACGACAGCTGCCGAGCAAATTTTGACGCCGACCCAAATGAAAGCCCCGGTGTCAGAGAGCGCTGAGAGCCCGGGACAGCTCGGGCCGCGATCCGAGCGCTGAGACCCCGGGACAGCCTCCGGCCCGCGATCCGAGCGCTGAGACCCCCGGACAGAACCGGGCCCCGCGATCCGAAGCGCTGAGAGCCCGGGACAGACCGGGACAGCCACCCGGAACCGCGATCCGAGCGCTGAGACCCCGGGACAGCCCACGGACCAGCGATCCGAGCGCTTGAGACCCCCGGGACAGCCGGGACCGCGATCCGAGCGCTGAGAAGCCCGGGAACAGCCCCGGGAACCGCGATCCGAGCGCTGAAGCCCGGGACAGCTCCGGGACGCGGATCCGGCGCTGAGAGCCCCGGGACAGCCCCGGAACCCGCGATCCGAGCGCTGAGAGCCCCGGACAGCCCCGGGACAGAACCGGAACCGCGATCCGAGCGCTGAGACCCCCGGGACAGCCCCGGACCCGCGATTCCGAGCGCTGAGACCACCGGGACAGCCCCGGACCGCGATCCGAGCGCTGAGAAGCCCGGGAAGCCCCGGAGACCGCGATCCGAGCGCTGAGACCCCGGGACAGCCCCGGAACTGCGATCCGAGCGCTGGAGAACCCCGGACAGCCCCGAACCGGATCCGAGCGCTGAGACCCCCGGGACAGCCCCGGAACCGCGATCCGAGCGCTGAGACCACCGGGACAGCCCGGAACAGCCCGGGCCCGCGGATCCGAGCGGCTGAGACCGCGGGACAGCCCCGGAACCGCGATCCGAGCGCTGAGAGCCCGGGACAGCCCCGGGACAGAACCGGAACCGCGAATCCGAGCGCTGAGACCCCCGGGACAGCCCCGGACCCGCGGATCCGAGCGCTGAGACCCCGGGAAACAGCCCCGGACCCGCGATCCGAGCGCTGAGAGCCGGACAGCCCCGGGACCGCGATCCCGAAAGCGCTGAGACACCCCGGACAGCCCCGGAACCGCGATCCGAGCCGCTGAGACCCCCGGGACAGCCCCGGGACAACCGGCGCATCCGAGGCTGAGAGCCCCCGGGACAGACCGGAACCGCGATCCGAGCGCTGAGACCCCGGGACAGCCCGGGAACAGCCCCGGAGCCCGCGATCCGAGCGCTGAAGACCCCGGGACAGCCCCGGAACCGCGATCCGAGCGCTGAGACCCCCGGACGAAACCGGGCCCGCGATCCGAGCGCTGAGTCCCGGGCTGCAGCTCCGACCGCCGCCGCCAGAGGGAGCCCCGGGCGCCGCATCCCATCCGCCGCCGCGGCAGCGATCCCGCATCAATCCCTCACCGATCATCAACAGGGATGCATCACAGGGATCCTCGCACCGATCATCACAGGGATCATCACAGGGATCATCACAGCGATCCTGCACCGATCATCACAGGGATCATCACAGGGATCATCACAGGGATCCCGCACTGATCATCACAGGGATCATCACAGGGATCCCGCACCGATCATCACAGGGATCATCACAGGGGATCCTCGCACCGATCATCCACAGGGATCATCACAGGGATCCCGCACCGATCATCAGCAGATCAATCACAGGGATCATCACAGCGATCCGCTGCACCGATCACACAGGGATCATCACAGGGATCATCACAGGGATCCTCGCACCGATCATCACAGGATCATCATCAGGGATCCCGCCCGATCATCACAGCGATCCCACACAACGTCCACAGGGATCATCCAGGGATCCTCGACCGATCATCACAGGGATCCCAGCACCGATCATCACGGGATCATCACAGGGATCCTCGCACCGATCATCCACAGCGATCACCAGCCACCGATCAATCATCAGGGATCATCACAGGGATCCTGCACCGATCATCACAGCGATCCCAACGTCACAGGGATCTCGTCTGCACCGATCATACAGCATCACGCAAGGATCATCACAGGGATCCGCCGTCATCACAGGGATCATCACAGGGATCCGCACCGATCATCACAGGGATCATCACTAGGACCCCCCGCAGATCCCGCACCGATCAATCACAGGGAATCATCACAAGGGATCGACTCATGCACAGGGATCATCCAACGATCACCATCTCCGATCATCACAGGGAATCATCACAGCGGATCTGCACCAGATCATACACAGGGATCCTGCACCGATCATCACAGCGATCCCGCAACCGATCATCAAGCGATCCTGCACCGATATCACAGGGATCATCACAGGGATCCCGCACCGATCATCACAGGATCTGCACGATCATCACAGGGATCCTCTAAGGGACCCTCGCACCGATCATCATAGGTGGTCATCACAGGGATCCGGTACCGATCATCACAGGGGATCCCGCACCGATCATCACAGGGATCCCGCATCAATCCCGCCCCGATCCATCACAGGGATCATCACAGGGATCCCGCACCGATCATCACAGGGATCATCACAGGGATCATCACAGGGATCATCACAGGGATCATCACAGGGATCATCAATAGGGATCCCGCATCCGATCATCACAGGGATCCTGCACCGAGGTCATCACAGGGATCATCAATAGGGATCCCGACCGATCATCACACGGCGATCCCCACCGATCATAATCATCAGGGATCCGCACCGATCATCACAGGATCCCGCACCGATCATCACAGGGATCATCACAGGGATCATCACAGGGATCATCATAGGGATCCCGCACCGATCATCACAGCGATCCCGCACCGATCATCCACAGGGATCCCGCACCGATCATCACAGCGATCCTCGCACCGATCATCACAGGGATCCTCCCGCACCGATCATCACAGGGATCCCGCCACCGATCATCAAGCGATCCCACAACCGATCATCATAGGGATTCATCACAGGGATCCTCGCACCGATCAATCAACAGGGATCATCACAGGGATCCTGCAACCGATCATACAGCGATCCCACACCAATCGTCTACAGGGATCATCACAGGGATCCTGCACCGATCATCACAAGGGATCCCGCACCGATCATCACAGGGATCATCACAGGGATCCCGCACCGATCATCACAGGGATCATCACCAGGGATCCTCGCACCGATCATCACAGGGATCCCGCACCGATCATCACAAGCGGTCCCGACTAATCCTCACAAGGATCCCGCAAGCGATCCCGCTCCAATCTGGGCAGCGATCTCAGCAGCTATCCATTACAGGGGATCCCGCACCAATCGGCAGCGATCCCCAACAATCCTGCGCCATCGCAGCGATCCTCCACCATATCCTCGCAGGGACCGCACGATCCCGGCAGCGATCCCGCAACCAATCCCGGCAGCGATCCCCAACCAATCCCGGCAGCGATCCCCAACCAATCTCGGCAGTGATCCGCACCCATCCGCACCAGTCCCACAGCAGTGATTCCCGCACCAAATCCCGCACCAGTCCCACAGCAGCAGACTGCTGGCGTGCACAAACCACGTCGGGTGTTTGCGGCGATTCCCAAAATGCCGGTTTAAACTCGCAGCCCAATTGCCCATGAGCGTCATGCCAAAAAGGGTTTTGCTGTTCTTGTTTCAAAGAACAGTGTCATTTCATCCTATAAACATTCAGATAGATCAATGCTGCCCCAGCAATCATTTTTGATGCTATCCTGACCTTCCTGCAGTAATTCCTGTAGGGTTAAAATGCATATTGGGAGAAATTCCTGCCTACGAAGGGTGATGAATGGAGGAGACCCTGGTCACAGGGTGGCGCCGTGGCTGCCCCATCCCTGGAAGTGTCGAGGCCAGTTGGACAAGGCTAAGAGCACCTGGGATGGGGCTGGATAAGTGGCCTGGTTGGGTTCCTCCCACTCAAACCAGTGCAGGGCTCAGTGAACACAGGGGAGCAGATTCCATCACGTGCAGCATTTGTGACATCTGTACACATACACACCAGTTCTTGTCCTTTAATGCAGTCCCACAAAGAGCTGTGGGTAAGTCTACAGCTAAAATAAAAACAACCCAACTGAAAGAACAGGGTGGAGAAAACAAGCCGGGTAAGAAATGAGGATGTAGTAGTTTGGATGGGTGAATCTCATCTGCCAAGTAGAGATGTGCAATGGTGAAACAGGCCTGGATTTACTAATCGAGGCATCCTCATGTAGGGCTCGTGCTGGCTGATGGAAAGGGTTAGGGTTGGTGTTGGGTTTAGGGTTAGGGGTAGGTTAGGTTAGGGTTGGTTAGGTTTAGGATTAGGGTTAGGGTTGGGTTAGGGTAGGTTAGGTTAGGGTTAGGGTTGGCTTAGGTTTGGGTTAGGGTGGTTAGGTTCTGGGTTGGGTGTTGGGTTTGGGGTTGGGTTAGGGATGGGTTAGGGATGGTTAGAGTTAGATTTAGGTTAAGGTTTACGGTTAAGGTAGGTTGGGTTAGGGTTAGGGTTAGATTAGGGTAGGATTAGGGTTATGGTCCGGGTTAGGTTTAGGGATTGGATTTAGGGTTAGGGTAGGGTTGGGCGACCTGTGACCCTGTTTGTCCCACAGCAGAGGCTGACCCTGCTCTTGGCCTTCCCTGCAGTCCCCATTCGGGATCCATTTTCTCCTCCTCTTGCCTCCAGGGGTGAGCAGGGGTTCTGTGGACAGGATGCAAAGTCCATCCATCCCCCATCCCTGAGCAATCCCTGTCAGCACCCCAGCAGTGACAGCCTCACCCGGGTGTCAATAACCCACTGTGTGAGGATAAAGCACCACCTTGGTGAAGGCAAGAAGCGATTGGTACCGGCAATTGTGGGATTTCAGCTCCTTAGGGTCACTCATACTGAATGGATGGGAAATGGGGTATTTGGGGGAGATTATTTACAGGGCTGCTGAATAACAACATTTGGGCTTGTCTGGAATTCACACAAGCATCAGGCCTCTCTCCAGGGAGGCCTGAACCTCCGAGGCACGCAGAAAATGGGCTACAAAAAAAAAAGGAAAATATTTGCTGCTCCCCTGCAAGTTCATTTAAATCGAGGACTCAGCAAAAGAACACTTAATAGATGTTTCTTGGCTTTGATGACTTAACCAAAGCTGACCCAGTGCGAAGGGAAGAATGAACATGTTCTGCCTGTTTGCTACAGTCAGTAAAGATGCAGAATATTAAAATAAAATGAAGTTTTAGAATAAAGTCACAAACCTATTCATCAGTGCCTAAACATGACCTTAAACCCACACGATGTGGATAAGCTCATTCAGAGAGAGTGGTCTGCATAAGAACGGTGCAAACACCAGCTAAATAACTTCTGTCTAACATCCTCTTTTATTTTTAAATGCATTCTACAATATCATGTGAAAACCAGAAGTTCTTGAATGGCACAAGCCAATTCAGTTTTGATAAAAGGTCTGAAAAAGGGTTTTGTTTAGATTTGTGATAAACAGCTGCCATGGTTCATAAAAAGACAATTTTCCTTTTGTTGTTTCTATGGTACTCATGCTTGTATCAAACATTTGGATGTCGTAATATTGGCCATATTAAAATGAAATGATAGCAAAAGCAGGGTTTTAAGGAACAGCACAAAGTCCATGCTTTGTGCTTGCAGTGGGATAATACTCCTGACACTTTAAAATAAAATAAAATAATGTTAGGAATGACCTGCCTATTTTTTAAAGTAGATACTAAAAATAAGAGAGTTGGAAGTTTGGCTGTGTCGTACCACAGCCATTCTGCATCTGCTCTGGGAAGGGCCAGAGCCACCCCACAGCCACAGTCGCTTTAGGAAGAAATGTGCACATAAATTATTCGCACTCTCAAATCTAAAAATCAATGCTCTATGCTGCGTAATCCACTTAGTGTAACAAGCCAGAAACCCATTTATATACAATTTTAGGACAGGTTTTCCCGCAAAACCTCAAGGTTTGCCAGTAGCATCAGGGAAAAAGAGGTGGGAGCCTCTGCCCTCCAGTACCCAGTGCGGTTCTTCTGCGGGTGACAAGCAGAGAGCTGTTAATTACCTCGCAGGGTAATTAATGAGGAGCTCCCGTCAAACGCTGACTAAGCCTTTTACACCGTTCTACTCCCTGGAGAGCAGCGCTGTCGCTGCCGACGACCCTGCACAGCTCAGAGGGTCATTCAGAGCCGGGGCTCACTGGGGGCTCTGCACCACCGCGATTTGATGGAGTCAAAAAACAGACATGACAAGACAGAGGGACAGACGGAACGGGACAGAGAGATTGGACAGAGAGATGGACGGACAGACAGACAGACACACAGACAATAGATCAGCAGACAGACCACATGAACAGACAGTACAGGCGACGGAAGACAGACGGACGGACGGACGGAAGGACAGACAGACAGACAGATGGAACAACAGATAGATGGACAGACAGACAGATGGACAGACAGACGGACAGACAGACGACAGAGAAGACAACAGACAGACGGACAGACAGCTGGAGAAATGGACAGACAGAACAGACGGACAGACAGACAGACAGACGACAGACGGACAGACAAAACCTGGGGAAAACAGACAGACAGACTGACAGATGGACAGATGGACGGACAAGACAGACACCAACACAGATTCAGGACCTTCTCACACCAGCTCCCATTGTTCCTTTCACCCCAGGGTCTCAAACCCTCTGGATTTTGACTTTGCTGGAGCAAACAGGGCAGGGTAGAGAAAGATGAACAGATTGACCAAGGTCACGCTGCGTTAACGTTTTATTTCTGCTCTAACTGCATGGCTGCTGTGACCTGCAAAGCTGGAAGAAAGCTTCATTTTAAAGCTGACAATGTCAGGATAATCTCCCCTAAAGTGCACCGTGTGTTTGTGATTAGGCAAAAGAAAAAGCATCGGAGGAGCTGCTGGTGGTGCGGGTGTTGGGGATGTTCTCCAGGGTACCACTGCTGGAAATTTCAGTGTTGGGGATGTTCTCCAGGGTACCACTGCTGGAAATTTCAGTGTTGGTGATGTTCTCCAGGGTACCATGGCTGGAAATTTCAGTGTTGGTGATGTTCTCCAGGGTACCATGGCTGGAAATTTCAGTGTTGGTGATGTTCTCCAGGGTACCACTGCTGGAAATTTCAGTGTTGGTGATGTTCTCCAGGGTACCATTGCTGGAAATTTCAGTGTTGGTGATGTTCTCCAGGGTACCATTGCTGGAAATTTCAGTGTTGGTGATGTTCTCCAGGGTACCATGGCTGGAAATTTCAGTGTTGGTGATGTTCTCCAGGGTACCATGGCTGGAAATTTCAGTGTTGGTGATGTTCTCCAGGGTACCATGGCTGGAAATTTCAGTGTTGGTGATGTTCTCCAGGGTACCATGGCTGGAAATTTCAGTGTTGGTGATGTTCTCCAGGGTACCATGGCTGGAAATTTCAGTGTTGGTGATGTTCTCCAGGGTACCATTGCTGGAAATTTCAGTGTTGGTGATGTTCTCCAGGGTACCACTGCTGGAAATTTCAGTGTTGGTGATGTTCTCCAGGGTACCATTGCTGGAAATTTCAGTGTTGGCAGTGTTCTCCAGGGTACCATTGCTGGAAATTTCAGTGTTGGTGATGTTCTCCAGGGTACCATTGCTGGAAATTTCAGTGTTGG